>OY728157.1:1653359942-1653966287 GCA_963277665.1 Viscum album | reverse complement strand
TGGGAGAATCATATCCCACTTTTCAAGTTCACCTACAATAATATCTATCAATTGAAAATTCATATGGATCCGTATGATGCCTTGTATAGTAGTCCATGTTGTTCACACCTATACTAGTTATAGGCAGGAGAGGTAGTGCTACTATGTCCTCATATCATACAGGAGACTTCGGAGTTGGTGCAGTTGATCAAAAAACATATGTATACTACTCAGTCTAAATAGAAATATTATGTTGATCATCATCGATGACCTCTGGAGTTTGAGATTGTGGATCATGTTTTCTTGTGGGTATCATCGAGAATTGGGCAGAGACAGATATAGAGGCAAGGGAAGTTATCGTCTAACTTTTTTAGGCTATTTAAGATCTTTTATAGATTCAGGATGGTAGCCTATCGGTTACTATGACCTTAGAGGTACAATTCCATGCATGATGTCTTCCATGATTCATAGCTTCACCATTATCATTTTGACCAATCTCATACTTTTTATCCTAATGATTTTGAGTTGGGTGTCAATGCTTCTTTTAAGGAGTATCCCATATGCATCATTGATCAGAGCACGAAGTATCTCTGAGGTCATTCTACCCCTTTAGTATGGGTGTTATAGAAGCATAGTCATGTACCAGATAAGGCTTTGGAGTAGGAGGTCAACATATGTTCTCAGTGTTTGAAGTTGTTCTTAGACAACATTCTACCACCATTGGAAGGCAAACTTAGGGATGAGTTCCTTTAAGGGGGGGAATACTGTAAGAACTCGGTTTTTCTATATAAGGTACAGATCCTTTAATTTTTTGTCTAATTATTTGGTTTTTATGTAATATTAATTTATATTGATGCTATAGAGGAAAAAAGGTGTTTGTGTCTTTTTAAGAGCATAGAACTCTGGCTGGTGGAAGAAACCACTAGGATGAACATTTACTATAAATCATGATTCCCATCCCATATGGTTTCTACTAACCATGCAGGGTGTTTAGTGAGAAAAATAGGGATCACATTTTTCCCTAAACATGGACCCAAGACCACACGCCCATGAAAAATATATTCATTTTTTAATAGAGCCTTAGAGCATAGCTTGTGCATGGTTTACCAAAACGTGCACATGAACTATGTGACTCCCCTGTTTGGATAGTGAGTCAAGCACAGTTGGCGCATGGTTTGGCCAATCATGCGACCCCTTTTTTTTGGGTTAAATTACCATTTTCCCTTAAATTATTATATTTTCAAACCACCTTCTTCCTTATTATTTCCAATGTATAAGAGACTCATTTATCTCTCATTGAATCTCTCAATCCCTTCCCAAACTAGTTTTGTTGATAAATCATTCATCCGGACTTGGAATCAAGAGTTGATCATCTCATTGGATTCCTCTCAGTAATTTATTCAGTCCTTAGGCTTGTTTCATCATTCTTCTTCCTATAAATGATGTTATTTTGATACAGGCTCATGTACCCTATTTTTTATGGGGTTTATCCATTATTCAATTTTCTTCCGATCCAAGAAAAACTAAGGGTCGATACTGGATGTGGATATTACTTTAGGAATAATTTAGGTGGTATATGACTTTTCACTAAAATTATTATCATTTATAAATTTCTATCATTGTGTGCACACTGGTTTCAGTGGGCGTTTACCCTTAAATTCATCTGCCATGAATTAAATTGTATAGATTCTATTATATGGAACTAATAATGTCACTTGAAATCATTGTAGGTTGATACCTCAGTGTGGACAACCCATTTATGGTGTGTTCTTCATTTATACCTTGGTGACCCATGTTGGGTTCATCTACAACACCATTTGGGTGATTCTGAGTTTACCTTTGATAAGATAAGTGTTCCTCTATAATTAATGAACCTTTTAATGGATAAATGGAAATTGTATTATTTATATATCACTTGGAATATTTTAATTATAAAATGAATTGATATGGTTTCATTTCTCCTACCCCTAGTCATGATTAATGAAAGGTATGGAATGAACCTATTGAATGTTTATAAATTAAAGTGATGAACGGTTACATGTCCTTGATTAACCTTATCACATTGATGAAAGGTAATATAATGAACATAATGGATTATTAAATGGAATGAGTATTAAATGGACTAAATTAAATAATGATATATGTATAAGGTTCCTATTTCATATGGGCCTTTTTATCTTTATAGGAATGGTTAGACTTGAGCCAGCCTTGGATTCTCGAGGGAATGCCATGAGCACTCTGGGGATGCCATTACGATTCAAGGAGAAATTTTCCAAGTGAGATACTCACCTTAGAACATGATCCTTGCCTATTATTGCATGCCTGGAATTATGATTTAGGGTACCTTTACTATCTCTCTGGATATTAGAATGCCTTGGATACACTCCTTGGATTCAACTTGATGTCTTTAGACATGCAGTTCCATGGATTCACCCCATTAGGCCCAGTTATTATTAAAATGGTATTACTATAGATGAGCTCCATGGAATCGGTTAGACTTATTTATAGTGTAATTTCTTGGGTGATCCCCTTAGATTAAACTCAGAACCCTTATTATAAGACTGCATGAGTTGTTACTATGATTTGGTTGACCCCTAAGGTCAATGATTTCTTGGTTACACCTTGGATCATCTTTTACTTATTATGATGATCTATTTGGGTACTATTGAAAAATTCACATGATTTATATACATAAACTAAATCATAAATAATTAAATTATCTCATTTTGAGATACATTACTAGATGAGGCTAAAGTAGGTATGAGTTTTTTTAAGAATATCCTTACCTTTATATACCTACACACTATACAATTTATATTCATAGACTAAATTTTATAAACAGTGTTGGTGGTGGCCTACTAAGATTTATCTCACACCCTATCAAGGCCTTCATTGGTACTTGAGTAGATTATATGATTTCAGGTGTGGAAAAGGAGAATCGCCCCGATTTGGAAACATGACTTGATAGATTTCTTTAGGATGGATCTTGGTAGCAGATGATTGGTCCATTTATCAGGATGATTGGATAGTTTTTAGAATTTTTGAATTATTTTTTATAGCATGTATTTTGATTATTTCTTGCTACCATGTTTGTCTGCATTTCCTTTTATAGATACATGGAATATCATTATCTTTTGTATATGATATTGTTAATCTTTTGAGTTTATTATTGTTTGGGGAATTATTCTTAATTACACTTCCATATATATATTATATTGATTATTCAATTTATTATTCTATTATACCATCATTGTGATCCACTCTGAACAGAGGGCATAGTCTCCCAACTATCACCCTAGTCCCTTACTGCTAGTTAGCATCCTTTTTTGTATGGGGAGGCACGCTTGAGGCCATGTGTCTACTGGATCAAGGAACTATTAAGTGGATCCCAGTTCAAGATGTCATGGCTATATCCCATAGAAATCTGCTCAATGAATTGAAATTTATTCCTCTGAATTATCAAGAAATCTCATCTGTAATCCAAGGTTGGTTCAACTTTGACCACTCATAAAGATAAAAACGTCCAAAAGAAAAAGGCACCTTATACTCATTCCATATATATCATATGAAAATATTTCCACATAATAATCATTTAATTTAATCATTTAATAGCTTCATTCCATTAAATTTCAATAATCATGAAAAGTTATATCAAGGACATGCAACCATTTATCACTTTAATTTATAAAAATTTAATAGGTTCAGTCTATACCTTTCATTAGACATGAAAAGGGATAAAGGACATGAAACCAATATCAAATAAATTCAATTATAATTAACTACGCCAAGTGATATTTATAAATATACTTTCCATTTACCAATTTAAAGATTCATTTAAGTATTATAGAATACTTACCTTAACAAGGATAAGTTAATCACACCCAAACAGTGTCTCAAATTATCCAAAAAGGGTAGGAAAGGCATAACATGGTACACACCCTAATTAGTTGGATGGAATTGAGGTCCTAATCTCCAAAGGCATGAAGAACGTGTATAATTAAGCCTTTATAAGACAATATAAACAATTATATATAAGCAAGCTGAATTTTAGAAGCATCGCCCGGTGAAACTAGCGTGCACCCAATGATGAAAATTTATAAATGATAAGTATTTTAAGGAAAAGTCATAGATCACATACCTAATACCTATAGACTCTACTCATATAGTATCAAAACTTATTTTTTCTTGGATCATAAGAAAATAAAAGAATGGATGAACGCCCTAAAAAAGGGCATATGATCCCATAAAAAATAATGACATATATAGGAAGAATAATGGAAAAATGATCCTAAGGACTAAAGAACTTACCAAGAGGAATCCAATGAGATGATTGGATCTCAAATCTGAGATTGGATGATGAAACAGGATCAAATCCTAGGTGATGGAAGCTTGAGAGCTCAAACATGAAGGAGGAGGAAAAAAATTTCCACTGGGGGAAGAAGTAAATAAGGTTTAGGTTATAAGAAATTTAATAGAAAATAAAATTTTCACCCCTTAAAAATTGGGTCGCACGGTCTTTCCACACAGTTAGCCAAATCATCCACCAACTATGTGTGGCCTACTCTCCAAGGAGTGGTATCGTATTGTTCATGTGCACAGTTTTGGAAACCATGCGCAAACCATGTGTTTTACCTCTATTAAAAATTATAGAGCCTTTTTATGGGAATACGCCCTAGTTCGGATGGTTAGGGAAAACCATGTGACCCACGTCTTCTCTTTGAAAAACCCACATGATTAGGAGAAACTATGCAGATTGTGTTGCATGGTTTCTATTAAAAAATCAGCCTAGTGGTTTCTTTAATTGGTTGGGGTTTCAGGATCTAAAAAATTCCCAGGCACCCTTATTTCTTTTATAGCCTCACTAGGAATTCATATTAGGTCAAAACTAATGAATTATACTAAAAATTAAAAAATATGTAACTCATAGAAAAACTATGTTCTTACAGTCTTTCCCCTTTAATGGAACTCATCCCTGAGTTTTCCTTCCAATGGCGGTAGAAAAATATCTAAGAAAAACTCTGGCCACTAAGCACATATGTCGTTCTCCCACTCCAAAGTCTTATCCTATACATGATCGTGTTACCATATCACCCTTACAAAAAGCAAAAAACATCCTCAAAGAACATTCATCCTCTGGTCAATGATGTTTATGAGATACTCCTAAAAAGAATCATCAACATCAAACTCAACATCCTCAGAATCAAAGGAATGATATGGGTCGGCATGATAATAGTGAAGTTTTGAATTGTAGAAGATGTCGTGCATGGCATGATACCTCTGAGGAAAAAGAAAATAATGGAATATCAGCCTGACTCTATCCAAGATCTAAAAAGGCCTGAAAAAATTGGGTGACAACTTCCCTTTCCTTTGTATCCATCTATTCCCAAGTCTGGATGATACATGCAAGAACAAATAATCCCTAACCTCAAACTCCATAGGTTATCAATGGGATTCAACATAAGATTTATGTCAAGAGTGAGTAGAAAACATACACTTCCCAATTAAGTGAACCTTCTTTGAATTATCCTACATGATATAGGGACCTATTAGCACTTTCTATCCTACCTCTAACAAGCATAGGGTTGAATGACATGTATTACATATAAGTCCTCATAAATATATATCTAAATGGTTTCCTAAAAGATATTATTATAGGAGAACTCAATGAGAGGGATATAATTCTCCCAAGAACTTCCAAAATCAAGGATGAATTCCCTAAGCATGTACTTCAACACCTTTATCATCTGTTATGGTTGGACATCAGTATGAGGGTGAAAATTTGTGCTTAGAATAACCTGTATACCCAAAGATCTCTGTATCCCCTACCAGAACCTCAATGTGAAATGAGCGTCCCCATATGAAATAATAATATGAGATACCCCATACAGATGTATAATCTCATGGACATACAGTCATCCCAAATCATCTATTGAGAAAGTCTCCTGGATAAGAAGGAATTTGGATAACTTTATCAGTAGATCCATGACTAGTTAAAACATGTTTCTACCTTGATGCTTCCTTGGTAAGCCAACAAAAAAATACATCTCAACATCTTCCCATTTCTATTATTGGACTAGTAACAGCTATAAAAATCTATAAAACCACTATTTCTCCTCCTTCACCTATTGATAATTAGAACACCTTGTAATAAAACCCACCATATAAAATTTCATCCCATGCCACCAATACGGGCGATGCATATCACAATACATCTTTGATATTCCAGGAAAAACTACCCACTATGGAGGATGGGACTCTTACATAAGTTCCTCTCTCATATACTTATGAACCCATATATGCCCATATATATGTAGGATAACATCTAAATTGATAGACCAATCTAAAGGTGGGTCCTCACATGAAATACTCACTACTGGAAAGGTTAGCTTTCCCAACACTTCTATACCAACGGTTCAAAAGAACCATTGGTATAGATGTCCTTTACCGACAGTTTTAATAAACCATTGGTAAAGGTGTGGTTAGGGAATGATTTCCCAATGGTTTTTAATAATCATTGGGAACCCCCCCCCCCAAATTAACTGAAACAGAACCCCCCGACTCCCAAAAGAGCCCCATTTCCAGAAGCACATTCCTGACTCCCAGAAGAACCCTTCCAAGTGAACCTCTTCAATCTAATCAGCTGCAACTCCCCCATTCAGGTTAGACTCCTTTAACCTCTTCTCATATTAGCTATGGATATCCTTCTATTCTCAACATTTCTCCATTTATTTCACTAGTTAGAAAGATCACGTCATTTTTCCCTATTTCTAGGGATTTTGGAAAATTTTATGATTCATTGCTCACTTCACGAATTGTGTACTCAAATCACTACATCAATGTACACATTTTCCAATTAATGTTTTCATTACACATATACATTTATAAGGGCATGGTCTCTTTCTTGTGTTCTACTTTTAAAGATTCATAGTTCTTTTTTTTAATCTCAATTCTTCAAATATTACAGCTTCATGTATATAAACTCATAAGAAATTATTTGTAATATTTATTCATTGTATTTCATAAAAATAACTCCTTTAATTAAGATCATGTCAAACATGAAGATCTTATTCATCTTCATTTTTTTATACTATGTGTGTTACATAACAAGTATGTATCATGTTTCTATCAAAATCTTTATATATATAAAATGACACATTGTTCACTTATCCTTTGCACAATAGAAAATATAGAGTATCTTCTTCAACTTTGAAAAATAGTATGTGGTCCCTAATTATTTTTCACAGAAGAAATGAGAAATACTTTTCTGTACAATCCAATGTTGTTTATGAATAAAATATCTACAAAAGGAACTCTCGGTGAGACCTCTCCTTCTCCCATGTAGTACTTCTTCCTTCTTCGTGAAACTAATTCACATAAAACCCTTTTAGATTTTTTCTCTGAAACCATATAAAACCCTTTTATATTTTTTATTTGTTGCTTTAATTTATCATATCATTATATTAAAATGTTATATAAATATACTGGATAGTTATAGACCTCTCAGTGGTCACCTACATGAATTTTATCTTACACATTGTTCGAGATGCCATTGGGTACCCGGATAAACTACATGATTATATGTTTAGATAAGGGGAATCACCATTTTACATATTCATGACTACTCACATGACATAGGATGGAGCATGTAGTAGATGATTGGGTTGTATCTCAAGAATCTTGGTCGAATTTTAGAATTTATTGGGCCACTTGCATAGTACTACTTCCTACTAGTTATAACAATGTTTTTCTTCTTGATACATGACATACATTACCATTATTTGGTTTATGATTTTGTTATTAGTTGGTATTACTTATTTGGTTATTTTCATCCATTTACAATATTTTCCCATTGTTGTCTTTCTTCTACATTTTAACTAATAATATTAAAATTTTGAAACTTAGGTAATGAGGGAATATTCTCCCCCAGACACACCAAAGGCTCTCACTATTAGTCAATAACATTTGAAATTTTGGTAGATGTGATTGAGGCCACGTGGCCATCTAGGTTCGGGTCACTAATGAGTGGCATCCTGGTTTGGGATGTCACAATTCCTGGATATCCTTTTTATAGGTGTTTCTAATCAAGTCCATACCTATAACTATTGAAGGTCCCTCTCCAAAATCAATTGGGACATGATTCAATGAATACACCCTACCAACCTATGATCTATGGCCCCAAACCTAGGATCATTTAATCCATGGTTAAGGTGAAAATTGATGATGCCATAACTACTTTTGATGTGATCCTCATCCTGATCTCCCTGAAGAAGTTTAAGTATAAAACTCATGTACTCCCAACAAGACCCTTAAGGATTATTAATTCCTTGATCTACTTCCAATATCTTACTATGAAATCCTTGAATATAGGAATTAGAAATTTTGTATCTTATTTTCTTATATACACTGTATTTTTTTGTGTTTCTTAATAAGATTCTAATATAGAGTAATGTGTAATTTATGCTTTTATATAAAGTAAACAATTCTCATTTACCTAAATATTTTTTTGATTGAACTTCAATATTATTTAATTTCTTTGAAATGACCTATTGCAATTTTTTTAAAGAATGGATAGAAGTTGGATGTACGAAACTGATCGGATTTCAAGTGATTTTGAAAATAAGTTGAACAGATTTTTAGATTTTTTATTTGACAAGGCTTCAGATAGTGGTCGCATACACCGCCCATGTTCTAATTGTGTTGGAAGACCTTGGTTGAGTCATGAAGTAGTTAGCTATCGTATAACCAAATATGGTTTCCAAACAAACTATTATGTGTGGTATCATAATAGAGAGAAAATGGAATCTCAAAATATTGATGATCCAAATGATAGGACTGAATTGGAGAGTTTGATATATGATCGGTTTCCATTTATTTAGCATCATGAGAAGGAAAGGATGTCCAGCCAACAAGATTTTGATACAAGCACACATTATGTGTTCAATGAAAATTATGAGGTTGATAGGGTGAAAAAAATGAATGATGATGTGATGGCTCCAGTATATCGGCAATGTGGTAAAATGAAAAGTTAGAATTTTTAATCCGATTGTTTCATGGGAAAACTATGTATGGGATTTCAAATACTGCAATTGATTACATTCTTACCTTATGGAAGAACTTACTTCTAGATGATGCAGATATTCCCTCAAACCACTATATGGTATGTAAGTTAGTTGATGAATTTGGATTCTCAAAAAAAATCATGCTTGCCCGAATGATTGCATCTTATTTTGGGAGAAAAATGCTGAAAGAAATGATTGTATAAAATGTGGAACCTCCCAATGGAATCCAAAATATGATGGAAAACCATCTCGTGTGCCACAAAAAGTAATGTGGCACTTTCCATTGATCCCCATATTACATAATCTTATCATGTATGATGAAATATTAGTAAAAATGTGATGGAATGACACCGAGAGAAAAAAGAATAATGAAGAGTTGGTTCACCCTGGAGATGGATTTTCATGGAAGAGATTTGATGCTCGATATCCTGAATTTACAGCCGATGTGTGTAATGTGAGACTGGGTCTTTCATGTGACAGTTTTAATCCATTTGGGAATATGCTTACTTTGCACAGAACATGGCTGGTTTTCATACACATTTATAACCTTCCCCCATGTTTGTGTATGAAAAATCCTTACACTTTCTTGAGTATACTGATATCTGGACCTTCTGATCCCATAAATGATATAGATGTATACATGAAACCTTTAATAAAAGAGTTGAAACTTCTTTGGGATGTGGTTGTGCCCACATACGATGCATGTTCGAAGGAAATATTTCAGATGCATGTTGCGCTTATGTGGACGATCAATGATTTTTATGCTTATGAAATGATGTATGTATGGAGCAGAAAAGGAAAATTTTCATGTCCTCTTTGTATGAAGAATACTCGATCAAGAAGACTGAAATATTTTCGTAGTTTTAGTTTTATGGGACATCAACAATTCTTTCCAATGAACCATCCATATAGAAACAATCATTTAAGATTTGACAATACCATGGAGACTCACGATCCACCTAAGCGTATGTATGGAACTGATGTGCTTAATGAATTGAAAGATTTTAGTTATTAATTTGGGAAGGGTGTAATGAAATATAGAAAGATGAAAAATGTTTCCAATAATACTTGTTACAATTGTAAGAAGAAGAGTATATTCTTTGAGTTGTCATATTGGTCAACCAACTTGTTACATCATTTCTTATAAATAATGCACATTGAAAAGAATATATGTGAAATGTTGCTTTCGATTCTTCTAAATGTCAAGGGGAAGACAAAATATGATTTATGATCTCAGCGTGACTTGGTAGATTGGGGGATCAAACCAGAATTGCATTCTGTCTGTATCAGTGAAAATAAATGGAAAGTTCCATGTGATTCATATGTTATGAAACCTGCTGAAAAAAATCAATTTCTAGAAGTTCTAGATACTATTAAAGTTCTTGAGTTCTATTCAAGCAATATATCAAAATGGGTTAATAGAGAAGAGTTGAAGCTGAAATCTTTAAAGACTCATGATTATCATGTCCTTTTGCATGAGTTGATTCCAATAGCAATCTGTCATCTCTTGTCCAATAATGTAAGAGTCTTAGTTATTTGGTTGTGCTATTTTTTTAGAGATCTTTGTGCTAAGAAGTTTTTCAAAATCCTTCTTGCAAAAACTGTTGGCATAGACACCATTAATTTTGTGTGAGTTAGATAAAATATTCCCTCCATCATTTTTTACATGCATGTTGCATCTGACTATCCATCTTCCAACCAAAATACTTCTTGGAGGACACGTTTCTTTCCATTGGATGTATCCAACTGAAAGAAACATGTACACATTGAAATCATATGTTTGGAATAGGAATTATCCCAAAGGTTATATTTTGAATGGTTACTTGGCTCAAGAATGTATGGATTTCTGCTCAATGTATTTTCATGATATTACTACGAGAATAAATAGAGCAATGAGAAATAAAGAAGAACAGTATGAGAAAATTGAACCTAGTTTTCCATCACTTCCTCAAATAGGAGGAATTTTGGGATCATATACATTGATGACATTAAGCCTTGAAGAGAGAGAGATAGAACATTGCACAATGTTGTTCAATTGTGATTTGTTCGATGAGTATATCAAGTAAGTAAATTGTACATGTATCTCTTATATTATCTCTTGTAATTTTAAATATTTGTTAAACTATTATTATTTTTATCTACAGGGAAAATAAAGAATTGATATATAGAAAGAATCGTTCTTTATCTTTGAGAAGGAAAGAGACTTTGCATAGCAAAGGGTTTTCTGCTTGGTTGAAATTGAAGGTAAAAATATTTCTATAATAACTAAATAAAAAAATATTTAATTAAGTTTACTATTTGTTTATATTTTAGGTATCGAGTTTTCCTAAAGACTCTGTTTCTGAGGAAATAAGAGATTTGGCTTTTGGTCCTAATACCATGGTTCATTCTTGTAAATCACTTGTGATCAATGGATACAAATTTATTATCATTGAACGAGAAAGAAACATGAGAACATAGAATGATGGTGTTATACTAACTGCCACAACAGACTGTTATGCTAGTTCATTAGATAATAGAACTCGTTCTAAAAATGTAGCTTATTATGGAGTTGTGGAGAAAATAATAATTTTGGATTATTACTCGCATGGTCGAGTCACGATGATGAAATGTCAATGGTTTGATTCAATGATGAGGCAAGGCACCTTTATTGGTGATTATGGATTTCAAGTTATTGACATGACTCGCACTCTTACCACCGATGAACCATATATATTGGCATCAATGGTGAAATGAGTTTTTTATGTCAAAGATCATCATCATCCTAAATTCAGTGTAATTATTGAAGTAAATCCCAGAAATGTTTTTGATGATGGTGATGATGAAGTTGACACTATCCCTACTGCAATTGGAATCAATCCATTTATTACTTATGATGACTCCAATATCTCAATTGTCAGAGTTGATTGTGAACTCGAAGTTGTGGTGGGAAATATATATAATCATGCAGTCATGTTCTCACCTACATGTTTTACTTACATCATTCAGAGTGTGTATCCTAGTACTTACCTTCAAACCACCATAAATATTCTGTTTATTTATGTTTTTTTATCAGAATGGTTTTTCTATATTTTGTTTTTTGGGTTACACATTAGTTATCTGTTTCTAATTACTTCCATATTTGTTTTCATTGCAGGAATTGAAACCCATTGAAGAGATGCGGCGGAAAAAGATGACAGAAAATAATTGTTGCATGAAACAGATGAGTGTTCCTCCACTCATCCTTGTTGTGAGTATTTTATTTTAAATATATATATTTCAATAACTTATAATATCATGTATTTACTTTTGCGTTAAACTTTTTTTCAGGATCCACCCCCTAAACGAGACATATCTGATGAGGAGCCTGATATTGCTCCCAGTATAGAGGCTACTGGTAGGGGGGGTGGTGTCAGAGTTAGATGATCATCTGGTGGCCCCGGTACTGAGGTCAGTGGTATGAGGTCTCGTGGTGTGAGAGTTAGATGATCCACTGGTCATACCCGACTGGACTATTCCCCTACCACAAACATATCTTCTACGCCCCATTTTGATCTTGGTATGTCTTTAGGGACACACGGGATATTTAGGCCTCTGATGTTTACACTACCAGTTGGCTAGATATCTGTGCCATCATCTTTTTCTTCTGGTTTATTATCTCCGAGCTATTATATTCTACCTTCTTCGACTCCTGCTCCGACACAGTATGTGGTTGAGGAGCGTACACTGAGGGACACTCCACCTGTACAAGATATTCCTTCAGCTTCTACACATCCATTAACTCCCATTGATCCGACTACCATAGATATATTTATATAACTCTAACAAATTTTTATAACAAATTTTATTTTTATTATAACTTGTACTGATATTTTTTCCTTTAATAAAAAATTCATCTAATGATAGGAGGCGGGGGAGGGGGAGTACTCACTTGCGTGCGGTATGGAACCGCCAGACACATTTGATGGTTGAATACAATGATGATGGACAGATGATTGATAAACCTGGGCAGGAATGTTAGGGGAAACGCTAGCAAAATACTCCGACATCATTCCGGTCAGCCCTCTCTCTTGGAGACATCTGCCACATGAAGTTAAGGATAATGCATGGGCACAAATATGGGTAAAAAATAAATTGGATTTAATGTAGTATTTTTTTGTATTTATATGAATTAATCTATTGGGTGTCAGCTTCGGTTTAACTTCCCTGATGGAAAAGGTGCACGACCAGCACGTTTAAAGGAGATAGAAGAGCTTTGGAGAGCTTATAAGCATGATTTGTATGTTGGATGGTTTGATAGATTGGGCACGGAGTTTAAGACAGTACCTATCATGTATGACTTCTCGATAGAGTAATATCGCCAAATGATTACCCATTGGGTGACTGGAAAATTTAAGGTATTAATCCCATTTGAGGTATTTAAATGACAGTTTTCATATTTTTCATTAATATTATCTTATTTATTATTAAAAATTATTTAGTAATATTCTGAAAAAAAAAACAAAAAAACATTGATTCAAAGCAATACTTCCACACTTTAGGGTGCACTACTATGTCATATCATGAGAGGCAGCTGGTATGATATAGTTGTTTATAATTTTTCTTTAGGACTTTCCATTTTTATTGTTTCTTACTTAAATTATGTGATTTATTGAATATAGAATATATGATTATACTTACACTTTATATTGTTTCAATTTCATTATATAATCCCAAATTGAATATTGAAGGATGTCTCCCTCGAGCAAAATTGTTTTTCCCGAGTAGAAGGAAAGAAGATGGAACTACGGTTAATGAACCAACATAAGAAAATATTGTAAGTTTTAATTTGTTTATTTCAAAGTTTAATATATATTTTGAAATTTAATAATATATTAATATTTTTAAAAGGATTCTTTAGAGGCCCTTGATGCCCAAGAGCCTGAAAATTTAGGGCCACGCGATCATTTATATCAGGTTTTGGGAGATGAGCACTCTGGTCGAGTACGCTGCCGACCTGGTAAGAATATAGTCCCAACGAGGTATTGGTCCTCTCCAGGTATACATTTTAGTACCACCGAGTTGGAACAGGTCAAGAAGCATGAAAGACAGTCTGATAAAAGTATTACAGAGTTGGAAGAATAGGATCAAACGAGGGAGAAATAATTTATGAAACTGATCAAAGCTTTATCTTCATCACTTCCACCAGAGGCTAGCGTGGCTTGTCAGACATATATGTTATCGATGGGTGCATTATCCAATGCAACAGGTGGCAGTTCTAGTGGCGGTAGAGATTATGAAATTCATCGTGATGA
This sequence comes from Viscum album, assembly GCA_963277665.1. Lineage (NCBI taxonomy): Eukaryota > Viridiplantae > Streptophyta > Magnoliopsida > Santalales > Viscaceae > Viscum > Viscum album. The sequence goes on along the minus strand of OY728157.1, from coordinate 1,653,951,976 downwards.
TGAGGATGTTGAAGAGTATGAGGGTGAGGATGAGGATGAGGACGAGGGTGAGGACGATGACGAGGATAGAGATGGCGGCGAGGACGAGGCTGATGATGACAGTGGTGATGGTGATGGTGATCAGGGGAAGATTGATCCATTACATTTTTGAATTTAGTATAACTCTTTATTTTTGAACCTGGTTTTCACTCTAGTATGGATATTTTTTAATTCAGTATAACTCTTTATTTTTTACCAAATATGGAAGCCTAATGATGTTATAATGGTTTATGGGGCTTCTGGGGCTTGTTCGGAGCTCGGAATCCCAGTCGGGGTAGAAAAACACTATGCCTCACGGATAGTAAAAAATTTAATTCCATCCCACAAGGTATATACCAACCATATTGGGCTATATATTAGAATCAATGTGCATGATTTTCCCTATCCATGCACCAGGGGATGCACATCATGCACAATGTCTATAGTTTTAGTATAATATATTATCACTGTTGTTGCATGATTTTCCTAACTGGCATACAGAAAACCAACCAAACGCATTAGGATTGTGTTAATACTTTAGTAAAATGATCCATTAGTCATATGTGACTTGTACAAGTCAACCCCACCTCAATATGAGGCACGGTGTGGCTAGTATCACTCAAAGTGTCTCTCTTTTGTTTAAAATGGACACTCTTTTAAGTAAAAACAACTAGCAAACATAAAACTGAAAAAATGTATTTGGATTGTGTTTATACTTTAGGAAAACGATCCATTGGTCATATGTGATATGTACGACTCAACCCTGCCTCAATCCAAGCTACGGAGTGGCCGGTACCACTCAAAGTGTCTCACTTTTATTTGAAATGGAACATATTTTAAGTGAAAACAACAACTGACATACGTAAAATGGACCAAACATATTCGTATTCTGTTAATAATTTGGAAAAACGATCCATGGTAAATTTTTGACGTGTAGAAGTCAACCCCTCATCAATCTGAGGCATGGTGTGGCTGGTACCACTCAAAGTGTCTCACCTTTATTTGAAATGATCAACATTTTAAGTGAAAACAACAACTGGCATATGAAAAACCAACCAAACACATTAGGATTTTGTTTATACTTTAGTAAAACAGTCCATGGGACATTTTTGACATGTATGAGTCAACCCCACATCAATCTGAGTTATGGTGTGGCCGATACCACTCTAAGTGTCTCACTTTTGTTTAAAATGGACAATATTTTAAGTAAAAACAAATGGCATATGGAAAACTGACCAAACGTATTCATATTGTGTTGATACTTTATAAAAACAATACATGGGACATTTTTGATGTGTAGGAGTCAACCCAGCATCAATAGGAGACATGGTGTGGCCGGTACCACTCTAAATGTCTCTCTTTTGTTTAAAATGGACATCATTTTAAGTGAAAACAACAACTGGAATATGGAAAACCAACCAAACGCATTCAGATTGTGTTTATACTTTATGAAAACGATCCATGGGACATTTTTGATATGTACGAGTTAACCCTGCATCAATCCAAGGCATGGTTTGGCCGGTACCACTCTAAATGTATCTCTTTTGTTTAAAATGGACATCATTTTAAGTGAAAACAACAACTGGTTTACAGAAAACTGAAAAAATGCATTAGGATTGTGCTGATACTATAGGAAAATGATCCATATGTTATATTTGACGTCTATGAGTCAACCTCGCCTCAATCCAAGGCACAGTGTGGCTGGTAACACTCAAAGTGTCTCTCTTTTATTTAAAATGGACACTGTTTTAAGTAAAAACAACTGGCATATGAAAACCAAACGTATTCGGATTGTGTTGATACTTTAGGAAAATGATACATTGGTCATATGTGACATTTACGACTTAACCTTGCATCACTCCAAGTTGTGGTGTGGCCGATACCACTCAAAGTGTCTCAATGTTTTTTGAAATGGACAACATTTTAAGTGAAAACAACAACTGGCATACGGAAAACCAACCAAATGCATTCAGACTATGTTGATAATTTATTAAAACAATCCATGGGACATTTTTGACATGTAAGAGTCAACTCCGCATCAATCTGTGGCATGGTGTGGCCGATACCACTCTAAATGTCTCTCTTTTGTTTAAAATGGACATCATTTTAAGTGAAAACAATAACTGGCATATGAAAAATGAACCAAATGTATTCAGATTCTATTTATACTTTAGTAAAATGATCCATGATTCATTTTTGATGTGTACGAATCAACCCCTCCTCAATCTGAGGTGCGGTGTGGCTGGTACCACTCAAAGTGTCTCACCTTTATTTGAAATGATCAACATTTTAAATGAAAACAACATTTGGAATATGGAAAACAGACCAAACGCATTAGGATTGTGTTGATACATTAGGAAAAAGATCCATTGATCATTTTTATGGGTAAAAGTCAACCCCGCCTCAATCTGAGGCATGGTGTGGCTGGTAGCACTCCAAGTGTCTCTCTTTTGTTTAAAATGGACACTGTTTTAATTAAAAAACAACTGACATACGGAAAACTGAACAAACGTATTTGGATTGTGTTGATACTTTATCACAACAATCCATGGGTCATTTATGACGTGTATGAGTCAATAGACCCTCAATCTGAGGCCCGGTGTGGCCGGTACCACTCAAAGTGTCTCTCTTTTGTTTAAAATGGACACTGTTTTAAGTAAAAACAACTAGAATAAAGAAACCAAACGTATTCGGATTGTTTTGATACTTTAGTAAAACAATAAATTGGTCATATGTGATGTGTATGAATCAACCCTGCATCAATCTGAGGCACGGTGTGGCTGGTACCACTCAAAGTGTCTCACTTTTATTTGAAATTGACAACATTTTAAGTAAAAACAACAACTGGCATAGGGAAAACCGACCAAATGCATTCGGATTGTGTTGATACTTTATTAAAATGATCCATGGGACATTTTTGATGTGTATGAGTCAACCCCACATCAATCTGAGGCACGATGTGTTCGGTACCACTCTAAATGTCTCTCTTTTGTTTAAAATGGACATCATTTTAAGCGAAAACAACAACTGGCATACGAAAAATAGGCCAAACGTATTTGGATTATATTTTTACTTTAGAAAAATGATCCATGAGTCATTTTTTATGTGTAAGACTCAACCCCGCCTCAATCCGAGGCACGGTGTGGCCGGTACCACTCAAAGTGTCTCACCTTTATTTAAAATGATCAACATTTTAAATGAAAACAACAACTGGCATATGGAAAACTAACCAAACACATTCATATTGTGTTGATACATTAGGAAAAAGATCCATTGGTCATTTATGATGTGTACGAGTCAACCCTGCCTCAATCCAAGGTACGGTGTGGCCAGTAGCACTCTAAGTGTCTCTCTTTTGTTTAAAATGGACATTGTTTTAAGTAAAAACAATTGACATACAGAAACCCAACCAAACGTATTCAGATTGTGTTGATACTTTATCACAACAATACATGGGTCATTTATGACATGTACGGGTCAACCGAGCCTCAATCTGAGGCCCGGTGTGTTCGGTACCACTCAAAGTGTCTTACTTTTATTTGAAATGGAGAACATTTTAAGTGAAAACAACCACTGGAATACAGAAAACCAACCAAACTCATTCAGATTGTATTGATACTTTAGGAAAACAATCCATGGATCATATGTGATGTGTATGAGTCAACCCCGCCTCAATCCGAGGCACGTTGTGGCTGTTATCACTCTAACAGTCTCTCTTCTATTTAAAATGAACATCATTTTATGTAAAAACAACTGGCATACGGAAAACTGACCAAACATATTCAGATTGTGTTGATACTTTAGAACAAGGATCCATGGTCCAGCCTCAAACAATCCACTTATCATTTGAGGAACTCCTACCCCTGTTCTAAAACACATTACATTTAATACGCCAAGGAAAACTATATTCCCTAAGTCACACAAGCTCATTGATACACACCCATTATCAACATCACTAAGTTCAAAGACACCTGCCCCAAACCATGACATTATATTTGTGTTTGGTTGAATTCATTTATTCATTTCCTTATTTTGGGTTATTAGCTTCTAATTTCTAAATTCAATCGTGTATGTGTTATAAAAAATTCAATTTTGTATGTATTCTTAATTCTGTATCACATATAATTACATATTCAGTTTTTAATGTATTGTATTCATAATTGATTATTAAATTATGTATCCTTATAATTATTAGTTTTTAATTATTTTTCCTTATTATGTATTACATTGTATGTATCCTGTACAATTCACACAGTAGCACACAGAGTAGGCTGCTGTGTGAATTGTATAGCAAAGCCTATACCAATGGTTTTAAACCATTGGTATAGGTTCTGTATGTTTTTGTTTTACCAACGGTTCTAAACCGTTAGTATAATAACTTTACCAATGGTTTAAACCGTTGTTATAGGGGTGAATGGAAGACTAAAAAAGATATGTCAATGGTTTTGAAACTGTTGGCATATGTGTTGTATAAGAACTCTATTCCAATGATTTTATAAAATCGTTGGTATAGAGTGGATTTCTTCACATATACCAACAGTTTATCTCAAATCATTGGTATATGTCTATTGTTACAGCTTACTGGGCTACGGTTTCTAAAACTGTTGGTATAATTTGTACCAATGGTTCTCCACCCTATACCAATGGTTTTCAACCATTGGTATACCTTAAATTTCCTGTAGTGGCTCTCTCATAGGACTAAACCTTCCGGATCTCAAGACTACTTTCTCTTCACCCTATCAAGGAGTGAAGCAGTAACTACTAAGGCTATAAGAAAAGTCCACTCATGACTCTCAGAAAACTCCATATTCCTATAATAAATAAGGGTTTTCAATTTCTATTCATCACTAGCTTCTTTTATGTCCTGTGCCTGAGTTTTCTGGATCAGTGCATCAGCTACCCCATTTCCCTTTACAAGCATATAGGAAAACTCACATTCAAAAGACTGAAGGTATTAATACCATATTCACTATACAAGATTTAATTAATGTTTTGTAAAGATATATTTAATGATATTTTGGTAAGTATACTCCACAAAGTGCTCACCCATCAGATAGTGCCTCCAGCAGCGCAAGCTATAAACAATTGCTGCAAACTCGAGGTCGTGTGTTGGGTAATTAAGCTCGTGAGGTCTCAACTGGAGATTCCCTTACATAATGAATATATCCTCATTCATCGGTACTACACCCATAATAATTCTTGATTCATCAAAATAAACTATATAGCCTATGCCAGGCTTTGTAAGAATCAGAATCGGTGTCGAAGTAAGCCTTCCTTTCAGCTCCTGAAAGGCCTTATCACACACTTTATCCCATAAGAAATTCACACCCTTATTAGTAAGACCAGTAAGATGTGAATTAGGTCATGAAAAGTCTGGTATGAAATGCATGTAATATCCATCCAACCCTAAGAAACTTCATATATCAAACACATTCTTGGGTTTCACCTAGGAAACAACAACACTCTTCTTCTCTAGGTCAATGAATGCTCTTGATTCTGAGATAATATGACCCAATAAGTTAGATTTTTGAATCCATAATTTTCAATTAATAATCTTAGAATATATTTTATTCTATCTCATTATACTCAAAATGATCTCAAGGTGTTTTCCATGGTTGATGTGAGTATTAGAATACACCAAGATGTCATCCACCAAAACCAAAGGAACCCAAATATGGGTGGAAATCTCTAAATCCATAAAAATAGTGGGAACGTTCGTAAGACCGAACAACATAAAAAGATACTCATATAAACTATACCGACTTTATAAAGTCATACATGGTTTATCTGAAGTCCTGACTTGCACCTGAAAGTAGCCCAATCTCAGGTTGATCTTCGAGAATACCCTAGATACTTAGATATGGTCAAAGAGATCAACTATTTGAGGTATTGGTTATTTATTTTTAACCATTATATGGTTTAATAATTGGTAATCCACACATATACTAAGGTTCACATCCACATTCTTGGTGAAAATCAAGGGTGAACCCTAAGATGAAGTGTTGGTTCAGATAAAACCCTTAGATTATAAATCCTCTAACTATCTCTTGAGATCCTAAATCTTAGTAGGTTCCATCCTGTATAAATTAATAGATATTATAGATGATCCTATAACAAGCTTGATCATCAAATCTACCTCTCTCTTAAAAAATAATCTAGAAAAAATATCGGGGAAGACAACCATGAAACAATATACTACTAGAGGTAAATATATCAGAAAAATTCCCTGCTCTTCTATATATAAGATAGAGATCTGGGCTATCAATCCACTTAGCCCATGATTATCTAGTCCATATCTACTATCCCATACATTCCAATCATCCTTGTAAAGATAATTTTCACCCTCTAGTGATTTTAATGATACCCTGCGGTGATAGCAGTCTACATAGGTGTGATAGGGAAACAACTAGTCCATCCTAAGAATGACATCAAATACTATCATCTTGAGTATGAAGAGGTCCCACAATAAATGAAACTTTCTACCTTAATGGGATATTCCCTACATTAGTGTATACCATCTAATTGTACACCCAACGGTGTGTCCGGGGTCATCACCCCAAAAAAGTACTGAATTTCAATCCCATGAATTTCTATAGTCAATAAATAGATAAAGGTTTGAGAAGAACTTATATAGAATAAAGTAAAAATGATAGTAGAGACTATAAGAATAGTACCTCATACAATAGATGGTCATACACTCTAACCCTTGGGTATTGATTGTAAATCATGCAACTGGCCAGATCCACAAACCTGAGCTATAGTTAAACTACCCTAAGTAGGTCCGTTCTGCTAGCACTGATAATCCAAATTGTGTCTACCATGGCCACAAACTCCTCTTCATCTTTTCTTATCAGTTCTACTCCAGCTTCCTAGATTACATGGTGTAAATAGTCCCACTCTTGAAGTTGGAGATGGTGTGGGTCCTCTTCCACTAGAAATAGGTAGAAAGGTCCAGAAGAGTCTCTGAAGATAACCTATATTAATTCAAGCATGAAACTCAAGTGGGTATCTATTATATAAAGGATTCAAAATCCCCTTTCGTCTATATTGATGGCATATAATGGAGTTTCCAGTTAAAATACTTTGATTTCCACTACTCTGATGATAATCCTCATGGATGTGCTATTGGATACCAAAAGAACTACTACCTAGTCTTGGAATTGAACCTCTGTGCTCAGTACTATCGGCTTATCTGAGGTTATGCTTAGTGATAATACCTTGATTTATGATCTCAGAAAATGTAGATAGGAGATATCCATTCACCTATGAATAGATGGCATACTTGATCCCAACCTTGAAATATCTCACTTGTGATATCTCATCATCGGCTAGAAGAGGTGAAAATAGTTTCAACTCATTAAAATGTGTTGAATAGTCCATGACAGACATAACACCCTACTCTAGGTTAATGAAATCTATGGCTTGGTTAGCTCTTGGTATCTGAGGGAAAAAGTAATCATAGAAGGCAGTTGGATGTTCGCCCAGAACATTCCCTAGTGACGAGCAGCATGAGTAAACACATCCCACCAGCACTTGACAAAATCATTCAGTATATAGGTGGTGATCTAGAACCTCCTATATGGAGGTGTCTACAGATACTTGAATATAGATAAGATGTCCTCTATCCATGACTCATTAGAATGAGGATTGTCATCCCCCAAAAATATAGGAGGATGTTGCTGCTGGAAATCGTGGGTCAGATACATCATAGGTGCATGTCATGGAGTACCCTGCATAGACTACATCAGGCATAGGAAACCCTCTTGAAGTTGAGCATAAGTTCCCAGTTCAGATATAGCAGGTGGTGTCACAAGTGGAATTCCTAGCAGTAATACCGGTAACTTAGGGCCCACCATCTCTAGACTATGGCCATTGCAACACTTCTAGCACATGACTTAAGGACAACAAGGTAGAATATCTATACAAATGCCAAGGAAACACATTAAAAAATATTTTAAATTAGATAGAATCACTAGAAGAATCAGATCATAAGGGAAAATGTATCACTACCCAACATACCCTCCCAACTAGCATCTTGGAAGACTAGGGTACTGGTAAGTGTTCAAGTTTTATTTATAGTGGTTTTGGAATATGGAAGGGTCAATTGTAATTTAAGGAGGAAAAAAATTAAACTATAGTTGGCCTCTCTATTTACTGGAAACCATTTTATTTATAAATTAGAATTTATATTTTAAGTTCATAATTGATTTTATATATAGAAAAAATATCAATTGAATAAATAGTCATTCACAGTTTATAAAGGCCGATGCACATTATAAACTATAATAAACACCCATTTAATTCCTATCATCCATCTTACATTTGGTCTCGGAATGTAATGGGTAAATACGATGGCTTGACTAATTGAATTACCCTTTCAAATTCATAAGGTCCCATACACCTTATAATTTAAATTTTTAATCATGTGATCATAGCCAAATCCCAGCTCATGTAACCAGGGGTACATAGCTTACATGGGTTGAAATTGGATATTTAATATGACACCATCAACCTATATAAGAAAACACTATTTATATTGATGATGGAATTTTAAACAATGAATTCCCTTCCCTACAGAAGAAATTATAAGCACATGCATATATATAACAACTGTGACTCACTCAATTATCATAGGCAACACAGGCAATCCAAATAGTAAAATGTATCTATATGGCTTGACATATGCATGGCATGTGAATCCTAGGTGCCTATAATAATGCATGTGATAATGATCCTTGTTGTACAAGTCCAAGGAAGAATCTCCATAAATCATATAAAAAACCAAAATTCATGTTCATCACCCAATAGTGAAAGTATATCAACTATAATAAGTAAAATGTAGAATAATAATTTTCTATTCCCAGGAAACTTGGTATTTACCCAAAATGTGGGTTAGCTACTCTCAGGCATGGATTATTACCAAGTTTCATCATGTTGTTAATATCCTATCTAAATTCAAAAAAAATAATACAAAATAAAATAAAAATGCTCTAATTCCACTTTTTGATGTCCCAAACCAAGTTCACTCCTAAGTAACCAAACATGATCAGCTACATGGCCTCAATCATGCCTACTCATATGCTAGAGGTTTCTGACTAGTAGAGAGATTATAGGGTGTGATAGTGGGGAGACTATTCCCTTTGGTTAGAATTGAGAAAAACGAATATATAACATAGAAAAAAATAGAGGAAACAGTATAATAAATAAATTAAACTGGTGGAAAAAATAATCCTAATTATCCAATAATAATAATCAACTCAAAATCTGAATAGTTTCATATACAAAAGATGATGATGTAATGTAATGTATCTACAAAAGGAAAAGTAGGCATACATGGAAGCAGCCAGATAGTGAAATACATGCTATAAAAAAGAATCAAAAGGCCAAAAACTATCCAAGCATCCTGAGCACTAGCCCAGTCATCTACTACCATGCTCTATCCTAAAGAAAGAAAGACAGGTGTCCATTTTGGGACACTTCCCCTTATCTATACCTATGATCATATAATCTGTACGGGTAACAATTATAAACCAAATAGGGTGTGAGATAAATCTCAGTATGCCACTACTAATGGAATCTGTACAATCTATTCTATGAATATAAATTTCACAATGTGCATGTATATGATAAAGTAAAGCGGTACAAATAAAAATCTCATACTTTATTTAGCCTCAGTTGGTGTCTGGACATGTATAATTTAATTAATTATGATTTAGTTAATGTAGATAAACATGTGAAAATGTCAAAAGTACCTAGATATATCATCATAATATTTAAGGAGTATCCAAGGTGAAACCAAGGCATCCTTTACCTCAGGGGTCAGGCCAACTCATAGTAATAACTCATGTTGTCTGGCTATAAAGGGTCTAAGTATATTACAAGGGGATCTCCCAAGGAATTACACTATAAACGAGTCTAATTGATTCTATGTATCTAGCCTGTAGTAATCTATGGCTAATTATGACTCGGCCCAATGAGGTGAATCCATGGAACTTCATGTCTGAAGACATCAAGCTAAATTTGAGGAGTATATCCAATGAATTATAATATCTAGAAAGATTTCAAGTGAATATTCAGTACTAAGTTAATGCATTCACACAATAATATAATACCAGATTCCATGGTGGGTATCTCTCATGGCTATCGGCTCAATGAATCAGAATGGCATCCTTTGAGTTCTTAAGGAAATCCCTTGGGAATCTAAGGCAGGCTCAAGTCTAACCACTCCTATAAAGATAAAAAGTTTCATAGAAAAAGTAACCTTATACTCATTTCATTTATATCATATTTACTTATGGACATGTAATACTCATTCCATTTAATCATTTAATAGTTTCATTCCATTTCCTTTTAATAATCATGATATGTTGTATCAAGGACATGAAACCATTTATCTCTTTAATTTATAAACATTTAATAGGTTCATTCCATATCTTCATTAGACATGACAAGGGTTAGAGGACATGAAACCTATATCAAATCAATTCAATTATAATAAACTACACTAAGTGATATCTATAAATATACTTTCCATTTAACAATTTAAATATTCACTTAATTATAAAAGGAACACTTATGTTAACATGGACAAGTTAATCACACTTGAACGGTGTATCAAATGATATAAAAAGGGTAAATGAGGTATAACATGGTACACACCCTAATTGGGTGGATAGTGTTGAGGTCCCAACCTCTAATGACATGAATAACGTGTATAATTAAGGATTTAGAACATAAAATAAATAATTATAATTAAGGAATATGAATTTTAGAATCATCCCCCAGTGAAACTGGCATGCGCCTAATGATGGAAATTTATAAACGATGATAATTTTAGGGAAAAGTCATGGATCACATACCATATGCATATAGTACTCTCCCCATCTAGTATCGGCCCTTAGTTTGGCCTAGATTGGAAGAAAACAAAATAATGGATAAATATCCTAAAAATAGGGCATATGAGACTATATCAAAATAACATTGTTGATAGAAATAATAATGGTTAAATGAGCCTAAGGACTTAATAAATTACCAAGAGGAATCCAATGAGATGATTAAATCTCAATTCCGACCTCAGATGATGAATTGTGAGAAAATACTAGGTGATGGAAGATTGTGAGCTCAAACATGAAGGGGGGAATAATTCTATCCACTGGAGGAAGAAGGGAATAAGGTTTAGATTATAATAAATTTAAGGGAAAATGAAATTTTATCCCCTAAAAAATGGGGTCTCGTGGTTTTTTTGCATGGTTGGCCAAACCATGCACCAACCATGCATTGCCTACTATCGAAGGAGGGGTGTCACATGGTTCATGTGCACGGTTTGGGAAACTGTGTGAAAACTGTGTGTTTTTCCTGTACTAAAAATTTCAAATCATCTACACGGGAATGCGCCATGGGTCGCACGGTTAGGGAAAACTATGTGTCCTACTTCTGCTCACTGAACACCTCACATGGTTAGGGGGAACTATGCAGATTGGGCGGTACGGTTTCTACTAACTATGTGGCCCAATAGTTTCTTCCACCAGTCGGGGTTTTGGGATCTGAACAAGCCTCGGGAACCCTCATTTCCCCCATAGCCTCACTAGGCCTTCATATTAGGTCAAAACCAAAGAATTATACCTAAAATTAAAGGATTCACACCTCATAGAAAAATTGGGTTCTTATTATTAATAAATATTTTACATATTAATAAATTAATAATAATTATATCAACAAAAAACTTTAAGAAATATTTATAATTAAAATATTATAAGAATAATAAAATAAATAACTAATAAATATTTTTCTAAATACAAATTATTTTATTTACATTATTATATAATAAATATCATCTATAATTCTATTAATCTACTATATACATAAAAGTTATCTTTCTAAATACACACATGGAAACAGCCTATGAATTTTTTTCCCTCCACTCGATTTTCGCTTCCTCCATTCCTCTAATCACACCCACCCATCTCACACGTTTCCTTCTACTCCACCCTAGGGTTTCTTTTGAGCTTCCATTTCTAGCATGTGTTCCCTACTCGACGATCCAAACTAGCATATACATATTCTCCTTCATTTATGATGTATGATAGCCTCACCTCCTCTCATTCTCTCTTAACTACCACAGTATTGGCATCCAACTTCTCCCACATGTCCATCTTGTCTTAATCTAGAGTTTTGTATAAAATGGTAAATAAATCTCCATACTGCTTCACCAAATTCCCTAAGTTCTCAACCAATCCCATTACATTTCCTATATTATGTTTCCAGATCCATGGGTAATAGATTTTTCCTCGATATTCCTTAGTTTGTTGATGCATTCCACAAGTGTGGTCCTTATGTTTTCCTCCAAATACAAAAGTTTTAGTAGAATGGTTGTTGCCTCTCTATGGATTCCCAACCATGAACTTTCAGAGAGCATCCCTAAAAATCCATGAACCATCCATTCCTATACATATGGTGTACTCTTCTGTAAAAAATCTATAGTTATTTTATCTCTACTCATAAATTTTAGTATTTATATTTTCTTAATAATTTTTCTTTTGTCATTACAATACATATATTTTTTCAAATTCACCAATTTCAACATCTATTTTAATTTTTCAGACAATATTTATTCACCTATTCATTTTTTTAGGGTTCATGCTTCTTTGTTCTACCACATTAAAACACGTTTTAGTTTAGGTAATCCTAAATGACTTTATTCACTGAAGAGTATATACACCAATATTTCTATTTCTCTCCTAGACATTTTATATACTCTTGATTACTGATTTCTATAAAGTTGTTTCATTACATGCATAATGTAATTTCTATTTTCCATAAAAAATTATATTATATGTTATATACACATAATTATTCATATCGTGATTTTTTTGAACTCCTAGAAAATTCAATACAAAGATAAACGGTCTAAATATGTAATCTGTGTTAAATTCTAGATAATAATGGTTTCATAGGATAGTTTTAAGGAAACAAAGGCAAACAAGTTGTCAGGTAGTTATTTATCATTACTTAAAAATGTTCAGTAATTAATGAATCATTTACTATATGTATCTATTTCATTTCTATAATTTTAGGTTCAATATCTCTTCGAAATTATTTGATTACAGATATTGGAATGTCTTGTACTTTTATACCTAAATATTTTTCACCAGATGACAGGGTGTAGAGACAAACATGCATTCCATTATCACATATATCTTGCAATTGTTTGTTTAATTTAAATTTAGTGGTATATTTTTTTTTAATTATCATGAATGTAGAGATCCGAAGCCTGACGTACATGGACATTACATTACTTTTGCGGAATAATTAATACATAACAAAAACAGACACACAAGGACTGTAATAGTTTAGTGTCTTTGGAAACTTGGAACGTAATCTTCTAATCGTGGTGAAAGATCTTCAACATCTCCCATAAAGATCTTCCACTTTTTGTTTCCTTACCTAAAACCTTTCTTTTGATCCTGGGGGAAAATAAAACATAAAAAGGGTTAGCTCAAATGCTCATTAAGGGTAAGCATGGATAAAATAAAACATACCATATACATTTGAACTTAAAAACATGAACATAATGTTTAAACATCAAAATCTTGAGCAACGACATAAAACATGGAAGTATATAAGGCATAGATCATAATGGAACATAAACCATGATAAAATATCATGGGAATAAAACATGTAATTGTGGCATCCATTAAGCACATGTAATGATTTCCATAGTATCCAAGGCATTGCTTCCAAGACCATCTTAGTGGACAAAGTCCCATTCTGAATCGAGTTAACTCCTTGTTTCAGTCCTGTAACATTGAATCGAGTTGACTTTCCGTTCCATCCATGTCTATCTCATGAGATATAAAATCTTTACCCAATGCATTAGAGGGAGATATAGGTCCCACCCATCTCATAATGAAATCATTCTTACTTGTGCCACAAAATAAACATACATCATTTATAAAAACCCAATAAATAAAATGGGTTTCATAAACATCATCTCATCATCACATAATCCATATAAAATAAATGGATATCATTTCATAATAAGAGAAGTGATGTTGAGTCAAAATTCCTCTTTTGACTTCTATGTTTTGTTTTGGAAATCACAAATGTTTTGTTAATCGTACTGACCATAATGATTGTACTAATCATGCTGATCGTACTGACCATGCTGATCGTACTGATCATGTTGATCGTACTGACCATGCGTATCGTACTAATCTTACTGATCATACTGATCATGCCAATCGTACAATGCTGATCGTACTGAATATGGAAATTTCATTGACTCTGCTTATCATATCTTTCATTACATACTTGTTTTGGTACTTTGTCAAAAACACATGTTTCATATAAATTGTATGCATGTTTATCTTATATCTTGTTTTAACCAATACGATGTCGTTGAGTTAGTTACAAACTAATCAAAATGATGTCGTGCTTTTTGTTTCAATATGACCGTTATGATGCCAGGTGTCCAAGTCCCTCCGAGTTTTTCGGAGAAATATGACCGTTGGACGAGATGTGACCGTTGGAACCCGAGGCCTATAAATAGAAGGTCATTTGAAGCTGACAGGACAACAGACAACTAAGAGACTTTTGGAACAACTGTGATACTCTACTTCAATCAAGATTCTAGAGAGAGATGTTGTGACTTCTCTCATATTGTGTGCTTTGTGTGTCCGATCATTGTATCGAGGGATTTCAAGTAATTGAAAGACAAAGGTGCCAATTACCTATAAAATCGAGGGCTGCCAGGGATAGGCAGACGGACGTTCCGATCATCATATCGAGGGCTGCCAGGGATAGGCAGACAGACGTTCCGATCATCGTATCTGGGGCTACTAAGGATAGGCAGACAGACAGTACGATCATCGTATCGAGGGCTTACCAAGGTGTTGGTGAGACAGACCTTTTATCCTAGGTGAAAGGATAACCTTTCTCTTTGGGTCAAAAGAATTTTAATACTTTTACATTTCCGTTGTTATCTGTATTAGAAAGTAATTTGTATTGTTTCCTTTCTTCTTTACATATTCAATTGTAATTGTTTCAATTACAATAATTCTATTACATATTGTATTGATTGATTCTATACGCTTTAAGGTAGAATCATTCATCTTTATATTACTCTGATTATTGTGTTCATCTTGAATACAATTGTTTTACATTTCATTAGTATTACATTACATCATACCTTTTATATTCAATACAATTGTGGGTGTTTGTATTTTTATTAGTTTAAGACCTTTTAAACTAATCTCTTAAGTGCTAAAACTCAAAGGTTTTTAAACCTACAATTCACCCCCCCCCCCCTCTAGTATTGTTCCATCTAATATACATATACATATACTTATTTGATCCAATAATTGGTATTAGAGGAGTTTTTCCACTGATTTGTATTTCTTGTTCTATTTTTACTAACTACACTAACGTTTGGAGTGGAAATGTTTTTTATTAGATGGAAGGAATGAATATCGAGTCAATAGACAATCTAAATCCTTCTAGACCACCTATCTTTGATGGGAATGATTATGAGTACTGGAGAGATCATATGATGACTTTTGTGATCAATAATGGCGTAGAAAATTTTATTATGCTTACTGGATGTTACAAAATTCCTAACAAAGAAGTCAGTACTTTCACTAACCAAGAGAAGCAAAAATACCAACTGAATTACAAGGTACGCAATACTTTATTATTCTCTATGACCAGGAATATATATAGTTATATATCTTCATGTGAAGCTGACAACTGTATTTGGAAGAAATTAGAAGTCACTCATTTCGGTACATCCAAGGTTATAGAAACAAGAAGAGAAATGCTTTGAGCAAAGTATCCTGGATTTGTTTTTCCTTATGGAGAACCAGTATGTCAAGTGAAACAAAGGTTTATGACAATTGTCAACATCTTACAATATATGGGAGAAAAAGGTCTTGATGATGAATCTCTAGTTGATAAGATTATAGGTATAATTCCAAATGAATGGGAGTCAAAAAGGACAGCTATTGATGAAAACAGAAAAGTTTCCCAGATTTCACTAGATGAACTCTTTGGAACTCTTCTACAGCACGAGACGAGAATGAAGAGAGATGCTGATTTCAACAAGAAGAAGAATGGGAATGGAAGTGTAGCCTTTGCATCTAAGGCTAAAACACCTTAAAGGCTTACAATATCCAAAGCCAAGAAAGTTATATCTGATTCAAGTGATTGTGATCTTTCGGATAATGAGTTATCCAATCTTGCTCGACAGATGAACAAGATTGTGGGAAATAAAGACTTACAATATAGATTCAAAAAGAAATATAGGAAGGACAAAAAAGATTCAGAGGTAACATGTTATGAATGTAAGAAAGTAGGACATATAAGGCCTGATTGTCCTTTACTGAAGAGGAAAGACAGAAAGGAGAAACACTCTCAAAGAAACAAGAAAAGGTTTTATAAGACAAAGAAAGTCTTAAAGGAAAATGATACTTGGAGTGAAAGTGGTAGTGATTCTTCAGATGATTCTTCAGAATATGAGTCCTCAGGACAGAGAGATATTGGACTTATATCCAGATTACTAATTGAAGATCATTGTCTCATGGCTAAGGTACACAATGATGAAGCTATTACAAATGTCTCTTTGAATGCAAATTATACTGATAATAGATATTATGAATCTTCAAATGATTAATCTTCATCATCAAAAGATGATACATTACCTTATTTTGAAGAAGTATCTAGATTTTCTAAATTACTTGAAAATGAAAATTCTAAACTCAAGAAGAAGCTTGAGAAACCAATTCTAGAATTTCAATATTGACTAAAGAAGTATCAGATCTTTCTAAAGATCTTGATGTGAAAACTTATGATTTTTAAAGTATTTTAAAAACCCTTTAGAAAGTCAAATATGATAAGGATAAACTTTCTAAGGACCTAGAAACTGTGTTTTCAAAGAAAAATATTTTAGAGCCTAACTCTAGATCAAATTCAAATGTTTTGGAAAATAAAAACGTAGTTTTAAAACTAAAGTCAGAAATTTTCTCTTTAAATAAATGTTTGTCAAACTTTACTCATGGAAAGGAAAACTTTGACAAGATGTAT
Organism: Viscum album; assembly: GCA_963277665.1. Taxonomy (NCBI): domain Eukaryota; kingdom Viridiplantae; phylum Streptophyta; class Magnoliopsida; order Santalales; family Viscaceae; genus Viscum; species Viscum album. The sequence goes on along the minus strand of OY728157.1, from coordinate 1,653,934,882 downwards.
TCTCAAATTAGACCTTTGATAAATTGTTCTGGTCTTGGTTATACTCATTCCAAACCTGTTTTTAGTAATAATTATTTTGTTCCTCAAAAAACCTCTTTTTGTTCTAAGTGCCAATGTGGTGGACACTAGAGAAGAGATTATTCTCTTAACAAAACTCAATCTTTAGGATTTCATAAAGCACATTTTTCAAAACAAATGTGGATTCCTAAAATTATTTTATCTAATCCTTCTGGATCCAAACAAGTTTGGATTCTGAAAAACTAATTGTTTCTTTTTTAGGAAAATGAGAAGTGTACCAATAAGAATATTTGGTACATGGATAGTGGTTGTTCTCGACACATGACCGGAAACAAAGATCTCTTTGAAAAGGTTTTCAAAACAAAAGGTGGAAAAGTAACCTTCGGAGATAATTCTCAAGGAAATATTGTTGGTATAGATAATATCGTTTTTCTTGGAAAAGTTCTTATTTCAAATGTTTTGTTTGTTAAAGGTCTTAGGCACAACCTCATTAGCATAAGTCAATAATGTGATGAAGGTTACCTTGTGAATTTTATAAATGATAAGTGTCTAGTTCACAATTCCAAGGATGAGTTCATTCTATCTGCTCATAGACAAGAGAATGTTTACACTATTAACTTAGAAGACCTTAGGAGCCAAAACTTACCCTGCTTAAGTGCAATAGAAGACCAATCATGGATATGGCATAGGAGACTAGGACACTGTAATCTAAGAAACCTTAGTAAAATTTCAAATAAAAGACTTGTGAAAGGACTACCGGACCTTAGATATGATTCTTCAAAAGTCTGTGATCCTTGTCAATTTGGAAAGCAAAATAAAACTAGCTTTAAATCAATTAATGAAGTTTCAACTTCTAATGCATTACAGCTAGTGCATATGGATCTTTTTGGTCCTGCACAAAGTAGAAGCATTGGAGGAAAATACTATGTATTTTTTTTAGTTGATGACTTTACTAGATTTACATGGGTCTATTTTCTAACAAAGAAATCGGAAGCCTTTTCCTATTTCAAAACTTTTAGATCCCAAGTTAAAAATGAGAAAAACCTACCATTGATAATTATTCATTGTGATCATGGTGTAGAATTTCAAAATTCAGATTTTGAAACTTTTTTGTAGCAAGAAAGGTATTACTCACAATTTCTCGGCTCCAAGAACTCCTCATCAAAATGGTGTTGTTGAAAGAAGATATCGTATTCTTCAGGAAATGACTCGAACCATGTTGATTGAATACTCAATTACTAAGCACTTCTAGGATGAAGCTGTTAGTACTGCCTGTTATACTGTAAATCGTGTTTTAACTAGACCATTTCTTAATAAAACCCCTTATGAGTTATGGACTAGCCGAAAACCTAAAGTTTCATACTTCAAAGTTTTTGGGTGCAAAGTATTCATTCTGAAGACAAAAGATAATCTTCACAAATTTGCACCAAAATCTGATGAAAGAATATTTCTAGGTTACTCCACAACTTCTAAGGCTTATAGAGTTTTTAATAAAAACACTTGTACTGTTGAGGAAACAGTACATGTGAAATTTGATGAAACTGATACTTTTGTTTTCAAATTTTCCCAACCTATATCCTCAGACGTGTTTTCAAAAACTGATTATCAACCTTTGATAGAAGATCCTTCTGATAAGGAAAATATTCAAGAAGATACTTCTGAAACATTTACCACGAAAGATTTTCTACCATATGTTGATGAACAGGTTTTACAAAACCCAAATCAATTGTTTCTTAGGAATCATCCCAGTGATAACATCATTGGTGACGTAAATCAACCTGTAAAGACCAGAAATTCCTTAAGAAATGAAGTAGAACATCTTTCTTTTCTTTCCCAATTTGAACTTAAAAGTCCAAGTGAGGCCTTAGGTGATGATGATTGGATCAAAGCAATGCAAGATGAACTAAATGAATTTTAGAGGAATCAAGTCTATATTTTAGTTGATAAACCTAAAGAAACAACTGTAATTGGTGTAAAATGGGTTTTTAGAAACAAATGTGATGAAAATGGAATCATTGTAAGAAATAAAGCAATACTGGTTGCTAAAGGCTATAATCAACAAGAGGGAATAGACTATGAAGAAACATATGCTCCTGTAGCTAGACTTGAATCTATTCGTATTCTATTAGCCTTTGCAGCATATTTCAATTTAAAACTATTTCAAATGGATGTAAAATGTACTTTTCTAAATGTTTTTGTTCAAGAAGAAGTTTTTGTCGAACAACCTCCTGGTTTTCTAGACCCAAAACATCCTGATCATGTTTTTAAACTTACCAAGGCTCTATATGGTCTTAAACAAGCCCCTAGAGCATGGTATGATAGACTTACAGGATTTTTTTTACAAAACAATTATACAAAAGGTACAGCAGATCCAACCCTTTTTATAAAAATGGAAAATAAAAATGTTTTGATTGTTTAAATCTATGTTAATGACATCATATTCAGATCAACTCAGAAATCTTTAACTGATTCTTTTGCAAATTTAATGAAATACGAGTTTGAAATGAGTATGATGGGTGAGTTAACATTCTTTTTAGGTTTTCAAATTTCTCAAAAACTAGAAGGAACATATATATATCAACACAAGTATATAAAAGATTTACTCAAAAAGTATGGTTATGACAAGACTAAAAGTATTAGCACTCCAATCAATACCTCAAATACACTTGATCCTGACGAAACTGGGAAACTTGTAGATCAAACAATTTTTAGAGGTATTATAGGGAGTTTTTTATACTTAACAGCCAGTCGACCAGACTTAATGTTTTCCGTATTCTTATGTGCAAGATATCAATCTAATCCAAAAGAGTCTCATTTAAAAGTCGTAAAGAGAATCTTTCGGTATTTAAAAGGCACTATGGATTTAGGTCTTTTTTACTCTTCTGGGAATGATTTTGTTTTAAAAAGTTTTTCAGATGCTGACTTTGGAGGTTGTAGAATGGATAGAAAAAGTAAATATGGAACATGTCATTTCTTAGGAGATTCTCTGGTTTCCTGGTCCTGCAAGAAACAAAACTCAGTAGCACTATCCACTACTGAAGCTGAATATGTAGCAGCTGGAAGTTGTTGTGCTCAAGTATTGTGGATTCAACACACACTCACTGACTATGGATTGAGTTTCTCCAAAACTCAAATTCTTTGTGATAATACTAGTGCCATAGATCTCAGTAAGAACCCAGCACACCACTCTCATGCAAAACACATAGATATTAGGCATCACTTTCTTAGGGATCACACACAAAAAGGAGATATTATTTTACAATTCATCAGAATGCAAGAACAACTTGCTGACATTTTTACAAAACCATTACCTTCCGATAGATTTGAGTTTATAAAACAGAAGCTAGGAATGATTACATTAAAATAATCATTCATATCTACTTCATGTTTTACAATTATCCTTACATTAAATAACTCCTCTTAGAAAGGGGGAGAACATTTATCTCATTGTTTTTCTTTTCTCATTGTTTTTTAGTTTATCGTATTGACAGTTTTATCTTAATATATACCTATTTGTTTATCGTATTGACAGTTTTTTTAATATATACCTTTCTGTCCATCGTACTGTCCGATGATGGTAATGAATTTCTTTTCCATCGTATCAACCGATGATGGTAATCAATTTCTTTTTCATCGTATCGACCGATGATGTTAATGAATTTATTTTCCATCATAGCGACCGATGATGGTAATGATTTTCTTTTCCATCGTACTGACCGATCATGGTAACGAGATTGTTTTCCATCGTATTTTCAGTTCGTGGTAACAAGATTCTTTTCCATCGGCTTGTCAGTTAATGGTAATGACTTTGTTTTCTATCGTTATGACGATTGATAGTATTCTTTTACTTCGTACGGTTTTGTTTTCTTTTTAGATTCTAAAACCAACAATTACCTTACATTCTCCGGCAAGTAATTTCCATTTTTTTTATTTTTTTATTTTGTTTTTAATCCTAACCATTGATCTGTTTTCCTCTAATCTTGACCATAAAAGATCAATGGTCACCCCTTTATCACCTATAAATACCCCCCCCCCCTCCCCAAATGCACATCATTTTTTTCAGGATCTGCGTCAAAGCTCTGCCTCATTGTTTTAAGTCATCGTACGATCTTTCATCGGCAGCATTCTTATGTCTCAGTCTTCTTCCAACACTCCTGCCGATATGTCCTCAAAGGCTTTCTCAGAAAAAAGACCTTTTAAGGGAAAGGTTAGTTTCACGAGACTTCTATGATTCGTATGATTCTACAGTCAAGAGGATTATCTTGTTTCAAGGATGGGAGCATTTGTGTGTTTAAAGGCCTATTTCTCAAGATCCAGTTCTCTTTGATGAAGTTTGTCAGTTTTATAAAACCGTATCTTTCGACAAAGACATGTCTATCAATTTTGCTATGTATGATAGAAAGTTATCTATGTCTGTGAAAAAAGTGGCTCATTTTCTGAATGTCCCAATAGAAGGTGATTCCTACTGTCCATCCCATAAATTACCAGAATAGGTCGGTACGTTTAATAGAGAAAGTTCCGAGAAGTCTCTGTTTGTTGTGAATGAAGAAAAAAAGGAAAGTGGCTCATCTTTCACCGGACAATAGGTTTGTGGCTCTATGGATGCAAGGTTTTCTTATCCCAAGAAAAGGGGATAGAGAAACTCTGAAAGTTTCTGATATCTTCATGTTGGACTATCTTGTCAACATGAGAAAAGTGAATCTCATGGGATATGTTTTCGAAACAATTAAGAATGTGAAGTCAGGGGAAATCAAGTCTCATTTGATTATGTATCCAGCCATTCTTACAAAGTTTATTCTTGAGAGTATGAAGTTTTGCAACATTCCTTTGAAAGGTAAGTTGATAGATCTAAAACCATCCTGGATTAGCAAATTTACTATGAAGAAGTTGAATGTTTGTTTTGATTAGAATTCAAAACTTTTTGTTAAGGATTTCGAAGTTGAATCTCCTCAGAATCAATCAGCACCTATGCCAGCCAAAGACATTCAATCTACTGGTATTACTCAAAAATCTGATCCGCAAACTAGTTTAAAGCCTAAGAATAAGCCAAAGTACAGTAAGGAGGTTGTAGCCAAATGGAGAAAGGATAAGGAGCAGAGAAAGGAAGGTGATCCAAAGTTCAGTCTTGATCCAGCTGAGGCTTTTGCAGAAATAATAAGGGTATAGGAAACCCTTAAAGCTGAAAAGAAAAGAATACTATTTTGAAAAGAAAGGCTCAAGACTTTGATATCTCGAAAGTACTCAGAATGGTTAAGGATTCCAGTGCTCAACTGACGAAAGAAGTGCATCAAGAACCCATCGTACAGAGCCTTCCTGTGAAAGAAAAAGTAAAACAAATGATGGAAGATATAGAAGAAGTGGAAGAGGAGGAAGGAGATTTTCTTTTAGAATTCCTTCAGACTTCGAAGAAGAGTAGGGAGGAATCGGTTCAAAAGCTGAGTGAAGGTGTTCAAAAAATCCCTCATGCCAATCAAGCACCTTTTGAAACTTCTAAAACTCCGGATAGAATTTCATCTCAAGTAAAGAAAGGTGATCAATCCTCTCATACTGAAAAAGTTATTGTAATTAGTGATAAAGTGGAAGAAGAAAGAAAGCAGAAAGAAAAAGCAAAAGGAAAATAGCCAGTTGTTGACTCAAGCCGATCAAATGAACTGGCTTTGTACGATGAAGATACTGATTCAGAACATACAATATCTCTCAAGAAGAGTGATTACATTTTCCATGTTTTGAGAAGGGTTGAGAAGACTATTCCATATTTTCCTAGGCTGGAAGGGAAGATTGATTTTATTACTGACAATCAGAAAAAGAAGTTTGGTTCTATAAGAGAGTTGAGAAAGAAAGTTTTGTCAGTTGAAGCCGATTTGAAAGTTCTTTCAGAAAGTTCAGTTGCTCATAAGAAAGCCTGCAACAAGATGACCAAGTGGTCGTACAAAATAGAGAGCTCAATCAATGATCATGAGATAGCAATTGAAGATATAAGAAGGTTGTCAAATGAGCTTGCAATTGCTTTCAATAATCTTGACAGAGAAATGGTTGAAAGGTTGAATCTTTTGTCTTCCCAACGAGCCGATGTTCCTTCAGTAAAAGACTTACAGGAGATAATGAATGCTTTTCAGGCTGAGTTTTCAAAGGTTTCATCTTTCAAAGATGAAATAGTTCTCTTGAAGAAACAAAACTCTGGTTTATCCAAAGATAACAAGAATTTACAAGACATAATTGATACTCTTGAATAAGTAATCAAAGTTCAGGAAGAGACAATCAGAAATTAGGATCAACTCTTTGCCGATCAACAAGACCTTCTCAGGTCTCAAGGTGATGTTATTTCTGAATACAAGAAGGAGATCAAAAAGATGAAGTTGGTTCTTCATGAGTTGATAAAAAAGGAGAAGGGAAGAGAAAACAATTGACTTGTATTTTTCTCAAGTTTAGTGTTGATTGTTATCATAATGAAATTTCTTTTATCCATTTTCGTGTGTCTATTTTCTAACTCTTTCAGACAATTTAAGTTTACCCCTTTCTTTTTGTAAATCACAAAGGGGGAGAATGTTTATAAAGGGGGACAATGCTTCACAACACTCTTAAGGAAAATCTACGAATACAATCCTTAGGAAAGTCCATACCTAAGGGGGAGTTAGTTGTATTCAATTTCTTATTCAGAAGATTTCCCAATAACTCAGGGGGAGATAAGTATTTCTTTTAGTTTTTATTTTGTGATTTGTGCTTTCCAAAAAGGGGGAGATTGTTGAGTAAAAAGTCCTATTTTGACTTCTATGTTTTGTTTTGGAAATCACAAATGTTTTGTTAATCGTACTGACCATAATGATCGTACTGATCATGCTGATCATACTGACCATGCTGATCATACTGATCATATTGATCTTACTGACCATGCGTATCGTACTAATCTTACTGATCATACTGATCATGCCAATCATACAATGCTGATAATACTGAATATGGAAATTTAATTGACTCTGCTTCTCATATCTTTCATTACATACTTGTTTTGGTACTTTGTCAAAAAAACATGTTTCATATAAATCGTACTCATTTTTATCTTATATCTTGTTTTAACCAATACGATGTCGTTGAGTTAGTTACAAACTAATCAAAACAATGTCGTGCTTTCTGTTTCAATATGACCGTTATGATGCCAGGTGTCCAAGTCCCTCTGATTTTTTCAGAGAAATATGACCGTTGGAGGAGATGTGACCGTTGGAACCTGAGGCCTATAAATAGGAGGTCATTTGAAGCTGAGAGGACAACAGACAACTGAGAGACTTTTGGAACAACTGCGATACTCTACTTCAATCAAGATTCTAGAGAGAGATGCTGTGATTTCTCTCATGTTGTGTGCTTTGTGAGTCTGATCATTGTATCGAGGGCTTTCAAGTAATTGAAAGACAAAGGTGCCGATTACCTACAAAATCGAGGGCTGCCGGGGATAGGCAGACGGATGGTCCGATCATCGTATCGAGGGCTGTCAGGGATAGGCAGACAGACGTTCCGATCATCGTATCAAGGGCTGCCAAGTATAGGCAGACAGACAGTCTGATCGTCGTATCGAAGGCTTACCAAGGTGTTGGTGAGACAGACCTTTTATCCTAGGTGAAAGGATAACCCTTCTCTTTGGGTCAAAAGAATTTTAATACTTTTACATTTCCTCTGTTATCTGTATTAGAAAGTAATTTGTATTGTTTCCTTTCTTCTTTACATTTCAATTGTAATTGTTTCAATTACAATCATTCTATTACATATTCTATTGATTGATTCTATACGCTTTAAGGTAGAATCATTCATCTTTATATTACTCTGATTATTGTGTTCATCTTGAATACAATTGTTTTACATTTCATTAGTATTACATTACATCATACCTTTTATATTCAATACAATTTTGGGTGTTTTTATTTGTATTAGTTTAAGACCTTTTAAACTAATCTCTTAAGTGCTAAAACTCAAAGGTTTTTAAACCTAAAATTCACCCGCCTCTTGTATTGTTCCATCTAAAATACATATACATATAATTATTCGATCCAACAAGTGAAACCATGTAAATCATAGAGACATTATACTTGAAACATACACATATGAAATAATGTCATCTTAGATGAAAAACGGTTTTGATAAAACACTTGAAATGAATTCTTGAGTAAAATATCCTATTTTCTTCAAAATCATTTTCTTTTCACAAAATGTCATGCAATTTTTAAAATAAAAGGATTTTGTTGAAAATAGTCTTGAAATCTTTTGGAGGAAGCTTCATGAAAACAAGGCTTTATAAAACCGTAAAAATCCTTTCATTCTGTATACATTAAAAAAACATTCTTCTCGTACTTTTGTCGAAAAAGTAAAAAAGTACCTTGTAGGATAAATAAAAGAAAGATTCCTTCCATACCATTGGGTAAAAGTCAAAATGGGTAAAAATGACTTTAAACATACATGAAACTATTTTTAGGAAACATGGACATGGGTGATAACAATAACCCCAGTAAATACTTACGAATAAGCAATCTCAGATAAAAATGAGATTTGTAAAATTATCCCTTACCTTAGGTCCGATATGCTTCGTACGTATCTGAACCTCCTGTATAATGATTTAAATAATGTCATTGACTTATTATAGAATCATATTCATTGTTATGATATCATATATGTTTCACTTATGACTTTATATTACCCGTTCTTTTGTAAATTTCATGTTAAAGCAGTGTTTTGGGTAAAATCATTTTATTTATCGTATGTGTTTCGACTTGACGTTCTTGATATTATTACTTATATCCTGATTTACATAATTCCATAATGTAAAACATGATTTATATAAAATATATATTCATCATATACATATATATTATAGATCGATAAAAGGAATGAAATACACCGTTCATGGAGACGGTAGGTCGTACGTACGCATGAACGCTGTTTTCGTTTCCCTTTTGAATTGAATGGAATTAAGTAAATGGAATACATATATATATATATACATAACTCCAATATCATTATTATGTCATATATTTCATTATTATTCATTATATATACTTTATAATCATTCATGAATGGTTAACATGGAGAGTGAATCTCATCGCGTCGTGGAGACGGTAGTCCGTACATACGCACGAGCGATGATATCATTCCCAAGATCATGGAATTGTATTAAAGTGTATGTATAATATTACATAATCAATATCACTTTACAATAATCATATATATTCATTACTTTCACCATTATATCCATCCATGTAAGGTGGTGGTGGAAAATAAATTACACCACGGCGTGGAGACGGTATTCCGTACGTACGCACGCGCGGTGATTTCATTTTCTGTTGGATGGATAGATGGTGAAATATGGTTGTTTCATACTTATAATAATATATCAGTATATTATTGATACTGATTTTATTATCTCATAATTAAACAACTAAAAAATAAGAAGTGGAAGAAGAAATAAAGTTGAAATAATCGGTAATGGACATTACCTCTTCTTTGAAGCGCCTCTTTGAGACCTCCTCTTAGGGCACTAATATTGGTCTTTGAAGAAGACCAGGACCTCTAGGATATTTCTAGGGAAGTTTAGAAGATAATTTCTCAGGGTTTTGCTGATATTGAAGGCTCAAAGTGGTGTGAGGAAGAGAGGGAGGAGGTGCCCTTTTATAAGGGAGGAGAGGGGCACCTTTGGAATAACTAAAAATATTATTTTATTATAAAGCCATATTCGGTTTTAAATAGCTCCAAATTGATTTATTTCGAAGCTAACGTGTGTATGGGTCTCAATCCTCTCATAAAATAGAATTTGGACAAATTTAGTTTACTATTTTAACCTTATCATTTAGATTTAACTTTAAGTTAGAAAATTTTACTTTTACCGTGTCTTTTTGTTTTCTTACACTATAAGGTTAATAAACTTACTATAACAAGCCAAACGAATCTCAAGTTGTTTATTATTAATATATATAACCATATCTAAGTCTTTTGGCCGAAACTTAGATTTTTAGGAATAAAATAACAATTAATAATATAATATTTGTTTTAAAAACTATTTTATGTCAATTTTAACACTATTTAGTAATTTATTTTTGTGAAACTCATAACAGAATGATTAGTTCTAAAAATGTTAATTAAATCAATACTAACATGTCATATTAACCTTAAAAATTAGTGGAATTCATAAAAAGTCTCAAATTACATTTATTTGGGTATTTATAACATCAATTATGTCAATATTTCATTAATATGATAATTACTGCATCATCATTGTGTCATAAATAAATTAAATTATTTTAAGTCTAAAAATTACAAATAAAATACCATTATGTAGGAAATCGTTTTTTCTTTCTAATGAATATTTATAGTCGAATTTATCTTATGTATAACCCTATATTAAAAATGATTTAGTTATTAAACATTGATTTTAACTATTTTAACCCTTCTTTAAATAAATTAATAATAAATGTCCTAATCTAATCCAAGTGGGCCTAAATGGTCATATTTTATTTCTAAGGTTGTTTTTGGCCGAATTAAACTTATCCAATAGAATTAGGACATATGTTATGGTAATAAAAATATCATTTTTACCCTTAATTACCCTATTTACTTTTAACCGTGGTAAAAAAAAAGTAAAAAGTTACTATTCACCAAAAATTATTTTCATCTCATTGAACCACATTTTAGTCCTTGATATTAACCGTGTCTCTCGGATTTTTGAAATTCCACTCACAGAAGCGGTAAAATTAAGTTTTATGAAAAATTCAGTTTTTTAACTACCACTTAGTGGTTTCACTATTCATCAAAAAATGAAAGTTTCCAGAAAAATACCAAAAAATAGGCCTAAGCTATATTTGATATTATGAATTCAAAAATGATGTCTATTTTACCAAATTCAAAACATATCAGTTGCATTAATTAATTTAAAAAAATTAATTCCCGTCGTCAAAACAAATCGCGTGTTTTTAAGAAACAATAACGATCAAAAGATTGATACTTGTTTATATCCAATTTCAAAGTGAAATTAATTCCAATGACCAACATTGGATTAAATGGTAAAAATATATTCTAATTACACTTTAAAACCAATTAAAAAGATAATCTAACCATATAAATTATTGTGATGAAAAAAGTTGTTTTTAATTAAAATATAGCGTGTTTTTACTATTCATTAAAATATGAAAGTTATCAGAATAATATGAAAATTTTATCCAAAGTAAATTTTTATACCCTGATTCCAAATAAGAATTTTATTTTGTCAAATTGAACTTATAGACATGTCAAAAACAAGATTTAAGGTGGGTGCGCCATCAAAAGGTGGCAAAACTACATTTTTTTAAAAATAATTATTTTACTCGAAAAATTGATTTTGTTCTTATACCATGTTCTAGAAAATGTGTAAGATGAATAATAATGTTATAACATTAAAAATTTAGTTGATACTATTCATAACGGCTAGTTCATAATAATATTATAACCATATATCGTTGTTTAGTGAAACCTGGTATTGTGTACAACACACGCTATCGAGGAAAGTCGCGATTGCGTGTAATGCAAGCCAAGTCAGGGTTGCGTATTGTGCAAGACTCCTCCGTTGTTTCATATAACAGAATACAACCATATTTCATTTATACATTGAATATATATATATTTATATATATACACTCAATGTTTCGTAGAATAACTACTATCAAAATTGTGTGTAACATGATCCAAGAATAGTGTTGTATATACTGCAAGCTCATACGGTGTTGCGTGTAGCGCAAGTTAATCTTGTTGTAGCATACAACACAAGAAATCAATGATATTAAAAGAATATTTTTTCATAAAATCTCGGGGTGTTACATTCTACCCCCCTTAAAATGAATTTCGCCCTCGAAATTCGTCAGGGTTATAAATGGTTTACTACTCGGAAGTTTGTTTAATAGAAACCCACATCGTAAAAAGGAATACCAAAACTTGGCTTTAAAAACCAAAGTATGAAATGTAACAGTTACCCAAATTAACTCATCACTGGGTTTCCACGTAGGAGAACATAGGTGAAAATATGGATATGGAAGAAAAATCTGACCATCAAGTTCTGATGGAGAGTGGTAGAGAACATGGCTATGAAAAATACATTAATCACAAAGCCATAGATTTGTGATGATCAAAGGTACCATCTGATTCATCGTATATAAGGGCACTAGGACAAAATTTTTGGTTTTCAAGATCATTTCCCTAAAGTTGATGAATTAAAAGAAATACTTACATGATTTTGGTACAATCTCACTGTTGTTCGTGAATTGAACAATTTCCACTTCATCCCTTAAAGAAATGAAGTTGAATTTGTTATTCGTGATTTTTTAGCAGATCATGTGATAAAATGATGGGTCATTCCATCTGTTTCAAACAAAAGGTTAGCAAAAGTTATAAGTCTATATTATGGTTAGATTAATCGTATATGGTTCCAAAAATGAACTTATACTTCATATATCATACCGCTTAATAAAATGAAACTAGTTTCTACTAACCAGGGACTTCCTGTAGGTAAGTGGTAGGCGATAAAGGCCAGTCACACTTAGGTTGTGGGTTTGATTCCCGCAGCCTTGTCCGACGCGATGGGTTGTCGCCCGTCCTATAGGTTGCCTTTTTCTAAAACTACATTGCTATAACATCCCATCAATAATATCAAAAAAAAACTTCTATCCTTAAACAATACTAACTTATGTCCAACATAATCCATTCCAATCTTTAGGCTTATCCAAAATACTGCTATCCAATCTCAAATGACAGTGAAAATGATTACCAAAGAGTTCATATAACAAGCATGTTAATACCATCTTTGATCCCCATATATCATGAGATATGTCTTGTTGGTCACATTCCAAACATTCAAAGGCCTTAATCATGTATTCTCTTGAAAAATGAATACCCATTGAATCTTAGTGAAAACATGAATTCTATCAAAAGTTAACTCTTTCCACATACCAAAATCCAAAAATTCTATATAATCAAACCATGATATAACCTTCTCCTTATATCAATCATGAGATCATGAATACTTTCAAACATTTAATTTTCTCCTTATCCCTTCATTATGCGCATATCAGCTACTTTCAAAAAATATCTGAATAACCTTTCATGGTTACTGGTACCATTAATCATACACTTTCAAAACGTAAGGAAAGACAACAGTGTAAAAATCCTTAGATGTCTATTTATTCTATAGTACCATGATATTACTTATACAACATTACACATGATAAACATGTAATAATTCCACTACCTTCTTAAACCATTGACCGATCTTCAACAATTATTTCATCTCACATATCATTTGTAGTCTCTTCATCATCGTCAACATAAATACTACCCATACGACCATACTGATTCTCTTCATGAGACTTTCCCTTAGGGAATTGGTTTGCATAATGCCCGTACATTCCACATTTAAAACATTTAACCATTGTTGATGTCGTAGCAATACCATTATCCTCATCCATGGTGTTAACTGGACCTTTTCCTTTGCACTTACTGGCTTTGTGTCCTTCTTTTCCACACCCAAAGCATCTTCCAGTTCCTTTTAAACATTCTCCTTGATGCCTCTTCCCACATGATTTACATAGGGGAAATTGAACTTTCTTTCCTCTATGATCATCATGAAACTCCATCTTTCTCTTATTATCCAAGTCAGGAAACTTACCAAATTTGAGTTTATTGATCATATTATGAGATTGTTGATTCGGAATAATAATGATGTTTGGACTTACAAATCCCATTTCATTTGGTTTCTCATGAATAATATCATTCCATTTTCCATAATATCCTCCATTATCATGAATCTTCCTGTTTCCAGCCATTTTCTAAAACCCAAAAAGAATAGCGTGAGAGGAAAAAATAATGCTAGGAAAAACAACATAGTAAAGGGGGAGCACCATCAATATCTAACATCTTAGGTTAAATTCTAAGATCGTTACCATAGTTCTAGGACTATATCCTATACATATACTTATCCTTAGGGACATCCCTAGACATACCTTATAAATATCTCTAGGGATCTCACTAACGTTTTCGCATCCTAGTTTCCAAAGGTTGACTAAACCTTTCCTCTGATACCAACTGTATAGACCCGAAGCCTGACGTACATGGACATTACATTACTTTTGCGGAATACTTAATACATAACAAAAACAGACACACAAGAACCGTAATAGTTTGGTTTCTTTGGAAACTCGGAACGTAATCTTCTAATTGTGGTGAAAGATCTTCAACATCTGCCATAAAGATCTTCCACTTTTTGTTTCCTTACCTAAAACCTTTATTTTGATCCTGGGGGAAAATAAAACATAAAAAGGGTGAGCTCAAATGCTCATTAAGGGTAAGCATGGATAAAATAAAACATACCATATACATTTGAACTTAAAAACATGAACATAATGTTTAAACATCAAAATCTGGAGCAACGACATAAAACATGGAAGTACATAAGGCATAGATCATAATGGAACATAAAACATGATAAAATAGCATGGGAATAAAACATGTAATTGTGGAATCCATTAAGCACATGTAATGATTTCCATAGTAGCCAAGGCATTGTTGCCAAGACCATCTTAGTGGAAAAAGTCCCATTCTGAATCGAGTTCACTCCTCGTTTCAGTCCTGTAACATTGAACTGGGTTGACATACCGTTCCATCCATGTCTATCTCATGAGATATAAAATCTTTACCCAATGCATTAGAGAGAGATATAGGTCCCACCCATCTCATAATGAAATCATTCTTACTTGTTCCACAAAATAAACATACATCATTCATAAAAACCCAATAAATAAAATGGGTTTCATAAACATCATCTCATCATCACATAATCCATATAAAAGAAATGGATATCATTTCATAATAAGAGAAGTGAAACCATGTAAATCATAGAGACATTATACTTGAAACATACACATATGAAATAATGTCATCTTAGATGAAAAATGGTTTTGATAAAACACTTGAAATAAATTCTTGAGGAAAATATCATTTTTTCTTAAAAATCATTTTCTTTTCAAAAAATATCATGAAATTTTTAAAAGAAAAGGATTTTGTTGAAAATAGTCTTGAAATATTTTGGAGGAATCTTCATGAAAACAAGGCTTTATAAAACCGTAAAAATCCTTTCATGCCGTCTACGTTAAAAAAAACATTCTTCTCATACTTTTGTCGAAAAAGTCAAAAAGTACCTTGTAGGGTAAATAAAAGAAATATTCCTTCCATACCATTGGGTAAAAGTCAAAATGGGTAAAAGGACTTTAAACATACATGAAACTATTTTTAGGAAACATGGACATGGGTGATAACAATAACCCCAGTAAATACTTACGAATAAGCAATCTCGGATAAAAATGAGATTTTCAAAATTATCCCTTACCTTAGGTCCGATATGATTCGTACGTATCCAAACCTCCTGTATAATGATTTAAATAATGTCATTGACTTATTACAGAATCATATTCATTGTTATGATATCATATATGTTTCACTTATGACTTTATATTACCCGTTCTTTTGTAAATTCCATGTTAAATCAGTGTTTTGGGTAAAATCATTTTATTTATCATATGTGTTTCGACTTGTCGTTCTTGATATTATTACTTATATACTGATTTAAATAATTCCATAATGTAAAACATGATTCATATATAATATATATTCATCATATACATATATATTATAGATCGATAAAAGGAATGAAATACATCGTTCATGGAGACGGTAGGCCGTACGTACGCATGAACGCTGTTTTCGTTTCCCTTTTGAATTGAATGGAATTAAGTAAATGAAATACATATATATATATATATATATACATATACATAACTTCAGTATCATTATTATTTCATATATTTCATTATTATTCATTATATATACTTTATAATCATTCATGAATGGTTAACATGGAGAGTGAATCTCATCGCGTCGTGGAGACGGTAGTCCGTACATACGCACGAGCGATGATATCATTACCAAGATCGTGGAATTGTATTGAAGTGTATGTATAATATTACAGAATCAATATCACTTTACAATAATCATATATATTCATTACTTTCACCATTATACCCATCCATGTAAGGTGGTGGTGGAAAATAGATTACACCACGGCGTGGAGACGGCATTCCGTACGTACGCACGCGCGGTGATTTCTTTTTCTGTTGGATGGATAGATGGTGAAATATGGTTGTTTCATACTTATAATAACATATCAGTATATTATTTATACTTATGTTATTACCTCATAATGAAATAACTAAAAAAGAAGAAGTGGAAGAAGAAATAAAGTTGAAAGAATCGGTAATGGACATTACCTCTTCTTTGAAGCCCCTCTTTGAGACCTCCTCTTAGGGCACTAAAATTGGTCTTTGAAGAAGACCAGGACCTCTAGGATGTTTCTAGGGAAGTATAGAAGAGAATTTGGTAGGTGTTACCCGAGCTGGAAGGCTCAAAGTGGTGTGAGGAAGAGAGGGAGGAGGTGCCCTTTTATAAGGGAGGAGAGGGGCACCTTTGGAATAACTAAAAATATTATCTTATTATAAAGCCATATTCGGTTTTAAATAGCTCAAAATTGATTTATTTCGAAGCTAAGGTAGGGATGGGTCTAAATACTCTCATACAATATAATTTGGACAAGTTTAGTTTACTATTTTAACCTTATCATTTAGATTTAACTTTAAGTTAGATAATTTTACTTTTACCGTGTCTTTTTGTTTTCTTACACTATAAGGTTAATAAACTTACTATAACAAGCCAAACGAATCCCAAGTTGTTTATTATTAATATATATAACCTTATATAAGTCTTTTCGACAAACCTTATATTTTTAGAAATAAAATAACAATTAATAATATAATATTTGTTTTAAAAACTATTTTATGTCAATTTTGACACTATTTAGTAATTGATTTTTGTGAAAATCATAAAAGAATTATTAGTTAGAAAAAAGTTAATTAAATCAATACTAACATGTCATATTAACCTATAAAATTTGTGTAATTCATAAAAAGTCTCAAATTACATTTATTTGGGTATTTATAACATCAATTATGTCAATATTTCATTAATAAGATAATTACTGCATCATCATTGTGTCATAAATAAATTAAATTATTTTAAGTCTAAAAATTACAAATAAAATACCGTTATGTAGGAAATAGTTTTATCTTTATAATGAATATTTATAGTCGAATTTATCTTATGTATAACCCTATATTAAAAATAATTTATTTATTAAACTTTGATTTTAACTATTTTAACCATTCTTTAAATAAATTAATAATAAATGTCCTAATCTAATCCAAGTGTCCCTAAATGGTCATATTTTATTCCTAAGGTTGTTTTTGGCCGAATTAAACTTATCCAATAGAATTAGGACATGTGTTAGGGTAATAAAAATATCATTTTTACCCTTAATTACCCTATTTACTTTTAACCGTGGTAAAAAAAGTAAAAAGTTACTATTCACCAAAAATTATTTTCATCTCATTGAACCACATTTTAGTCCTTGATATTAACCGTGTCTCTCGGAGTTTCAAAATTCCACTCACAGAAGCGGTAAAATTAAGTTTTATGAAAAATTCAGTTTTTTAACTACCACTTAGTGGTTTCACTATTCATCAAAAAATGAAAGTTTCCAGAAAAATACCAAAAATTAGGCCTAAGATATATTTGATATTATGAATTCAAAAATGATGTCTATTTTACCAAATTTAAAACATATCAGTTGCATTAATTAATTTAAAAAAATTAATTCTCGTCGTCAAAACAAATCGCGTGTTTTTGAGAAACAATAACTATCAAAAGATTGATAGTTGTTTATATCCAATTTCAAAGTGAAATTAATTCCAATGACCAACATTGGATTAAATGGTAAAAATATATTCTAATTACACTTTAAAACCAATTAAAAATATAATCTAACCATATAAATTATTGCGATGAAAAAAGTTTTTTTTAATTAAAATATAGCGTGTTTCTACTATTCATTAAAATATGAAAGTTATCAGAATAATATGAAAATTTTATCCAAAGTAAATTTTTATACCCTGATTCCAAAGAAGAATTTTATTTTGTCAAATTGGACTTATAGACATGTCAAAAACAAGATTTATGGTGGGTGCGCCATCAAAAGGTGGAAAAACTACATTTTCTGAAAAATACTTATTTTACTTGAAAAATTGATTTTGTTCTCATACCATGTTCTAGAAAATGTGGCAGGTGAATAATAATGTTATAAAATTAAAAATGTAGTTGATACTATTCATAACGGCTAGTTCATAATAATATTATAATCATATATCGTTGTTTAGTGAAACCTGGTATT
The DNA here is from genome assembly GCA_963277665.1 of Viscum album. Taxonomy (NCBI): domain Eukaryota; kingdom Viridiplantae; phylum Streptophyta; class Magnoliopsida; order Santalales; family Viscaceae; genus Viscum; species Viscum album. Next base: position 1,653,916,533 of record OY728157.1, on the reverse strand, counting down.
GCGTACAACACACGCTATCGAGGAAAGTCGTGATTGCGTGTAATGCAAGCCAAGTCAGGGTTGCGTGTTGTGCAAGACTCCTCCGTTGTTTCGTATAACATAATACAACCATATTTAATTTATACATTGAATATATATATATTTATATATATACACTCAATGTTTCGTAGAATAACTACTATCAAAATTGTGTGTAACATGATCCAAGAATAGTGTTGTATATACTGCAAGCTCATACGGTGTTGCGTGTAGCGCAAGGTAAACTTGTTGTAGCATACAACACAAGACATAAATGATATTAAAAGAATATTTTTCATAAAATCTCAGGGTGTTACAATGAAATTTGATTTACCATAAATTGATTAAATTGTTCTTCCCTTTAATTGATAGTTCCTAAACAATGTGATAATTTTTCAACCACATCTATTAGATCAAACAAGAAAAAACAAAGTACAAATACCATTTTATGACATGGTATTTCAATTTTTAAGTATGATGTTACCTTATTATGATGAATACTTTGGGATATATGTAAGACTTCTATGTATTCATTGAATGTTACTTCATTACTAATTCTATCTTTGAGGAACGATGCTAATATTGTTACAATTTCATAACTTCCATCATTTTCATAGTAAGTATGACTCATTCCATCACACGGTGTCTTCTCTCTCAGTTCAATATTATTTCTTATGCATTCCACTTTCAATAGAAATCATTTCACTGATAATGTTAGTGGAAATTTCAATTCATTTTCAAGGATATGTATGTTAAAATTTTCAATTCAAATATCACAATTTACTTATATATATATATATGTGTATTATATTGTATAATTTATTATATTTTAATTTATATAGTACTAAGGACGATCTTCTACCATGTATGCAGGTTCTAGACAAATGTCACATGTTAAATCTGTAATGAACCATATAACATCGGGACAACATATAATAAGAAATGGTTCCATACTTCCTGTTGCACATTGTATACATATTTCCACATAAAAGTTTTATTTTTTAGATTTCAATGTTTACCATCTTCATTATTATTACCAAAACATGGTACTAATTATTATAGTAACATTAAAAGCTACAAAAAATTCACTATTACAATAAACTATGAAGTATATAGGTTAGTTTAATAACAAAAATGGTCTCCTTACTACAACAAAATAATAAATGTGTTTCTAATATTATTATTAATTTTTTATTAACATCTTATAATATTTTTTTCCATCTCAGTATATTCAGATATTGGAGACCCTATTAACATCTTCCAATATGGTGGTTCAAAATTCTGGTTTGATGAGAGAAATAAAAAATGCAGTAACAAACATAACCCACATTTCTATTTATAATGCTCGCTAGGAAAGATTTTGTTGGACTTAATTCATCTATTCCCACAATACCATAGAACATTGTTTTTCAATTATACCTCTACCTAGTCAATAACATTCCAATAGAACATCTACATTTATAATGCTACTTTTTCATTCACATTAATGGGTGGGATGATCGATAGATCGATCAACAATGGTGGGTGTCCTAACATATTTAGATTAAATGGAAAAAACTACCATCACATAGGTAATTTATATCCTCTTGATGGACAAACACCAATGTTTTCACAACAATACATATACGAAACTACAAGTGAGGCTCGTAAAAAAATACGGTCCTTCAACTAATTGTAAAATTCATTAACCTATTCATTGATAAAATGTTTTTTATTTTAAAGTGTCACATTTTATGTATGAATCTTTGATGAAACAAACCATAACTCAGCAATTAATTATAATATTGTTGTGAAACTATAAAAAATGTTTCATGAGAACAATGCTTTATCTTTTCTTTTCAGAACTGCAAGGGATGTTCATTAATCCCATGAAATTCAAAATTTAAAGCTATACCTTCTTAAAATATAAGTAATAGATGCAATGTCATATAACTTACAAATAAATTTTGAAATTGAAATGATTAATTTTGGTGACATTGAATATCTTAATCAAGAAAGAAATATAATCATTCAAATCAAAAGTGGTGATCTATGATGCATACATGATCTTCACTCATTGTACCTTCTTTGTAAATATCCATTAATTTTCATAGGTGTCCATGATGGATATGTTGACAATATATATCATTGTGCTACATCTTTCAATGCAAGTACTAAACTCTAGAAACTAACTATTATAGATTACTTCTCTTATCACTTGAAATTTCATTCCATTAATGCATCAACCCTACTACATTCAAGATGGCTGTTGTAACAATTTATTGTAGATTCTTATACAATGATTGAGTCTCAAAGAATTTCATTTATTTTCTTCAATCAAAAGCACTTGATAGTTGAAATTTTCAATGGATTATAAGATTCATACCTTAGAGGTGATTATGATGGGTGTTTATGTATAAAGCATATCATTTTACCTTCAAGCCTTACTGTCGGTCCTATGTATATGATTTAAAATTAACAAGATGTGATGTTGATTTGTAATTGGGAAGGATATCTAGATTTTTTTATATTTACATGTTATCTATTATGGCTTGAAATTTCTATGTTTTTTAAAAATAAAAATCTTCAACTTCATAATTGTACTCAAATACTATCAATAGTATTCATAATGAAGTTTTACCATCTCATGAAAGATTTATGAGAATGATGTTTCTTTGGAAATTCTTTAGCGGGTAATGAAATTTTAAGCTTTTATTCTTAAAATTTAGAAAATCCATTATTATGTATCATTTTCTATGACATTTCAGTAATCTTACTCTTTTACATGTAGTTGTTCATATAGTGGAATTTCCAAAATGAGGGTTGCCTCATATGCACATTAAACTATTTATTTTTCATGAAAACAAATCCATTACTTAAACATATATAAATAGAATTATTTATTCTGAAATTCCAAATAAAGTTACCTTCCCAAGACTTCATGAGGTTGTAAAAAAATTTATGATTCATAGACCATTTGGAAATGATAATCATTGATCGCCTTGTATGAAATATGGAAAATGTTCAAAATTTTATCTAAATTTTTTTGGGGTGTACAACAGTTGATGATGATGGTTATTTCATCTATCGAAGAAGGGATTGTGGAAGTATGGTCCTCAATAATGGTGTTGAATTGGATAATCTGTTTTTTGCCCCTTATAATCCTATTTTGTTGTCAAAGTATCAAGCTCATATAAATATTGAGATTTAAAATCAATCATTGTAAGAACCCGGGTTTTGAGCCTGTAAGACTTCGAAATTTTCTTGATGTTATTCCAGAGCAGGGCGTTTAGACGGCGTGTGATTCTGAGCCCCGGTGTGGCCGGAATTAAACTTTTATGTTCACACTGGACATTTCAAATAAACATAATAACTCCAAAATGGTTGCTCAGATGGGAAAAATTAGGGCACCATTGATTTCGGAGTGTGCTGTTTACCCTAGGAGGGGTGTAACATTTGCAGGCGCAGCCTTTCTGTGGAAAACACCACTAGGGACGTTTTCGTAATTTGGAGGCCCCAGACGTGAAATTTAAAACTTCTTAACAGAGGCTCGTATTAAAATTACGAGACATCCATTGCGCTCAGAACGTGTTTTTTACCCTATAGGAGGCTTAACCTCGACCTCATCGAGAGTCCGGGTATGGACCTACTGGTGGGTGTTTTAAAACTTAATTAAATTTTAATTAAGTTTTCTTTTTAAACACACCACCCCACCCTATTCTCCCCCTTGTTTTTCTCCTTGGCGCAAGTTCTTACCAATAAGGGAGAACCTCCTTCAAGCTTCTCTCTCCCTCTCCAAGGTGGGTGTCGGCTCCGGAGGATCATTGGTGAAGCGTCGGGCTACGCCCAATGAGGTAGGATCGTGCGTTTTCTTTTTTTTAATTCCCGTGTATTCTTGAATTCAAATTTCAGCATAGAAACACCATTTAATTTTCAATATAATTCTATATATGTGTATTATTCGATCCTATCTTCCCAACTTTTTTTTGGATCGAATTTTTGAGTCTCGGGGCGTCCGGGGTGGCCCTAGGAAGTTTTTCGGCCATTTCCCTTGGTTTCCGGCGGTTCCAGGGAGGTCTGGCGGGCGACGGCGGCGGCGCGGGGTGTTCTAGGTGGCGGTGCTCCCAGAGGCAGAGGCGGTCCCCGATCAGTAGTGCGGTGCAGTTCCCACACGGTGGTGGCGGGCTCCCAGGCGGCGCGGCGGACGTCTACGGCAGAGGTCGCCGGTGCGGGGCGCGACGGGGGTCGCGGCGCGTGACCCCGCGTGGAGACCGAGACCTACCTTTGGTGGGTCTCTGCATGAGACAGTGACTGGCCACGAGGGCCGGTCAGTGGGTGAGGACCAGGGTTTAGTGGATGGGCCGTACGGATGAGCTGCGGGCCGGCGCTGCGAGCCGGGCCGGCCCAGGCCGGGTGGACCGACTGGACGGGCCGGTCTAGCCCAAAGGGGTTCACCCCCGTGTCTTCGGACACCCGTAACTTCCACTACGGGTGTCTATTTTGCATGTCGTCTATGGTAGTGCAATCCTCTGCTCGAAACAGAGATTTTATGATGGTCTCAGGGATTTTTTAATTCCCAAGACAGGGGCTCGGTGGCGCGACACACTCGTTAATTACCTCATCGGGATTCTTCTTTCGGATGGCGTGGACACATCCAGAGTCCATTTACGGCGTCGTCAGTGGCGTTGTGACCCTGACCTCAAGATGAAGTTGTCTAGGGTTGTTTTAGGTGTTGAAGCCAGAGTTGAGGCGTGGGCCCCACAGGCCGTCTTTTAAGCTGTGAGAAGCGTTTTGCGACTTTTTTATTAGACGTCTATTCGGGGCGAATGAGTAGTCATTTTGGCGTGTTTTTCTGAGATCATCACGATAGCGCAATTCTCCCAACCTATTTTGGGACCAAGGTGTGGGTCCCATGAGACTTTGTATGGGTATAAAGTGGTGTTGATTAACTTTTTCATCGGGAGTCTGTTTCCAACGAGTAAGTAGTCTATCTCGCATGTTTTTCTGCGAGGATTTCAACGGTGTAATATTTTTGGGAATGTGGAGCCTCTTTAGAGATCTCATTAAATGTGGAAACATAAAAGGGCATTGGTCGAGGTTTCCTTTGACGCGCCCCGACCCAACGCACGGTCGCGATGTTAGCGACACCCAGAGATGGCGAGGGCAGCGCAGAGTTATCGGACCAGTTTTGGGTTTACCCTCCAGTGGGGATGGGTAGTGGGTTATCTATTGACCTTAGGGTTTACCCTCTAGCGGGGTTGGGAAGTGGATTACCCATTGATTTTAGGGTTTACCCTCCAGCAGGATGGGAAGTGGGTCACCCGACGACCTTTTAGGGTTTACCCTCCAGTAGGGCTGGGCAGTGGGTCACCCGACGACCCTTTAGGGTTTACCCTCCAGCAGGGCTGGGCAGTGGGTCACCCGACAACCTTTTGGGGTTTACCCTCCAGTTGGGCTGGGCAGTGGGTTACCTAACGACTTCTTTTAGACTCATCCCCTTTCGATGAGGCTAGTCAATGTCTTTTCTCCATGATTACCGGAGCGGGATCCTTGGTTGTGCGATTCAGCGATGAGGCGGCTTTGACGTGTGGGAATGTTGGGCATCAGTGATGGCTACCCATAGAACTATTGAAGACTTATCCTGGGATGATCTTGGATATGGAGATCCCCTTACGCACTCGTTCGGGTTTCTTGTTGAGCATATATATATTAATACACCCTAATTTCATTCTCACTCCTTGGGTTCAGTTACTCTCCTTCTATGAGGAGCGAAGACACGCAGGGTATGCCATGTTCTTTCTGTGTCTAGCTCCTCTTGCTCGGATGAGCCTTCTTTCTTTCTCTTGTTGGGTTGAGCTGCACTCTATTTACTGTACTATTTCACTGTTCTCTGTTCTATCTACTGCTCACTATTTTAGTACCTCCTTTATTGCTCCCTCGAGCTTTGAGGGCATCCTACTAAGTATATTTATACTCACCCCTGCTTGGGCTTTTCCCGAACTTGGTGTGCCCTTGAATATGATGGATAGGTCGATCAAGACTACAGAGGAGCGTAGAGGACATAGGATCTTGGGCTAAGTTCAGTGGTCATAGTAGGACTTTCAGGTGTGAGACTCATCAGTTGTTTACGTTTGTTTACCTATTGCTGGGTTGTGGCACCTTTCGGGTTGGGTGTGTGTTTTTCCCTTTTATTTTCTGTTCAGTATCTTGTTAGTACTTTTCAGCACTTTACCTTTCCTTCTATTTATAGGTTGATGCATGATTGTGGTTGGGTTATAGTTGTTTTTCCTTTGGTTTTTCTTTTTACTCTGCACTTCTGCATTGAGTGGGTTGTGTGTGTGTGTGTACAGGTACTTAGGAAGAGGCCTCCATGATATTGTTACACCTTCGGTACTTGTCGCCAGCCCCTGGCCTATAGAGGCGGTCTTGGGGTAGTTGCAGCTTGAGACTGGTAGGGTCGGTTCATGACAAAGTGGTATCAGAGGTGGTTTGTTCCTTGGGGCGTTGTTCGGACATCCCTAAAAAAGAACTGGTTGGGATTTAGGGCAATAGTGTCAATGTGTCTCGAGAGAGTCTCTCAGACCAGGGAGTCCATTGATGGTATGGGCAGCTGACGTATCCATTCACCAGGACCTTGATAACTCGATTGTCGACTCGGCATGATGAGACACTTGTTGTAGGGAACTTTGGAACATGCATCCCATAGGACTGAGACTTTGACTATCCTTTTTGAGTCATATAACCTTTGTTATTACTGATATATATATATATATATGCTCATCTGATCATGGTAATCGTTGATAATTTTCAGGATTCCCCCACTACAGCAGCCATCTAGGTTACCCTCTCCAGTTCATGAAGACGACATGGCGTGCGACGAGGCGTCATTTCAGAAACCCTCACATGATCCCATTCCACCGAGTGCTTTAACAGTGGCCCCTCCACCTAGAGAGTGGCAGTTAGTACCGGCAGCTCAGGCCGAGGTTGAGAGCAGGTTGAGTGCAATCCGAGACTTTCAGTGTCAGCGACCGCAGAAGTTTCGTAGAGACCCAGATCCCTAGGTAGCGGAAGACTGGCTAGAGTCCGTGGATCGACTTTTCAGGCTGGTACGGACACCAGCGAACCAGATGGTAGCTCTAGCTGCCAGCCTTTTCCTCGGAATGGCTGGGCATTGGTGGGGGTTGTTCATGCAGACCCATGAAGAGTCGTCTCTCATGTGGGATAGCTTCCAGCAGCTCTTTTGGGAGGAGTACTCCCTATCTTGTTTATGCTCTGTTCAGATTCAGGATCTTTTGGAGCTGAAGCATGAGGTGTGACCATGTCACAGTACTCAACTCGGTTTACTGATCTAAAACACTACTCATAGGATATGATCCGTGACAGTTACTTCCGAGCATGGAATTTTGAGCAGGGTCTTCGCAGGGAGATCTGTGCTTGTGTAGTACCCCTATGCATCCCTACTAATTCTAGGGTGCTAGAGTGGGCACTCATGATTGAAAGATTCTTGGATGAGTGAGGACAACTGAAAGGGCCTAATAGTGGCCGCTTCAGAGGAGAGTCATTGATGAAAGGCAGGCGGTAGAGAGTATAGCCTCAGTCAATGAGGCCATTATATGAGAAGACTTAGGGACAGGTTTTTACACCACAGTGGTGCTGTGGAGCACTCGGGTAGTGAGGAGAGAGTCGGTGCTATGCTTGTGATGGACGGGGTCACCTAGCACGGGACTGCCCGACCAGCCGTACTGAGAAGCCGTGGTAGGCAGTGGGCACACAGCAGCAGCAGAGGAAGCGTCGTGACTAGGGATCTCCCATGCAAGGATAGGGTGGTCCTCAGGGAGGTGGCGTAGTCAAATCAGTAGGACCTATAGGTCTGGGATGGAGTTTCGAGGTCCTTCCACTGCCACCATCGGGCGGCCCACGCCAGGCTCAGGGAGCTGGCGGTAGGGGTCTTGGGTAGCTTCAGGCTATGGGTGTTCGTGACCCCCCAACACACGAGATGGTCTGAGGTATGCTTTGTGTTTACTCTATGCTTGCTTAGGTACTAGTACACACAGGCGCCAACCACTCCTTTATATCGTTTCTTTTAGTATAGAAGTTGGAGCTTCCAGTAGAGGAGCTGACACCTGCACTTGGCCTCGAGGTTCCTACAGGAAGTGCCTCGTTGGTGAACTTTATCTGAAGACAGTGCGAACTGTCGTTTGGAGTAGGGAGGTTCATGTGGGACCTACTCGTCATCACTATGGAACCTTACGATGTCATCCTGGGCATGGATTGGATTTCTATGGTTCACACCCAAATCAATTGTCATCACAGATGAGTCAGAGGCATGTTTTTTTATGGGACAACGTTCACCATCCTTGGTGAACGATACCTCGTGGCAGAGCAGAAGGGTACTCTGAGTAAGAGATCATGACCTTTTTCTCACCAGTTGGCGAGCATGGCTCTCGGAGCAGCAGACGCTATAGGCACTTGGATCCCTACCGTTGTAGAGGACTACATAGACGTCTTTCCCGAGGATGTCCCGGGATTACCTCTGAGGCGAGAGATGGAGTTCTACATTGACTTGCAGCCGGGGACTACCTCGATATCATGTGAGGCTTATCGGATGGCACCCACAAAGCTTCGGGAGCTATGAATTTAGCTGGACGACCTTTGTGAGAAGGTATTCATCGGGCCCAGTGTGTCCCCCTGGGTAGCTCCGGTTTTGTTTGTGAAAAAGGCAGATGGGTGTTTGTGGTTTTGTGTGGATTATCATCAGCTGAATCAGGCCACGATAAAGAACAAGTACCCTTTGCTAAGGATTGACGACCTCTTCAACCAGTTGAGAGGTGAGAAGTGGTTCTCCAATATTGATCTTCGATCCGGCTACCACCAGTTGCGGGTTCGTGAGGCTATCATCCCGAAGTTGGATTTCCATTGTCGATATGGGCATTACGAGTTTCCAATGATGCCCTTTGGGGTGACGAATTCCCCCACCGTTTTCATGGATTTGATTAACCAGATCTTCCATCCATACTTATAACAGTTTGTGGTTGTCTTTATTGACTACATACTCATTTACTATGCGACGGAGGAGCACGTGGAGCATTTGAGGATGGTCCTATACTTACTCCTGGAACACTATCTATATGGGAAGCTCTCGAAGTGTCAGTTCTAGATTCATAAGGTTCACTTTCTGGGGCATGTCATTTAGGAATAGGGTTTGGCCGTAGATCCCTCAAAAGATAGAGGCAGTGCTTGCTTGGTAGCCACCCAATAATGCGTCAGAGGTGCGGAGCTTCCTTGGTTTGGCAGGGTACTATAGAAGGTTCGTGGAAGATTTCTCCAGGATTGCCGCCCCTTTGATCGCATTAATGCGTAAGGGACGACCGTTCACCTAGACTGATCAGTGCCAGAAGGCCTTCAAGGAGTTGAGATAGAGGCTGACTAGTGCTCCAGTGTTGAGGCTGCCAGAGGAGGGAGTTGGGTTCATGGTGTACTGCGACACTTTAGGATATGGGCTCGGGTGCGTGCTAATGCAGCAGCAGGCATTGATTGCATATGGGTCAAGGAAATTGAGTCCCCATGAGTAGAATTATGTGACTCACGATTTAGAGCTGGCAGTGGTGGTCTTCGCCTTGAGGCTATGGATACACTACCTTCTGGGAGAGCATTTTTTGGTCTACTCATACCACCAAAGCCTCAAATACATATTCACTCAAAGGGATTTGAATATGAGGCAGAGGTGCTGGCTAGAGTTTCTGCAGGACTATGATTTCGAGATATTCTACACTCCAGGGAAGAGAAACGTAGTAGCATATTCCCTTAGCAGGAAGTTCCAAGCTTGTTTAGTGTCGGAAGCTTCAGAGCAGTTGGCTTCCCTTCGACTGACCTTGGTGTAACAGGAGGGTATGGATTTTTTGTAGTCAATGGTGTTGACTCCTTCGCTCCTTGAACATGTGAGAGAGTCACAGCTGGGGGATGTCGACAGTGAGGTGCTACGTGATCAGATATCCATGGGCGATGCACTCGATGGGTATTCTAAAGGAGGGAATCATGAGATCTTGTTCCAGGAGAGAGTTTTAGTACCAATGGAGATGCAGAAGGAGGTGATGTGGGAGTTCCACACTTCTCCCTTGGATGTACATCCCGGTGTGGGGAAAATGTACAGATACCTTCAGCGTCAGTTTTGGTGGTCTGGCATGAAGCGGAGCATAGCTGAGTTTGTTTCTCGGTGTCTTACCTGTCAGCAGGTGAAGGAAAAGCATCAGGTTCTGGTAGAGTTGTTGCATCCCCTTGATATCCTGGAGTGGAAGTGGGATGTAATATCTATGGACTTCGTCATAGGGCTTCCACGCACAGTGAAGGGACATGACTCTATTTGGGTGATAGTGGACCGACTCATGAAGTCGGTGCACTTCCGTGCCATCAGGGAGCAGAGCTCGGTGGAGAGTCTAGGGCAGTTGTACATTCAGGAAATCATCCGCCTTTTTGGAGTACCCTCAATGATCATCTTCGACCGTGACGTTCAGTTTACATCGCGATTGTGGCGAGGCCTACAGGAGGCATTCGATACTCTGTTGCAGATGAGTACAGCTTTTCACCCTTAGACCGATTGGCAGACAGAGTGCACTATTCAGGTGTTGGAGGATATGCACAGTGCGTGCGTTTTAGACTTTGGTCTGAGCTGGGAGGATCACCTTCCCTTGGTGGAGTTTATGTACAACAATAATTACCACTCTACTATCAGCATGACACCTTTTGAGGCCCTCTACAGGAGACCCTGTAGGTCACTGTTGTGCTGGACGAAGGTTGGGGAGACCTCCCTCATGGGCCCAGAGTTGGTGCAGGTGATGACAGAGAAGGTGCAGGTCATTCATGAGAGGATGAGGACAACTCAAAGCAAATAGAATTCCTATTCAGATCATCATTGCAGGCCTTTGGAGTTCAAGCAGGGGGACCATGTATTTTTTAGAGTCTCTCTGCGGCATGGGACACGAATGTTCGGCCGGGGAGGCAAGTTGTCCCCGAGGTTCATTGGGCCCTTTGAGATCATGCACAGGGTTGGTGAGGTCACCTACCATCTTGCTCTACCCCCAAAGATGGAGAGGGTGCATGACATATTCCACATGTTGCAGCTGAGGAAATACGTGCATGACCCCACGCACATTATCGACTTGGGAGAGCTAGACATCGAGGATGGAGCCACCTTTGTGGAGCACCCAATGGTGATTGAGGATCGGCAGGATCGGACACTGTGTTGATGGACCATTCCTTTGGTTTTTGTGTTGTGGCAGCACGGGAGGGTGTAGGAGAGCACTTGGGAATAGGAGAGCCAGATGCAGGCTCAGTATCCCGAGTTGTTTTTATAGTTTTTTTTTCAGGGACAAAAAAAATTGAAGGAGGGAATGATGTAAGAACCCGGGTTTTGAGCCTGTAAGACTTTGAAATTTTCTTGATGTTATTTCAGAGCAGGGCGTTCAGACGGCGTGTGATTCCGAGCCCTGGTGTGGGAGGAATTAAACTTTAAGTGTGTTAACACTAGACACGCCAAATAAATATAATAACTCCAAAACAGTTGCTCGGATGGGAAAATCGAGGGCACTGTTGAGTTTGGAGCGTGTTGTTTACCCTAGGAGGGGTGTAACTTTCGCGAGCGCGGCCCTTCTGTGGAAAACGCCACCAGGGGCGTTTTTGTAATTTGGCGGCCCCGGGTGTGAACTTTACAAATTCTGAACGGAGGCTCGGATTAAAATTCCGAGACCACCATTGTGTTCAAAATGTGGTTTTTACCCTAGAGGCATCTTAACCTCGACCCCGTCGAGAGTCCGGGTACGGGCCTACTGGTGGGTGTTTTAAAACATAATTAAATTTTAATTATGTTTTCTATTTAAACACACAACCCCCACCCTATTCTACCCCTTTTTTATCCTTGGCACAAGTTCTTCCCAACAAGGTAGAACCTCCTTCAAGCTTCTCTCTCCCTCTCCAAGGTGGGTGGCGGCTTCGGCGGATCATTGGTGAAGCGTCGGGCTACGCCCAGTGAGGTCGGATCGTGCGTTTTCTTTTTTTTAATTACCTCATCTTCTTGAATTCAAATTTTAGTGTCCAAATTCTGTTCAATTGTAAGAGAATGCCATAGATGCATAGGATTCTATCCGAGCTTTCCAACACTCTTTTCAGGTCGAATTTTTGACTCCTGGGGCGTCCGGAGTGGCCCCAGGAAGTTTTCCGGCCATTTCCCTTGGTTTCCAGCGGTTCCAGGGAGGTCTAGAGGGCAAAAAAGGTGGTGCGGGGTGTTCCAGGTGGCGGCGCTCCCAGCGGAAGAGGCGATCCCCAGGCGGCGGTGCAGCGCGGCTCCCAGGGGGCGGCGGCGGGCTCCCAGGCGGCGCGGTGGGCGTCTACGGCGAAGGGCGCTGGTGCGGGGCGCGATGGGGGTCGCAGCACGGGACCCCGTGTGGAGACCGAGAACCACCTTCGGTGGGTGAGGACCGGGTTTCAGTGGCCGGGCCGCGCGGATGAGCCGCGGGCCAGGGTTGCGAGTCGGGTCGGCCGGCGCGGGCCGGTCCAGCCCAAAGGGGTTCGCCCCCCTTGTCTTCAGACACCCGTAACTTCCACTATGGGTGTTCGTTTTGTGTGCCATCTGTGGAAGTGAAATCCTCGGATAGAGACAGATATTTTGAGATGGTCTCGGAGATTTTTAATTACCGAGACGGGGGGCTCGGTGGTATGACATGCTCGTAATTACCTCGTCGGAATTCTTCTTTCGGATAGCGCAGACACATCCGGAGTCTGTTTAAGGCACCGTCAGCGGCGTTGTGACCCTAGCGTCGAGAAGAAGTTGTACTGAGTGGTTTCAGGAATTGAAGGCAGAGTTGAGGCATGGGTCCCACAGGCCATCTTTTAAGCTGTGAGCAGCGCTTTGCGACTTTTTCATCAGACGTCCGTTCGGGGCGAATGAGTAGTCATTTTGGCGTGTTTTTCCGAGAGCATAACGATGGTGCAGTTCGCCCGACCTCTTTCAGGACCGAGGTGTGGGCCCCACGAGACGTCGTATGGGAATAAAGCAATGTTGATTAACTTTTTCGTTGAGATTCCATTTCCAGTGAGTAAGTAGTCTATCTCGCGTGTTTTTTCCATGAGGATTACAATGGTGTAATCTATTTGGGTGTGTGGAGCCTCTTTCGAGATATCATTAAATGTGGAAACATTAAAGGGCATTGGTTGGGGGTTCCTTTGGAGTGCCCCAATCCAACGCATGGTCATGATGTTAGCGACACCCAGAGATGGCACAAGCAGCACAGAGTTATCGAACCAGTTCTGGGTTTACCCTCCAACGGGGCTGGGTAGTGGGTTACCTATTAACCTTAGGGTTTACCCTCCAGCAGGGCTGGGCAGTGGGTTACCCATTGATTTTAGGGTTTACCCTCCAGTAGGTCTAGGTAGTGGGTCACCCGAGGACCGTTTAGGGGGTACCCTCCAGTAGGGATGGGTAGTGGGTCACCCGACGACCCTTTAGGGTTTACCCTCTAGCAGGGCTGGGCAGTGGGTCACCCGATGACCTTTTGGGGTTTACCCTCCAGTTGGGATGGGTAGTGGGTTACCCGACGACTTCTTTCAGACTCAACCCCTTTAGATGAGCCTAGTCAGTGGCTTTTCTCTGTGATTACCGGAGCGGGATCCTTGGTTGTGCGATTCAGTGATGAGGCAGCTTTGATGTGTGGGACTGTTGAGCATCAGTGATGGCTACCCTTAGAACTGTTGACGACTTATCCTGGGCTGAGCTTGGAGATGGAGATCCACTTACGCACTCGTTCGGGTTTCTTGTTGAGAATATGTATATTTATACACCCTACTTTTGTTCCCACTACTTTGGTTCAGTTACTCTCCTTATAGGAGGAGCGAAGACACGCAGGGTATTCCACGTGCTTTCTATGTCTAGCTCCTCTTGGTCGGACAAGCCTTATTTCTTTCTCTTGTTGGGTTAAGCTTCAATCTATTTACTTTACTCTTTCATTGTTCTATGTTCTATCTACTGCTCACCATTTTAGCACCTCATTTGTTAGTCCCTCAAGCTTTTAGGGAATCCTACTGAGTGTCTTTATACTCACCTTTGCTTGGGATTTGCCCGCACTTGGTGTTCCCTTTAAGACGACGGATAGGTCGATCGAGACTATAGAGGACCGTAGAGGACATAGAATCTTGGGTTGCGTTCAGTGTTCATAGTAGTACTTTCAGGTGTGAGACTCATCAGCTGTTTATGTTTGTTTACATGTTGCTGGGTTGTGTCGCCTTTCTGGTTGGGTGCGTGTTTTTCCCTTTTCTTTTCTGTTCAGTATCTTGTCAGTAATTTTCATCACTTTACCTTTCCTTCTATTTAGAGGTTGATGCATGATTGTGGTTGGGTTATAGTTTTTCTTCCTTTGGTTTTTCTTTTTACTCTGCACTTCTGCATTGAGTGGGTTATGTGTGTGTGTGTGTACAGGTACTTAGGCAAAGGCCTCCCCAAGATTGTTACGCCTTCAGTGCTTGTCGCCAGCCCCTGGCCTATGGAGGTGAGCTTGGGGTAGTTGTGGCTCGAGACTAGTAGGGTTGGGTCATGACAATCATATTATATCAAACACCTTTTAGATTATATCAGTAAGGGTCGTGATCTTGTTATAGTGTCACTTTATGATCCCAAAAGTAATTGCTTGTTTCAAAACAATGTAGATTATATTAAAATGTATTATGTTCATCAGTACATATAACCTTACTAATATTCTTGGAGGATTTTTTTTTATGATATCTATTATAGATATCTTCCTCTAGAGAGATTTTGTTTCCATTTACCTTGACAAAACACTATGACCTACACTGATGGTGATAATATTGAAGATATATTGAATAAAATCAACATTTCTGAAACAATGTTTACTTCTTAGTTTGAATAAAATTCATTATATGTAGAAGGAATAAGTTTATCATATGAATAATTCCCAACAAGATTTTTCTTCAACTAGTCAAAAAAATGGTTTCCTCAAAAGCGGGGATTCTATATTTGTAGATCGTATTATGTGTTGCCCACAACTGGAGAGATACATTACTTGCGAATATTGATTGCAAAGATAAAAGGTGAAACTTCATATCAGGATATTAAAATAGTGAAAAAAATTATTCATCATATGTTCAAAGAGGCCTATTATGGTTTGGGATTGTTAGCAGATGATAGAGATTTTATTGAAGTTATAAAGGAGGTGTTAGGTTGGGGAATGAGACACTCCTTGCACATACTCTTCACCAGGATGTTATTCTCAAATAATTTTTCTCATCTAGATATTGTTTGGAATGAAACATGGTGAATCTTCAGTGAAGATATTCTATATTCCCAATACTAGAGGCTGCAACTACAAGGTGTGAATTATAACTGTATTTGATATTTTATAATTAATTTTAACTGATTTGTTTAATCAATATGTTATATTATATTTCTATAAATTTTACATTACATGCCAGGAAATGACTGATAATGTTTGTAATCTATTTCATTCAAGCTTTACATATCCATAAAACAACTTGCTGTAATTTTTTTCATTATAATACTAAATTTTTTTGTTTTTATATGTAAACATAATCACCAAAATATTTATTTTCATTTAACTTAGTCCTTCTGAACAATTCTCTAACATACACCTTATGATACATAGAACATTTTAAATACATATTAACAATTGTTGTAAACTATTACATGAAAAGTATCATACAAAATTTCATTTTCCTTACACTAATCAGTCATTTAATATCATTCGTAGTTGTATGTGTTTCTTGAAAAAGATATGGTTATGTTTTATTAGTGTATAGGTTTCATGGAAAATCATGGTATACATCTTTAATATACCATGAATATAATTTGGTTTCATAAACTATGCATACCTTAAATTTTTCATGTATTATTTATAATGTTTCATTCTTCAAATTATCGACATGATTGTGACTTACGCTAATATAGTATGCTCATTAAATTATAACTATTTTGTTTAATTTATAACTTTGTACCTATCATTTGATTAGAGTTGACTACCATATTGATTGTTGAAAAATATTATTTTAATATTATTTTAATATTATTTTCCTATTTATTAGATTTTACACTCATTAATTATCAAAGGAAAATGTATGCTTTTCATGAAATAGACAACATTCTGCGTAGTAATGATAGATATCTTCATTTATATCATCCTATGTCAGTTCTAGATTCTCTACATGATGCTAAATGAAAACATTTAGTCACCAAAGAACTTAATTATAGAACATAAAGTCTTTATAATGAGTATAATACTTTACAGGCTAGGCTAACCATAGAACTGAAATTGGTGATGAGTGTCATTATGTCATTATTGTCTTCTTCTTCGAGGGAGCTTTTTTTCTTGCATGGATATGGAGGAACAGGTAATAATTTCATCAAGAGAGTTTTAACATGTCTGTTATAGTCACAAGGTAATATTGTTCTTATAGTTTCTTCCAGTGGAATAACATTATTAATCATTCCAGATGGAAGGATGGTCTACTCTAAATTATGTATTCTAGTATTTGATAATGAGAACTCAGTTTACAATATTAATCAAGGTAGTGATCTTAAAGAACTTATTCAATTAAAAAACTGGTTTTTTATAATGAGCTACCAATGATTTATAAACATTATTTTTAATATATTTATCTTTCTTTGATAGATATATTGTCATTAAAAATAATAATGCTTCAAATTTACCTTTTTGTGGCCAAATAGTTTCTTAGGGGGGGATTTCGGGAAAATATTACCTCTAATACCAGGTGGTAGCATAAGTGGTATTGTTTTTTAAAGTATAAATTCATCATATCTATGGATATACTATCATTTTTTAACTTTGATAAAGAACATGAGGTTGCATTCAATAGCCTACAGTGATGATTTAGATGAAGTATAAGAATTTTCTGACTCGATTTTGCATATTAGAGAAGGTTGAATTGGTGAGCCTAATGATGGTGAAGCATTCATTCAAATTACATCAACATATCTCCTTATATCAGTTTATAACCCAATGAATTCAATTTTAGACTACACATACCCTAATTTAATTCATAGTTATGGCTTTGTGAGTTACTTGACAGATTAAGCAATACTAGCACCAACCCATAGTATTGTTTATGAAGTAAATGAATACATGTTATCTTTTACTACTTATGAATCAAAGATTAATTTTGTTCTGATTATGTGTGCTATGAACATTTTGATATAGATAGGCCAAAGAACATTCTCATAGCTGAGATTTTAAACGTTATCAATGTATCTGATTTGTCTTCCCATAAAATTACCTTGAAGATTGGGGTACCCATTATTTTTTTCAGAAATATAGTTTAATTAGTGGGTTTATGTAATGGTACTCAGATGATCGTTATGTACTTGGGTGACCATGTCATTAGAGCAGAAATTTTAAGCGGATCTCTTTCTGTCCATCTTTCATTAATTCCAAGAATCAATATGACACACTATGGTTGTAGATGGCCATTTAACCTATAAAGAAGAAAGAATCCTTTGATTGTTTCATATGAAATGACTATTAAAAAAACTATAGGCCAATCACTTTCTTATATTTTGTTATATCTTTGAAATCATGTTTTCTCTTATGGAAATTATATGTTTCTGTATCTAGGACCAGATCGAAAAAAAGGTTTTAAAATAGTAGTAGATGATAAAGATAACATGGTCTCTGATTCCACAAAAAATATTGTTTACAATGAAATTTTTAATAACCTATCTTAGGTATCCATTAAATTACATTATTGATATTTCAATGTGTTTTCCATTGAATATATATATATATATTCATGGTTTTCATTACTGATTACTATGTTTTATTTGTACACTAATTTCAAAGATATAGAGTTATGAAAATATCATGATATGTAACTCCATTGAATGAAATTTCCCTTGAAGATGACTGAAAGAGCGCTGTCGTGGGTGCCCTAAAATGATTAATGTGATTTTGGGGTACTTAGGTATAGCAGAGTGGCTGACCAAGGTCATCTCTCAAAGGAGGAAGTATATTTAAAACAACTTTTTAAAGATATTCTAAAAATAAAATAAAAGAGAATAAAAACACTACTTGAAAGGATGGGGGTTGGTTATATTTTATGAATCTATAAGAAGTTTTCTGGAAGAAGATTGTATTTTTTTGTTTTTAGTTTTGAAATGAAGTTTGATTAAAATGACACAACAAAAAGATGTTTTTTTAGACAATATTTAAAAGACGTAATCGATCTAACTCTACCTCTTAAATAATTTATTAATCATTATAATTTAAATTAATATTCACTTAATTATGATCCATTAATTTTTTAACCCTTGAACCCTATGAGAATTAACCTTACCACAAAGATGAAGTGAATTTAACCTTAGGCTAACTTCGGAACATGCAATCGCAACACCCTGCTTTCATTGATGTTCTAAGATTAGATTATGGTCAGTGGTAAATTAAGGCACATTTCCCCTCTGGAAACTAGAATTAATTGAGTTTAGGGATTATATTTGAACACTAAAAATTGATCCCATGTGGTTTTGAATTACCAATTAAGTTCGCGCTCTCACAATTCACACAATTCTCGACATCGCGTGATTTGTGTTTATTGTTAAATTGCTTACTTAGTTTCATTTAAATTGATAAATCAATTAATAGATCATATTAAGTGAATTACAGTAGCTCATTGATTCAAAATAAATTAATGAATAAGGTAATAGATAGATCGATTACTAAAAGACTATTCTTCCATGGGTGGCGTAATCATCGTAGAAACGTTTTTCATGTGCAAAGGTTTAGAAAGGGTAGAACCCAATCACGCTTCTACTCAAGAATTCCATCCCAAAGAGTAATATTAAGAGAGGAAGAAATTTAAACATAACATAATAAAATAGAATAAATAAAAGAAGAACAGAGAATTTTATTAAGAAAACACAAACATTACAACATGAGGAAGAAGAATAGGGCTTCGACGAAGGGATCCTTGCTTCAAGAGATACCCTTATTGAATTTCTTGGATAATTGGAGTGAAACCTCTTCTACTCTGCCCTAAACTTCCTAATTCACATCCCAACCCCTCAAAATGAGAAAAAACTCCAATTTATAGAGGGTAGGGGAGGATAGGTTACAAGTGGTTTCAAGTGTGAATGTGGAAATTCGACAAAATATTTTAATCCAACTTTCACCGCCCATTTTACCACCTAAACTCGTGAATCAGATCTTCTTCCAGAAGGATTATTTGTGAAAAATCATATCTCTGAGATTTTCTGAAAATTTGGGATCAGTCCAAGCCCTAATGAAGAATATATGGCCCAAATACCGAACCCATGTCCATTCTACCAAGTCCATCCCATCATCGACTTAATGGCCCATTTACTCCATCCAAATGTACTCTTTAGATCTAGTTTCCTGAATAAAAGTTGTAGAAAATTAAGTTAGTAACACTGTTAAAAAATATTAATTTCAAATAAAAAATATTAAAATATTTATCTTCAAAATACTACATTACATTTTAAAAGGGTAAAACTGGAATTTTCATAAAATTTTCAAATGAATGATCTAATCCCAAATATTTCATAAATGAATATATTTATCACAATGTGAGGAAATTATATAATTTATTATCAATAAAATATTCAACAAAATATTGTTTTATCAACTCCCCCACACTTACCCTTTTGCACTCCTGAGCAAAACCTCATATCAAGTAAACATCAATATCAAATCGAAACCAATTTTAAAACACATATCCTTGAGATCAAACAATTACACACCAAGAAACAAAAGATATAATTCCTCATAAAAAACCTTATTTCAATTTATCCATTTATATCATTCAATATATTTTCACTTCATTTATCCTCCCATGCACAAAACACTTACCTCGCTTGAATTTTCTCTTATCACACAAATATCAATTTTTTTGCAATGTCTTTCTCATCCAAACTCATACAAGGGTCACCATAGGCTTGATAAATTCCTAAATCACCACTCGATGTGAGTCAAGTACGTATGTTTATCATGAGGACTTTTCAGGGTTGTTCTGTGGCTTTCGGTTGGTAGGATTTAGATGTGAAAAATTCTAAGGATGAATGAGGAGGGCTTGACTCTTTTTGAAGAAAAATTGCATTAATCTAATTTTCACTTAAATATGGTCTTCTCCTCAATCCTCATAGTATCAATTCAGCTCCATCATCATGAAAAGTCATGAAAAGTTTACACCATTCATCATTTCAGCATAAAAAATGTCAATCTTCTCAAACATGATTTTCTTGAAAGCTCCAGATAGGCATAGCTTTCCACCTCAATTAGAAGCTCCAGAAAAGGCACAACTTCACTTGTCATGAAAGCTCCAGAAAAGGCACAGCTTTCAATATAATGAATTTCTTTAGCAGCAAACATATCTCTTCAGAATTTAATTTTCCACCCAAAGTATCACAGAATGTGGTAGCACAACACAAGATATATTCCCCCACACTTAAGCTCAACTAGATTATGAAATTTCACTTCAAGAGTTGGTTGGATAGGGAAAATTGGCTTGTAATGTGGATAACCTAACAGGATGTGCATGGATTCTAAGGGCTAAAAGGATTAAATGTTCAAGGTAGTCCATTATAAAAAAGGATTATTTGAAATGGGGTCTTTAATACCAAACAAATGCCTCAATCATTTAAACATATGTACCTCAAACCCTCAAGTTTTGACAGGAATAAATCAAATTCTGGTTAAATCAATCATGGTTTGGTTCTCTCAAGAAGTGAGGTGAATGTAAAGAATATGAAAATAATGGTTCAGAAGCCTCGCAGGAAAGTGATTTCAAATATAAAGACAGTGAGATGTGGCATGGGATTCAAAATTCAGTGTACTTTTCATGAAATTACTAAATATTTTAACATGAAACAAATTCATTTCAGCATTCATTTAAGCTCAGTTTCAAGGGATAAATTGTTTCACTCATTGATATGCATTTCAAAATTATAATGAGAATCATTTCAGCTCAAAAATTTCAAAAACACAAAGAAAATTTAAAAATAAACACACAAATTTTCAAAAACACACAAATTTTTTTTTTGTTTTTTTTAAACAGGAAAACAATTGAAATTACTAATCTAAAAGGTTCTCTCCCCCACACTTAAAATATTGCATTTTCCTCAATGTGAACCCATGAGATGATATATGCACATGAAATGCAGAATTTTTAAATAGGACAAATAATATAAAAGTGAAAGGGTTAGGAACAACCTGATGTGCTCAAGTGATGATGGGGTTATGTAGTGTGATAAAATCCACTACATCAGTAGGAAGTCCCTCGATGTATCTCTTCAAACGTTTCCCATTGACTGTAAAGTTCCTTCCAATGTCCTCTTGTGTGATCTCCACTACACCATAAGGAAAAATATTAGATATAGTATAAGGACCTAACCATCTGTAATGCAACTTACCAGGCATTAGCTTCAGTCGTGAACTGTTGAGAAGGACTTTCTCTCCAACATGAAACTCCCTTTGTTGGATCATTCTATCATGAGCTGCTTTTGATTTTTCCTTATAGATCCTTGAGTTCTCATATGAAGACAATCGAATCTCCTCAAGCTCTTGAATTTGTAGCTTCCTTTGGATTCCAGCTTGGGCCAAATCCATGTTTCATTTCATTATAGCCCAATATGACCGATGATCGATTTCCATTGGGAGATGACATGCTTTCCCAAAAACAATCCCAAATGGGGACATACCAATGGGTTTCTTGTATGCTGTCATATAATCCCACAATGCATCATCCAAGCGCCTGCTCTAATCTTTCCTATTTGGCTGCACAGATTTCTCCAAAATTTGTTTCAATTCCCTATTTGAAACCTCAGCCTGACCATTTTTTTGGGGGTGGTATGGTGTTGATTTTTGTGTGTCACCCCATACTTTCGAATGAGGGAATCAAAATTCCTATTGCAAAAGTGTGTCCCTTGGTCACTGATGATGGCCTTCGGTACTCCAAACATGCAAAAATCTATGCTTTGACAAAGTCCACTACAACATGAGAATCGTTAGTCCTGGTGGCCTTGGCCTCCACCCATTTACTCACATAATGAACAACAACCAAAATGTACAAAAACCCAAAGGAACTAGAAAAAGGGCCCATAAAATCAATTCCCCAAACATCAAAAATCTCACAGAATAAAATGGGTTGTTGGGGCATCTCGTGTCTCCTTGAAATGTTTCCAGTGTGTTGAAAATGAGAGCATGACTTACAAAACACATGGGAATCATGGAATAAGCTAGGCCAATATAATCCAGAGTCTAAAACTTTCATAGCTATCCGTTGGGGTCCAAAGTGTCCACCACAAGCAAGTGTATGACATAAATGCAAAACAGACTCAAACTCATGATCGGGAACACACCTCTTGATGACTTAGTCACTACACATGCGCCAGAGGTAAGGATCATACCACACATAAAACCTAGACTCAATTTTTAATTTTTGGACTTTATGCTTCTTCAAATTTTCTAGGATTTCAGAGGAAACAATGTAATTAACTAAATCAGCATACCAAGGATGCATACCTGAGATGGAATAAAGATTCTCATTGGGGAAAGTGTCCCGAAGTGGTACCTGGTCCAAGGTGTCATCCTCTAGTGTGTGAGTAATCCTACTCATGTGGTCCGCCACCAAATTCTATGACCCCTTCTTGTCCTTTATCTCAATTTCAAACTCTTGAAGAAGGAGCATCCAACGGATAAGTCGTGGCTTTGCATCTGGCTTCTTTAGGAGGTACCTCAAAGCTGCATGGTCAGAAAAAACAACTAATTTTGATCCCAATAAATATGAATGAAATTTATCTAAAGAAAATATAACAGCAAGAAAATTCTTTTCTGTTATGGTGTAGCTTGATTGGGCAGAATCCAATGTCCTCGATTCATAGGCGATCACATGCGAATGTCCCTCCACCCTTTGAGATAAGACGGCTCTAACCGCGAAGTTAGAGGCATCACACATAAGCTCAAAAGGAATCTCCCATTGTGGGGGCTGTATGATAGGTGGAGTGGTCAGACGTTGTTTTAGCTCATCAAATGAATTCCTACAAGAAACATCAAACACAAAATCAGAATCCTTTTGAAGTAATCTTGACATAGGAAGAGCAATCTTACTAAAATATTTGATGAAGCACCGATAAAATCCTGCATGCCCTAGGAAAGATCTAACATCACACACACATGAAGGATATGGTAAGGATGAAATAATGTCTATCTTATATTTATCAACTTCAATGACATGTTGTGAGACTATATGACCTAAGACAATTCCCTTTTCGACCATGAAAAGACACTTTTCAAAATTCAAGACCAGATTTTTCTCAATACAACGATGCAACACATCACCCAAAATAGAGAGACATTCATCAAATGAGGATCCATAAACTGTAAAATCATCCATAAATACCTCCATGTAGGTCTCAATGAAATCTGAGAAAATACTCACCATGCATCTCTGGAAGTTACCTGGGGAATTACAAAGTCCAAATGGCATCCTTCGGTAAGAAAAGGTACCGAATGGGCAGATGAATTTCATCTTCTCCTAGTCCTCTACTGTAATGGGAACCTAAAAATAACCAGAAAATCTATCCAAGAAACAATAATGTGTTTTCCCAGCGAGTCTCTCAAGCATCTGATCAATAAATGGGATGGGGAAATTTTCTTTGCAAGTGGAATGATTTAGTTTTCTATAATAAATACACACACGCCAACTATTTTGCACCCTTATTGGAACTAACTCATCTTTCTCATTTTTAAAAACAGTAACACCACTTTTCTTAGGCACAACCTGAATAGAACTTACCCAGTGAGAATCTGAAATGGGATAGATTATACCTGCCTTGAGCAATTTTTCAACCTCTTTTTTAACAACCTCCAGAAGGGTTGTATTGAGTCTCCTTTGTGGTTTCCTTACCGGTTTAGAACCATCCTCCAAAATAATCCTATGCATGAAAATAGAGGGGCTGATACCTGATATGTCAGCCAAGGTCCACCCGATTTCTCTGATGTTCTCCCTCAAAAGATTCAAAAGCTTTTCTTCATGTTCAAAAGGGAGATTATTAGCAATGATAACAAGTAATTTGTCACCACTTAAAAGTATGAGTATTTGAGATTTGGTGGCAATGGCTTGAGTTCCAGTGTAGGGGGTGGTGTATGGATGGAGACATAGAAGGAACTAAAATATGTGCACAAAGAGCATCAGTATCAGAATATACATCATCAAAATCAGAGAATAAAGCATCAAATCCATCAGCATACTCAACAGCCATGTCATAATTAGAGTTCACATGATCAAAATCAGAATATGATTCCATTTCAAAATCAAATCTCAGAGAGTCTTGTTCCTTAGAAACAGGTGTGGAAGTACTCTTAGGCATCAAACTAGAACCAATACTCATAATCTCCCTAAGCATAGGACAATAAAATTCCATGAGGTTTTTACATAGTGGTTCAAAATGGGAGATAAAAAAAGCAGAATGGTCCTCAGAGGGGTACTTCATGGAGTCCATAACATTAAAAATTACAACTTCATCTCCAAACTCCATGGAAAGTGTAACCTCATTGACATTTATGATAGTTTTTTTCAGTTTTGAGGAAGGGTCTACCTAAGATTATGGGAGCATGAGAACTTACCTGATCATCCTCCATTTTGAGCACATAGAAGTCTATTGGAAAGATCATGTCTCTTACCCGAACAAGTACATCCTCAAGAACTCTCGCTGGATATGCCATAGCTCTATTTGCCAATTGCACCACTACTCTCGTCGGCTTCAACTCACCAACCTGTAAAGAAGAGAATATAGAGTGAGGCATCACATTTATTGAAGCTCCTAAATCACAAAGAGCATCAGAGAAATGCAACTCCCCTATGGTACATGGGATGGTGAATTTCCCTGGATCCTTGCACTTTTTCGGAATTTCTAGAGTTGGTGTAATGAGTGCTAACACATTCCTTCCAAGATTAATACTCTCATTTCCCTTGAGCCCTCTTCGATTGTTGCAGAGTTCTTTTAAGAATTTGGCATACCTTGGGATTGGTTTGATGGCTTCAAGTAGAGGAATATTGATCTCCACATGCTTGAATGTGTCCAAAACCTCCTTTTGCATTGCTTCTTCAGCCATCTTCTTGGTTTGAACAACCCTATTTGGAAAAGGAAGGGGTTTAGGAGGAGCATCATCAATCTTTTTCTTACCTTTATCTTTCTCCTTGGATTTCTCATCAGTTGGTATGGAATGCGGCTTCTCTGGAGTAGAGGTGAATCCCGATGGAATGGTAGGTACATATGTATCATTCATTTGCTTCCCACTTCTCAATGTGATGGAACTGACATTCCCCTTTGGATTTGGAGTGGGTTAGGAAGGTAGATTTCAGGAATTCTTACTCACAAGTTCATGGAGGGCGGTGGCAATCTGGCTCATTTGAGTCTTCAACTCCCTCAGCTCTGAACCTTGACTCTTCAGCTCATTCTGTTGATTAAGAAAAATTTTCTTCAAAAGGTCATCAGTGTTAGAATCTACCTTGGGTGGGGGATTCCCTTGTTTTTGGCTTGTTGATGCTTGAGATTCAAATCACCTTTGGGGTTGTTGGAAACCCTGCTGGTAAGGTGGAGGCTGCTGGAAGTTTTGTTGAAAATAGGGCCTTTGTTGTTGTCCAGAGCCATACCTCGTGTATGATTGATCCTTCCACCCTTGGTTGTATTTTGGATCAAACTTCTTTTGGGGATATGGTTGTTGTTGCTACTGAAATGGTCTCCCTGGGAATACTGTTGCGCAATCCTCTGTCTCTTGTAGTTGTGGGCAACAGTCAGTTGGGTGGCTTGTCTCAGTGCAAATGCCACAAGGCCTTGAAGGAGGGGGTTGGGATGTCTTTTGAGCCAATGCAATCTACCTCACCATAGTGGTCAATTATTCCAACTTGGTATCAATCAAATGACTTTCAAGAGAAGAAGGACTTACCTGATGTACTCCCCTGACATGTGGTGTACCTCGATCGCCAAATTGTTGGGAGTTTTGGGCCATTTTGTCGATCAACGCACGTGTGGCTACTGGTGTCTTGTCCACCAAGCCCCTCCTGCTGCGTCATCCACCATGCTCCTCTCCATAGGTGTGATTCCTTCATAGAAGTACTGAATTAGGAGTTTCTCACTGATTTGGTGATGTGGACAGCTTGCACACAACTTCTTGAATCACTCCCAGTACTCATACATTAACTCCCAATGTGCTTGCTTGATCCCCGAGATCTCCTTATGAATGGAAGTGGTCCTTGATGCTGGAAAAAATCTCTGCAAGAAAAGATGTTTCAAATTGTTCCAACAAGTTACATCTTCGGGTTGTAAATAATATATCCAATCTTTCACAGTTCCATCAAGTGAGAATGGGAATGCTCTTAATTTGATTTGGTCTTCAGATACATTTCTTGGTTTCAAGGTTGAGAAAACCACATTAAATTATTTCAAATGTTTATTGGGATCCTCACCATAGAGGCCATGAAACTTTGGAAGTAAGTGAATTAACCCATATTTTAGTTCAAAGTCCGATTTGAGATTCTAGTATGCAATACAATTTGGTTGATAGTTAATATCAGGTGCAGCCAATTATCGAATGGTTCTATTAAGTTCATTTCCATTATTGTCAGCCATTGGTTATTTTTTTATGTTTTAATTTGAATTGCTTCCAATTTTAATGTTCTGATATTGGAGTAATTCTACAGTTGGTTAAATGTTGAAACTTCCCATAGACTGAGAATGTCTGATCCGTTCCCTAAGGCTACGTTCAATCTCAGGGTCAAGATCTAAGAGATCCTAGGGATTAGTTCGTGTCATAAATCAATGAAAAATAAAAAGAATGAAAGTGGACCATAGTAAAATAAAAATTATAAGTTTGAGTTGATGGTCCAAAAAGAAGTAGAAGAAAATAAAAGAAGAAGAAGAAGAAATAAATCAGATTGGGTAAATAAGGAAGAAAGAAGAGAGGAAAAAAATAAAATGTAAAATAAAATAAATACCTCTAATTGGTTGAAATAATTACTTGCCTCCCCAAAAACGGCGCCAATTTGAAAGAGAACTGTCGTGGGTGCCCTCAAATGATTAATGTGATTTTGGGGTACTTAGGTGCAGCAGAGTGGCTGACCAAGGTCATCTCTCAAAGGAGGAAGTAGATTTAAAACAACTTTTTAATAGTATTCTAAAAATAAAATAAAAGAGAATAAAAACACTACATGAAAGGATGGGGGTTGGTTATAGTTTATAAATCTAGAAGAAGTTTTCTGGAACAAGATTGTATTTTTTTGTTTTTTGTTTTGAAATGAAGTTCGATTAAAATGACACAATAAAAAGATGTTTTTTAGACAATATTTAAAAGACGTAATCTATCTAACTCTACCTCTTCAATAATTTATTAATAATTATCATTTAAATTAATATTCACTTAATTATTATCCCTTAATTTTTTAACCCCTGGACCCTATGAGAATTAACCTTACCACAAAGATGAAGTGAATTTAACCTTAGAATAACTTCGGAACATGAAATCGCAACACCCTGCTTTGATTGATGTTCTAAGATTAGCTTATGGTAAGTGGTAAATTAAGGCACATTTCCCCTTTGGAAACTAGAATTAATTGAGTTTAGGGATTATATTTTAACACTACAAATTGATCTCATGTGGTTTTGAATTACCAATTAAGTTCGCGCTCTCACAATTCACACAATTCTCAACCTCGCGTGATTTGTGTTTATTGTTCAATTGCTTGCTTAGTTTCATTTAAATTGAAAACTCAATTAATTGATCATATTAATTTAATTACATAAGATCATTTATTCAAAATAAATTAATGAAGAAGGTAAGATATAGATCGATTACTAAAATACTATTGTTCCATGGGTGGTGTAATCATCGTAGAAACGTTTTGCATGTGCAAAGGTTTAGAAAGGGTAGAACCCAATCACGCTTCTACTCAAGAATTCCAGCCCAAAGAGGAAGATTAATAGAAGAATAAATTTAAACAAAACATAAGAAAATAGAATAAATAAAATAAGAACAAAGAAGTTTATTAAGAAAACACAAACATTACAACATGAGGAAGAAGAATAGGGTTTCGACAAAGGGATCCTTGCTTCAAGAGCTACGCTTATTGAATTGCTTGGATAATTGGAGTTTAACCTCTTCTCCTCTTCCCTAAACTTCCTAAATCACGTCTCAACCCCTCAAAATGAGAAAAAACTCCAATTTATAGAGGGGAGGAGAGGAGAGGTTACAAGTGGTTTCAAGTGTGAATGTGGAAATTCGGCCAAATATTTTAATCCAACTTTTACCGCCCATTTTACCGCTTAACGCGTGAATCAGCTATTCTTCCAGAAGTATTATTTGTGCCAAATCATGTCCCAGATCCTTTATCAAAATTTGGGCTCAATCCAAGCCCGAATGAAGAAGATATGGCCCAAATACAGAACTCATCTCCATTCTGCCAAGTCCATCCCATCATCGACTTAATGGCCCATTTACTCCATCCAAATGTACTCTTTAGCTCTAGTGTCCTGAATAAAAGTTGTAGAAAATTAAATTAGGAACACTGTTTCAACATATTAAGTTCAAATAATAAATATTAAAATATTTATTTTCAAAATACTACAGTACATTTTAAAAGGGTAAAACTGGAATTTTCATCAAATTTTCAAATGAATGATCTAATCCCAAATATTTCATAAATGAATATATTTAGCACAATGTGAGGAAATTATATCATTTATTATCAATAAAATATTCAAAAAAATAGTGTTTTATCAATGACGAAACACTAAAGATACAAGTTTGATTATTCAATATGTGGTGCACTTTATCTTCAAAGTACTCTAATGATGTGGTTGTTGTTGAAATCATTCTTGGTGATGAAATTGTGAGTTTAACAAATAAACATGACACACTATATTTTTATTTTTTATTGTTCTTTTATTATGTACAAGTATTTCATTACATTATTATATAATGATGAAATACAATAATGTTTTATTCACAATCTACTATACATTTAAAAATACCTTATGCATGGAATAAATATTCGGTGTACAATTAGTGGTCATAAACTAATCTCAAAGTTCAAACTGTTGTTTCGTGAAGGCTTGTGCTATATTATACAAAATTTACAAATTGCTATAAATTAGGGAGACTTCTTGGAAACTATACATGGTTGTAGAATGATGTTTACATCAACCACCCATGTTCGTCCATGTGATGTTCAACTACCACTCTTCAGTTTTTATTTTATGTCTTTTGATAATATTATTCAAAAAAGGGTTCTGGAACAACATTTAATAGGTAAATATTATTCTCACTTAATTTTTTTTCTTCCTATGTATTTTAAACAAATAGAATTACTAAACATAAAAAAAACACACATGTATAAAAAAACCACTCCATTCATACTATTAAATTTTAAATTTATATGTAATATAATGTATTTTACTATAATTGAGTTTGGATTTCACATAGTTGTAATGTTCATTACCTAATTTTTATTTTATTCTTCTATGTTTGAGACATTATTGGACATTTTTGTTACTGCCATCCAATGAAATATATGGGTAAATCCAACATAAAGATGAAAAATTTTCTAAAGGATGAAAGGTTATCCATTTTTTAGTTTTACAATAAATGTCAAAAAAATTATAGTTAATAATTTTGTTTCCTTATTCCGTTTTAGATGGTTACAAGTTATTTGTAGTTTGTGGGAGTGATTTCATGAACCAAATGTCAAATTACTTGAAAAAAACAATGAATCCTCTTCTATTTTGATAATGCAACTTGTCAAGGCAAAGAGATTGAGAAGTATGCTTTC
The DNA here is from genome assembly GCA_963277665.1 of Viscum album. Classification (NCBI taxonomy): domain Eukaryota; kingdom Viridiplantae; phylum Streptophyta; class Magnoliopsida; order Santalales; family Viscaceae; genus Viscum; species Viscum album. The sequence goes on along the minus strand of OY728157.1, from coordinate 1,653,886,668 downwards.
TAACTACTTTGTACCCTTTTTCTCTTTATATTTATTGTTAAATTACTAAATGTATTCAAAATTGTACTCTCATATTATTTTTTTAAATTTCATGTAGCTTTCTTCATTTTCATAACTAGATTTAATGAAATGAAATTACTTTTCAACCCAGATATTTCTATAGTTGCAATCTTTAGAATCATGAGTCATTTTACCTGAAATTACATGTAATTTATTTATGTTTCAAACTATTTATATCATCGATTTATTCTCCATGAGTTCTAATTGATAATGTTGCGTATTTTTCATCTATCAGGTCTTCATTAATCATGCCATCACAATTTCTTAGTCCACCAACAACACATTTGAACCTTTCTATTACACCTATGTTATACTAGAATAAAAAAACAATTCATGATATCAAAATCTGTCAAGAAGTTAGTAATATGTCCTGAACTTTTCAATTTCAATATGCAGTATTAAATAATGTTCATATATTTTTTGTTTTATTCAAGAAAATAATATCTTCTCAATTTTTCCTAGCCTATAAGGTGTTTAATTATAGCTTCAATACAAAAAATTCAAAGTACCCACAATTGGTATTATGAATCATGCAACACTTGCATGAAGAAAGTTGACACATCTGATGGAAATATTTGGTGCCATAACTACAAGTCCTCTCTTAATAACACCACTCCAAGGTTTACAATTCTTTTTAATCTTTATTACTTATTAATAATATTTTATCTGGTTATTTATCGATTATATTATTTGATATAAATCATTGTTTAAACAAAGTTTTAAATCCAATAGATTTATAGTGCAATTGATGGTGACTAATTGCAAAGACTCGTTTTCTCTTATTCTCTTTGATAAGAAAGTAATGAAATTTATAACTAACACGACCGCATAGTTGAGAGATGCATTCATAAAGGTATAAATATGTAATTTTTTACATTATGACAATACATTTCCAGTTTATTTTAATTAATTTTATTATTCATTTTCAAAAAGAACAATGATGAGTTTGGTTTTCCTCTAGAGTTAGATATTCTCAAATCAAAGAGAGTTTTGTTATCTATTGACTTAACAAGTTACAACATTCAGAACCATCACTAATATTTAAAACAAAACACTTACAAAGTTCTTTTCATCACTAAAAATGAAAATGGTATCAAGAATTTTGATCACAACATTGAAGATTGTCTGGTACTATTGATTTCATTTTCTCAAATTACATTCATAAAAAAAATTGTAGCATGTTATTCTTTTTATCCTTACTATATAGCATCATCAAAGTAGTGGATCTTCATGATTTAGTCACCGTATTGAACATAACTAGGTACTATTGTTTTAAATTTCTTAAACTACATTTATTAAACAATTAAACACAACTGCAATGCAATATTCCTTTTATCCTTACTTCATAGGATCATCAAAGTAGTGGATCTGTAACACCCCAAGCTTCTACGATACGTTTCCCTTTGAATAATGCAATAGCTTGCATTGTACGCAATTTCGAGATTCTAACACACCGTGACCAATCAAACTAGCCCTTATGAATAGTAATACCCACTTTTTAAAATTTTATAAATTTTATCTTTCAAAATAGACTACATTTTTGGATTCAGAATATCGAAATTAGCCTAGGGTGAATTTTTTGTATTTTTCTAAAAACTTTCAATTTTTGATGAATAGTGAAAAACACTGAGTTATTGGTTAAAACCGACTTTTTATTTAAATAATTATTTATTTTATTTAAATTTATTTTAGGTAAACATAGATACGTAATACCTATATAAGTTCAATTTAATTCATTGGATTCAGTTTATAATAATTTTAGACATAAAAATTTTATTGAACTTTTCACCGTCTTTTACCCATCTCCTAGGAGAATTTGCAAATTCACATAAAACGTAATTTTACTGCTTCTGTGAATGGAATTTTGAAAATATGAGAGACACAATTAATATCAAGGATTAAAAATTAGTTCAATAAGATAAAAATAATTTTTAGTGAATAGTAACTTTTTACTTTTATTTACCACGGTTAAAAGTAAATAGGGTAATTAAGGATAAAAATGATATTACTATTACCCTAAAACATGTCCTAATTCTATTATCTAAGTATAATTCGACCAAAAACAGCCTTAGGAATAAAATATGAACCTATTTGGTCCACTTGGGTTAGATTAGGACATTTATTATTATTTAATTCAAAGAAGAGTTAAAAGAGTTAAAATCAAAGTTTAATAACTAAAACATTTTTAATATAGGGTTATACATAAGATAAATTCGATTATAAATATTCATTAGAAATATAAAAATATTTCCTACATAATGGTATTTTATTTATAATTTTTAGACATTAAATAATTTAATTTATTTATGACACAATGATGATGCAGTAATTACCTAATTAATGAAATATTAAAATAATTGATATTATAAATATCCAAATAAATGTATTTTGAGACTTTTTACGAATTACAATAATTTTGTAGGTTAATATGACATATTGGTTACATGAATTTTATTCTAAGTAAAAATGTTGTTATGAATTTATCAAAAACAAAATACCCAATAGTGTCAAAGTTGACATAAAAGAGTTTTTAAAACAAATATTATATTATTAATTGATATTATTTTCCTAAAAATATAAGGTTCGGCCAAAGGACTTATATAATGATAGGTGTATCATTAATGGACTACTTGGGGGGTCTCTTGAAAGTATATAGTAAGTTTATTAACTATATAATATAAAAATACAAAGAGACATGGTAAATGTCAAACTATTTAACTAAGAGTTAAATCTAAAAGATAAGATTACTATAGTGACCCAAACCTATCTAAAATATATTGGTTGAGTGGTTTTCGACCCATACCCACCTTAGACTTTTAATAATCCACTTTGGAACCATTAGAAACCAAATATGAATTTATTATAAATTAATACTTTAAGTTTTTCCTAAAGATCCCCTCCTCCCCCTTATAAAAGGACACCACTTATAACCAATTACTCACACCTATAAAGCCTTTTGGATCATCCAACCTCTGACCAATTAAGCTCCCTACATTCCTATACTCGTCATAGAAGCCTTACCTTAGGCAGAAATCACTTCAAGAGTCATTTTTGGTTCAAACCAAAGGGAGTTTCCCAAATTAAAGGTTACGATTTCTCTTGGCTTCTTTTCTTTTATTTTACTTCTCCAACCCCTAAAATCTTTTTATTCTTTTCTTTTGTAACAAAATCAGTATACTCAATGTACTAGGATATTTTTATAATAAGTATTCTAACTAAACTTACACACACCTCCATCTAATGGGTGAAGAACATAATGTTTTTGTGGATGGAAACCAAATGCCTCAAGAAACGATGATTGTTCAATTATCTCCTACCACCTCTCATGGTGGCCATTATGATGGAACTATAATTAAATATGATATTAATGATAATTATTTTATATATAAGCTTTTTTAATTCCATTTTATATCACACCATTATTCGTTTCATGTTGTATATATATATTCGATAATTTCATTTGAGGAAGTGCGGACTACCGCCCCCTCAAAGTGATATGACTCGTTTATACCATACATGGAACGTATAAAGGATGGTGTTAATGAACTTATGTAACATATATAACATATTATAATATACCTATGTATCATTTGATTTTGATTCCTTTTATAATGAAAAATGAAATGGAAGTAGCGTCCGTGTGTACGTACGGATTACCGTCTCCACGAACGTGATGAGATTCATTCCCCATCATATTCATTCAAGTATAATTCTCATTCGATGAATAAAAATAATGTTTAAGGACTTGATATCATTATGGATATGAATAAGATACAACCTATCCATAACAAACACAGCTTACGTAGCAAATCATATAAAGGAAAATGAATCAGTTAACACCCAAAACGACGATAATACTAAAATATTATTAACGAAGCAATATTAAAAGATCATATATGATATCATATTTATGTATATGATTCTTGTATAATTTAATAACAATGTTTTAACTATTATACAGGAGGTTAACCTACCCTCAACCAAGGAAAAGTACAAGGTAAGGTTTTATTTCACAATCTCTTGATTATCTGAGGTTGTTTATACGTGATTATCTACTGGGACCTCTTTATCATCCACATCCATGTTTCTTAAAAATGTATTCCTAAACATTTTTACTATTTACTAGACTATGGGTTAAATTCATTTATACACTTTTTTGACTTTTATAAAATGGTTTGAAAGAAATCTTACCGTCGTTTTCCAAACAAGGTCCTTTTTAAACTTTTTGACAAAATTAAGGTAAGAATGTCTTTTTTTAACTTATACGGCGGGTGTGAAGATCATATATGATATCATATTTATGTATATGATTCTTGTATAATTTAATAACAATGATTTAACTATTATACAGGAGGTTAACCTACCCTCGACCAAGGAAAAGTACAAGGTAAGGGTTTATTTCACAATCTCTTCATTATTCGAGGTTGTTTATACGTGATTATCTACTGGGACCTCTTTATCATCCACATCCATGTTTCTTAAAAATGTATTCCAAAACATTTTTACTATTTACTAGACTATGGGTTAAATTCATTTATACCCTTGTTTGACTTTTATAAAATGTTTTGAAAGGAATCTTTCCGTCGTTTTCCAAACAAGGTCCTTTTTAATATTTTCAACAAAATTAAGGTAAGAATGTCTTTTTTTAACTTATACGAAGGGTGTGGCTATTTTCCACCATTTTAAAATCTTCAAAGCTTCCATTACAATATTATAAGAATATTTTCAAATTAAATGTTTTATTTTATAATTACGTGACTTTTAAATGATTCCAAAAAAGAGATATTTCTCTCAAATAGTTTGGATTTCATCTATGTCAACATCCTTTGATGGATTTTAAGCTTATTTGAAGTTGATTTTTTATGATACAAAAATTTTGTATTGTATTGAAGGTTTTGTGATATATTTGACTGTGGATGTGTTATTTTTATACCATTCATGGTTTATGGAGAAAGTATTTACATTTCGTATGCTATTTTTAATACGAATGTTTATGTTATGTTTAAACCTTTTCATATGGGAATGCATTGGACTTAGTAAGTGACGGGTGGATCCCGCTATAGCTCCTCGATGCATCGGTAGGTCTCATGAGACAAACTAGTGTCTTGGCATGAGGAATTGGCAAAATCTTATTTGTATTCTTGGCACGAGGCCTTGGCTACGTGGTTATGATAGTCTGGCATTATGCATTCCATCATTATGAAAGTGGTTATTGATATTGCATGTGATTATTAGACTAGTAGAATATCCATGTGAATAAGTAAATGGAATTATTTCATTTTATTTCTACCATATTATGCTGAAGTTCAAGTTTAAAAGGCATTTGTTTTAGTTATACATTGCCTTAAATGTTTATGCTTATTTATGAAAGTTTCTGCTATATTGTTATCCTTACTATGAATTTGAGCTCACCCCTTTCTATGTTTTATTTTTCCCAGGATTTGAATAAGTATTTTATGAATGACCTTCAGGGATAGTATAAGGGGATATGAGTGTGGAGACAAGATGTTGTTATAGTTTTCACTTTATGATGTAATGTAAACTTTATGAATGTATCTAGTTATTCAGAGGCTACTAAACTAATCATTCTTTCGAGACATGATCTTTTGTGATCATGCCAATGTTATGTAATAATGCACCGACTCTGGGTAACTGGGGTCGGGGAGTTACAGTTGGTATCATAGGAAGTTTAGTATAAACCTTGGAAGCTAGATTTATATAAACTCTGATTAGAGCACATAGCCCTAAGATAGAATTTGAAGATTAGTACAGAATAACTTCCTAGAATTTTGGTATTGTAGAGATTTTGTGAGTTTTCTTAGCAATACATGTAACACCCCAAGCTTCTACGGTACGTTTCTCTTTGAATAATGTGATAGCGTGTGTTGTACGCAACATCGAGTTCTAACACACCACAACCAATCAAACTAGCCGTTATGAATAGTAATAACTACTTTTTGAAATTTTATAAATTTTATCTCTCAAAATGGAGTTCATTTTTGGATTCGGAGTATCGAATTTAGCCTAAGGTGAAATTTTGGTATTTTTCGGATAACTTTAATATTTTGATGAATAGTGAAAATTACTAAATTTTAATTAAAAACAACTTTTTAATCAAAATAATTAATAGTAATAAATTATGAATTTGATTGGTTTTAAAGTATATTTAGAATATATTTTTACCATTTAATACAATTTTGGTCATTGGACATAATTTCACAATTAAACCGAACATAAACAAGTATCAATCTTTTGATAGTTATTATATCTTAAAAACACGCTTTTTGTTTTGACAGCGGGAATTAATTTTAAATTAATTTTTGCCACTTTTGTGTTTTGAATTAGGAAAAATGGATTCCATATTTGGAATCAGGATGTTCAAATTGTGTAAATAGGTAACTTTTATTTTTAGACATTTTGAATAATTACTTCGGTAAATATTTTATTTACCATGGTTAAAGGGTAAATCCGGTAAATAAGGGTTAAAAAATAATATTATAATAATAACAAATTACCCTAAAACATGTCCTAACCTTATTGGTTGATAAATGTTCGACCATGGGAATCTTTGGGTTGATTTGGGGACCCCATGGTGCCACTTGTAAGTGATAGGGACACTTTATTTTAATTAAGTTAAAATGAATACAAAAATGACAAAAGCATATATCTTTTAGAAAAACAATTTTTACATAGGGTTATATATGTTGGATTTTCGACTATAAATATTCATTAGAAATCTAAAAATATTTCCTACATAATGATATTTTATTTATAATTTTTAGACATTAAATAATTTAATTTATTTATGACACAATGATGATGCAGTAATTACCATAATAGTGAAAAATTAAAATAATTGATATTATAAATACCAAAATAAATATAATTTGAGACTTTTAATGAATTAAACTAATTTTATAGGATAATATGACATATTAGGATTGATTTAATTTAATTTTTTCGAATCAATCATTCTGTTATAATTTTTACAAAAATCAACTATTGAATAGTCTCAAAATTGACATAAAAGAGTTTTTAAAACAAATATTATATTATTAATTGATATTAAATTCCTAAAAATATAAGGTTCATCAAAAAGACTTATATCATGATATGTTTATCATTAATGGACCACTTGGGGGTCTCTTGGATGTATATAGTAAGTTTATTAACCATATAATATAAAAATACAAAGAGACATTGCAAAAGTGAAACTAATTAACTAACAGTTAATACTTAAAGATAAGATTAGTATAATGACCCAAACCTATCTAAATTCTATTGGTTGAGTTGTTTTCGACCTATCCCCACCTTAAAATTTAAATAATCCACTTTGGAGCCATTAGAAACTGAATATGAATTTATTATAAAATAATATTTCTAGCTTTTCCAAAGGTGCCCCTCACCCCTCTTATAAAAGGGAACTCCTCCTTCTCATTACTTCACACCTTCAAAGACTTTTGGTTCGGCCAAAATCTTCCCAAATACTCTCTAAACATCCCTCACTTCATCCTAGAGGCCTTCCTTTAGTCAGAAAGCCAACCTAATATCCCTTTGATCAAATCAAAAAGAAGAACCCGAAGAAGAGGTAATGTTTTCACCACCCTTTTTCAAGTTCCTTTCTTCTTCCACTTCTTCTTTCTTTGTTATTACCATTCTAAAATAATAACTCCAGTATCTTATATATAATGTGATGTTATTATAAATATGGTACAATCATATTCAGTATTCTATCCATCCTTTGAATAACATGTCACCATACGTGCGTACGTACGGCTTATCGTCTCCACGTCGTGGTGTAATTGTTATTCAACAAATTATTATTTGGATGGGTATAATAATGATGTGTAACTCATGTAAATAATAAATATAACATGATAATTATTCTTTATATATGATATACCATCCAATTATATATTATTTTAATATCAAAAGAATGATATTGTCGCTCGTGCATATGTACGGACTACCGTCTCCACGAACGTGATGAGATTCATTCTCCATCGTATTCATTCAAGTATAATTCTCATTTGATGATTAATAATAGTATCTAAGTACTTGATATCATTCTGTATATGATTAATATACAACCTATCCATGACAAAAACGGCTTACGTAACAAAACATATAAAATAAAACGAGTAAGTTAACACCCGAAACAACGATAATACTAAGATATTATTAACAAATCAATGTTAAAAGATCATATATGATATCATATTAATATATATGATTATTGTATAATTTAATAACAATTATTTCACCATTATACAGGAGGTTAACCTACCCCCAACCAAGTAAAAGTACAAGGTAAGGGTTTATTTCACAATCTCTTCATTATCTGAGGTTGTTTATACGTAATAATCTACTGGGACTTCTTTATCATCCACATCCATGTTTCTTAAAAATGTATTTCAAAACATTATTACTATTTTACAGAATATGGGTTAAAGTAATTTATACCCTTGTTTGAATTTTTATAAGAGGTTTATAAAAGAATATTTCCGTCGTTTTCCAAACAAGTTTCTTTTAATCTTTTTGACAAAATTAAGGTAAGAATGTTTTTTTTAACTTATACGGCGGGTGCGGCTATTCTCCGCCATTATAAAATCGTTGAATCTTACCTTACAAGATTATAAGAATATTTCCAAAGTAAATGTTTTATTTTATAATTATGTGACTTTTAATGATTTCAAAATGAATATTTTAAGAATTTTTGAAATGTACTCTTTATCAAAATCATAATTTTAAATGTTTTAAAGATTTATCTTTATAAATCTTTTAATTAATGTCCATGTTTTCAAAATGATTTTAAGGATTTATTTATATGGACATGAATGTTTTGAAATGATATTTCTTTTCAAAAGTTTCAAAGTGGTATGGGACACTTTGATTCAAAAATATCTTTTAAATTACTTCCTTTATAAATGTGTGACTTTTCAATGATTTCAAGAAAAGAGATATTTCTCTCAAATAGTTTTGATTTCATCTATGTCAACATCCTTTGATGGATTTTAATCTTATTTGAAGTTGATTTATTATACAAAACTTTTGTATTGTATTGAAGGTTTTGTGATATGTTTTACTATGGATGTGTTATTTTTATACCATTCATGGTTTATGGAGAAATTATTGACATTTCGTATGCTAGTTTTAATACGAATGTTTATGTTATGTTTAAAACTTTTCATATGGGAATGAATTGGACTTAGTAAGTGACTGGTGGAGCCTACTATAGCTCCTCTATGCATCGGTAGTTCTCATGAGACAAACTAGTGTCTTGGCACAAGGCCTTGGAAAAATCTTATTTGTAGTCTTGGCATGAGGCCTTGGCTATGTGGTTATGATAGTCTGGCGTTATGCATTCCATCATTATGAAAGTGGTTATTGATATTGCATGTGATTATTTGATTAGTAGAATATCCATGCGAATAAGTAAATGGAATTATTTCATTTTATTTTTTCCATACTATGTTGAAGTTCAAGTTTAAAAGGCTTTTGTTTTAGTTATACACTGCCTTAAATGTTATTCTTATTTATAAAAGTTTCTGCTATATTTTTATCCTTACTGGGAATTTGAGCTCACCCCTTTTATATGTTTTATTTTTCCCTGGATGTGAATAAGTAAATTATGAATGACCTGCAGGGATATTATAAGAGGATAATAGTGTGGACTATGGAGACAATATGTTTTTGTAGTAGTTTTTCACTTTATGATGTAATGAAAAACTTTATGAATATATCTAGTGTTTCCAAGGCTACTAAGCCAATCAGTCTTTCGAGATTTGATCTTTCTTGTGATCATGCCAATGTTATGTAATAATGCACCGACTCTAGGTAACTGGATTCGGGGCATTACAATACATCCCTGTCTGGATACGAGCAAGTAGAGGCGGATCTGGCACAGATGTACCTAGGGGTAAAACTCGAAAACACTGCTTTGATCTAGACTCGAATGGAAACCGGTGCACGACAACGGGCCTTGCTGCACTCTTGGTTACGACACTCTTGGGGGATATGCTTAGAATAATTATCATTTTCTTTACCAACCATTTTGAAGGTTTTATGAGTATATACTTCCCCAAAGAATTTTTTTTACGATTATGGATTATATCCATAAACTTTTCAATTTATGTTAAGTGTTTTACAAGTATGAAATTATGTATTTTGATTCATAAACTGATCTAATTTCTTCCATTGTTTAGAAATGGCGCCTAGTGGAAGGAATAGAAACTGTGTCAATGCACTCACTCCATGTAGGGATTTCCCTCCTGCTCAAATTATAGTGGATCTGGTGATACAACTGGTGCTGATCAGCTTATCACTATACTGGGACAACTCACTTAGGTTATGAATAATAACCTTACCTGTACGGAGCACCCTGATCCACAGCGTGGAGGATCAATGTTAGATCGCTTTATGAGGTAACAACCACCGACATTAAATAGGATTACAAATCCATTAGTAGTTGAGCAATGGATAAGTTCTCTAGAGAAAATATTTCAGGGTTTGGGGAGTATTAAAAGGGAAAAATCTTTCATGGCAGTTTATCGCCTCACTAGAGATGCTGATCAATGGTGGTCATTGATTCAAAACATGAAGGAAGATGATGAAGTATCAAATATGGAATTGAGGGAGTTCAAAGAGCTTTTCTCAGAAAAATACTTTCCTCGTGACCATCGAGTAGATATGGAAAGACAATTTCTAAGTCTGAGGTAAAAGGAGGATGAGAATGTCGCAAAGTCTGAGGCTAACTTTACAAGGTTAGTGAGGTATGCTACAGATTACATACGCAACCCAAGAAGTAAGATTGATCATTTTTTATGGGTTAAAACCATTTCTTTATCGAGCATTGGTCTCACAATCCTTCTCGTCATACGAAGATATTGTCTAGTGTGCCATCAAGACAGAAAAAGAATTTTCTAAGTCTTATGACTTTAGAGAAAAACAAGAGAAGAAGAGATCTGCTGACCACTCTAGAAATGGAAATAAAGGGAAGAAGGGAAAATTTGAATATCCATCCTGCAGTAAATGTGGGAAGAAACACCTCGGTACTTGCTTGAAGGGAAAGGGAGTCTGTTACAAGTGTGGTGAAAAAGGCCACTAAACTAATGATTGCAAGGGAAAGAGAGTTTTTGTCAACGTGGAATTCTATAATTGTAGAGAAATGGGGAATTATGAAAATGAATGTCCTAAGCGTCAAGGGAACTTACCTCAGAAAAGGCCAAGGGATCAAGGCCAATATTATGCTATCACTAATGTTGAGGTTGAAGCTCTGAAAGACATGGTGACATGTAATTTAATGGTTTTCTCAAGTTTAGAAAATACTTTATTTGATTCTGGATCATCGCATTATTTCATATCTTCCCAGTTTTCTAAGAAAATTAGATATTTCCAATTTGATTTAACAATGGAGTTGTCAGTCAAACTCTTAAGGGAAGTATCATTGCTACAAAGTTCTGTGAATCAGTCCCCATTAGAGCATATAAATGTTCTTTATCTACTGATCTCATCGTCATACCCATGATTGAATTTTATATAATCTTAAGTATGGATTGGATTTCGGACTATCATGTGATGATTTATTGTAAGAAGAAGGAGGTTACGATTTTTGATGATGATGATAAGGAACATCTTATCTTTAGAGCAGAATCGTCACCACCTAATTCTTATCTAGATCCACCCCCAATAGCTCAACTAAATTCAATTATTGGGGAGGAAGAGAATGAAATGACTGTGGGTGAGGAAAGGAATGTTCAAATAGAGGATGTACCTATTGTGAAAGAATATTTAGATTTGTTTCTGGAAGATTTACCTGGACATCCTCCAGAACGAGAAATTGAGTTTTCTATTGATTTAATTCCTGGATCAAGGTCCATATCAAAGACCCCTTATAGAATGGCCACTATTGAATTAGTGGAACTAAAGAAACAACTAGAGGAATTGAGTAATAAGGGGTTTATTCTCCCTAGTGTTTCTCCATGGGGAGCCCCTGTCCTTTTTGTTAAGAAGAAAGATGGATCTATGAGGTTATGTATCGACTACAGGGAGATCAATGCTATAAAAATAAAGAACAAGTATCCCCTACCTCTCATTTATGATTTATTTGACCAACTACATGGAGATCAATACTTTTCAAAGATTGAACTTCGATTTGGATATCATCAGTTGTGTGTGAAGAAGGAAGACATTCCGAAGACAGCATTTCGAACCAGGTACGGGCATTACGAGTTTACAGTAATGCCTTTTGGGCTGACTAATGCACCCTCTGTTTTCATGGATCCAATGAACAGAGTTTTCAAGGAATATCTCGATGATTTTGTAGTGGTATTTATCGATTAAATCTTGGTATACTCCAAAAGCTACGAAGATCATGAAAATCACCTGTGCATTATCCTGAAGACTCTGAGAAGACATGAATTATATGGGAAGTTTAGCAAGTGTGAATTTTGGCTTGTAGAGATTTCTTTTCTTGACCATATTGTCTCTAAGGATGAAATCTATGTTGATCCTACTAAGACAAGAGAAATCCAAGAATGGCCAGCACCAACTAGTATAACTGAGGTACGTAGTTTTATTAGTTTAGTAGGTTATTATCAACGTTTCATCCAGAATTTTTCCCAATTGGATAACCCATTAACGAAGCTCACACGAAAAGGGGTTAAATTTATTTGGAAAAAAGAGTGTGAAGAATGTTTTGAAGAACTAAAGAGAAGATTATTCAATGCTTCTATATTGACTCTACTATCGGGGAATGATGGGTTTGTTATTTATAGTGATGCTTCAAATAAAGTATTTGGTTGTGTCCTTATGCAGAATGATAGGGTTATTGCCTACGCATCACGATAGCTGAAAATTCATGAGCAAAACTATCCTACTCATGATCTTGAGTTAGCAGCTATAATTTTTTCTTTGAAGATATGGAGACACTATCTATATGGTGAAAAGTGTGATATATATACCGATCACAAGAGTTTGAAGTATATTTTCTCACAAAAAGAACTCAACATGAGGCAAAGGTGATGGCTTGAACTACTCAAGGATTATGATTGCACAATACACTACCACCTGGGGAAGGAAAATAAGGTGGCAGATGCTTTGAGTAGAAAGGATCATGGAGTTTTGAACAAGATGAGAGTTGAAAAGGATCCTATATACATGGATCTAGTGAAGATGGACATGGGAATCACCATGGAAGGTGAAACATCAATACTTTTTCAAATGGTTTCCAAACCAACTTTACTAGAAAGGATTAAGAGTTCTCAGACTGATGATAAATAATTTCAAAAGAAGATTAAAGCTGTGAATGATGGGAGATTGAGTGACTTTGTGTATGAAGATGGAATTTTGAAGTTTGGGAAGAGACTATGTGTTCCCGATATACCTGATCTAAAAAGGGAATTGTTAGATGATGTTCATAGTTCCAATTTCTCTATACACCCTGGGAGCACCAAAATGTATAGAGATTTGAAGGAACATTTTTGTTGGGAGAACATGAAGAGGGAGATTGCTAATTTTTTGTTAAGATGTATGGTTTGTCAACAAGTGAAAGATGGAAGGCAAAAGTCTGGAGGAGTATTGCAACCTCTTCCCATTCCTGAGTGGAAATGGGATAATATCATGATGGAATTTGTCATGGGACTACAAAATACTCCTAGAAGGAATGATGCGATATGGGTCATTATTGATCGTCTTACCAAGTCAACACATTTTCTTGCTATAAGAGAAGATCTACCACTTGAACGTCTAGCAAGACTATATATTAATGAAGTTGTGAGACTTCATGGAGTACCCCTATTGATTGTTTCTGATCGTGATCCACATTTTACTTCAAGATTCTGGAAAAGTCTTCAGAAATCCCTTGATACGTAACTTCGTTTGAGCACTGCTTACCACCCCCAAACTGATGGACAATTAGAAAAGACTATTCAAACCTTATAAGACATGTTGAGATCTTTCTCACTTGACTTTCAGGGTATGTGGGATCAATATTTACCTCTATTGGAATTTTCCTATAACAATAGATTCCATTAAAGTATTCAGATGGCACTATATGAAGCGTTATACGGAAATAGATGTCGCACACTAACCTGTTGGGATGACATTGGTGAAAGAAAACTTGTAGGCCCAGAACTGGTGGAGGAAATGATGGAAAAGGTAAAGGTAATCCAAAACCACATCAAAGCAGCCCAAAGTAAGCAGAAGAGCTATGCCGATAATCGAAGGAAGGATTTGGAATTTCAGGTAGGAGATCATGTTTTCTTGAAGGTATCTCCATGGAAGGGAGTTATACGTTTCAGTAAAAAAGGTAAATTGAGTCCCAGGTACATCGGACCTTTTGAAATTCTAGAATGAATTAGGGCTATCGTTTGGAAATGTCGTCAAATCTCTCCAAAGTTCACGATGTGTTCCACGTATCACTATTGAGAAAATACATGCCTGACCCAACGCATGTACTCACCTATGAGGAATTAGAACTAGCACCTGATTTATCTTATTGCGAAGAGCCCATCAGGATTCTTGATACAAGAGAACAAGTTTTGAGAAACTGGATGACTCATCTGGTAAAAGTTTTATGGAGAAACCATAAGATGGAAGAGGCAATGTGGGAACCCGAGGAACTTATGATGAAAAACCACCCGAGTCTTTTTAGGCAATAATATTCTATAAATTTCGAGGATGAAATTATTTGAAGGAGGGGAGAATGTAACACCCCAAGCTTCCACGGTATGTTTCCCTTTGAATAATGCAATAGCTTGCATTGTACGCAATTTCAAGATTCTAACACACCGTGACCAATCAAACTAGCCATTATGAATAGTAATACCCACTTTTTGAAATTTTATAAATTTTATCTTTCAAAATGGACTTCATTTTTGGATTCTTAATATCGAAATTAGCCAAGGGTAAATTTTTGGTATTTTTTGGAAAACTTTCAATTTTTGATGAATAGTGAAAAACATTGAGTTATTGGTTAAAACTGACTTTTTATTTAAATAATTATTTATTTTATTTAAATTTATTTTAGGTCAAAATAGATACGTAATACCTATATAAGTTCAATGTAATTCATTAGAGTCAGTATATAATAATTTTAGACATATAAAAATTTTATTGAACTTTTCACCGTCTTTTACCCATCTCCTAGGAGAATTTGAAAATTCACATAAAACTAAATTTTACCACTTCTGTGAGTGTAATTTAGAAAATCTGAGAGACGCGGTTAATATCAAGTAATAAAATTTGGTTCAATAAGATAAAAATAATTTTTGGTGAATAGTAACTTTTTACTTTTATTTACCACGGTTAAAAGTAAATAGGGTAATTAAGGGTAAAAATGATATTATTATTACCCTAACACATGTCCTAATTCTATTGGCTAAGTATAATTCTGAAAAAAACAACCTTAGGAATAAAATATGAACCTCTTTGGTCCATTTCGATTAGATTAGGACATTTATTATTATTTAATTCAAAGAAGAGTTAAAAGAGTTAAAATCAAAGTTTAATAAATAAAACATTTTTAATATATGGTTATACATAAGATAAATTCGATTATAAATATTCATTAGAAATATAAAAATATTTCCTACATAATGGTGTTTTATTTATAATTTTTAGACATTAAATAATTTAATTTATTTATGACACAATGATGATGCAGTAATTACCTAATTAATGAAATATTAAAATAATTGATATTATAAATATCTAAATAAATGTAATTTGAGACTTTTTATGAATTCCAATAATTTTCTAGGTTAATATGACATATTGGTTATATTAATTTTATTCTAAGTAATAATGCTGTTATGAATTTATCAAAAACAAAATACCCAATAGTATCAAAGTTGACATAAAAGAGTTTTTAAAATAAATATTATATTATTAATTGATATTATATTCCTAAAAATATAAGGTTCAGAAAAAGGACTTATATAATGATAGTTTTATCATTAATGGACCACTTGGGGGTTGCTTGGAAGTATATAGTAAGTTTATTAACTATATAATATAAAAATACAAAGAGACATGGTAAATGTCAAACTATTTAACTAAGACTTAAATCTAAAAGATAAGGTTACTATAGTGACCCAAACCTGTCTAAAATCTATTGGTTAAGTGGTTTTCAACCCATACCCACCTTAGAATTTGAATAATCTACTTTGGAGCCATTAGAAACTGAATATAAATTTATTATAAATTAATACTTTAAGATTTTCCTAAAGAGCCCCTCCTCCCCCTTATAAAAGGACACCACTTCTAACCAATTACTCACACCTCTAAAGCCTTTTGGATCATCCAAACTCTGCCCAATTAATCTCCCTAC
Organism: Viscum album; assembly: GCA_963277665.1. NCBI lineage: Eukaryota > Viridiplantae > Streptophyta > Magnoliopsida > Santalales > Viscaceae > Viscum > Viscum album. The sequence continues at coordinate 1,653,870,278 of OY728157.1, read as the reverse complement.
ATCCCTCTCCTCCTCCTTGAAGCCTTACCTTAGGCAGAAAGCACTTCAAGAGTCCTTTTTGGTTCAAACCAAAGGGAGTTACCCAAATTAAAGGTAACGATTTCTCTTAGCTTCTTTTCTTTTATTTTACTTCTCCAACCCCTAAAATCTTCTTATTATTTTCTTTTGTAACAACACCAGTATACTCAATATACTAGGATATTGTTATAATAAGTATTTGAACTACACTTACACACACCTCCATCTAATGGGTGAAGAACATAATGTTTATGTGGATGGCAACCAAACGCCTCACGAAATGATGATTATTCAATTATATCCTACCACCTCTCATGGTGGCCATTATGATGGAACTATAATTAAATATGATATTAATGATATTTATTTTATATATAATATTCTTTAATTCTATTTTATAGCATACCATTATTCGTTTCATGTTGTATATATATATATATACACGATAATTTCATTTGAGGAAATGCGGACTACCGCCCCCTCAAAGTGATATGACTCGTTCATACCATACATGGAACATATAAAGGATGATGTTAATGAACTTAAGTAAAATATATAACATATTATAATATACCTATGTATCATTTGATTTTGATTCCTTTTATAATGAAAAATGAAATGGAAGTAGCGTTCGTGTATACGTACAGATTACCATCTCCACAAACGCGATAAGATTCATTCCCCATCATATTCATTCAAGTCTAATTCTCATTAAATGATTAAAAATAATGTTTAAGTACTTGATATCATTCTGGATATGAATAATATACAACCTATCCATAAAAAACACATCTTACGTAACAAATCATATAAAGGAAAACGAATCAGTTAACACCCGAAACGACGATAATACTAAAATATTATTAAAAAAGAAATATTAAAAGATCATATATGATATCATATTTATGTATATGATTCTTGTATAATTTAATAAAAATGATTTAACTATTATAAAGGAGGTTAACCTACCCTCGACCAAGGAAAAGTACAAGGTAAGGGTTTATTTAACAATCTCTTTATTATCCGAGGTTGTTTATACGTGATTATCTACTGGGACCTCTTTATCATCCACATCCATGTTTCTTAAAAATGTATTCCAAAATTTTTTTACTATTTACTATACTATGGGTTAAATTCATTTATACCATTTTTTGACTTTTATAAAATGGTTTGAAAGAAATACTTCCGTCGTTTTCTAAACAAGGTCCTTTTTAAACTTTTCGACAAAATTAAGGTAAGAATGTCTTTTTTTTAACTTATACGGAGGGTGTGGCTATTTTCCACCATTGTAAAATCTTCAAAGCTTACCTTACAATATTATAAGAATATTTTCAAAGTAAATGTTTTATTTTATAATTATGTGACTTCTAAATGATTCAAAAAAAGAGATATTTCTCTCAAATAGTTTTGATTTCATCTATGTCAACATCCTTTGATGGATTTTAAGCTTATTTGAAGTTGATTTATTATGATACAAAACTTTTGTATTGTATTGAAGGTTTGGTGATATGTTTGACTATGGATGTGTTATTTTTATACCATTCATGGTTTATGGAGAAAGTATTGACATTTCGTATGCTAGTTTTAATACGAATGTTTATGTTATGTTTAAACCTTTTCATATGGGAATGCATTGGACTTAGTAAGTGACAGGTGGAGTCCGATATAGCTCCTCGATGCATCGGTAGGTCTCATGAGACAAACTAGTGTCTTGGCACGAGGCATTGACAAAATCTTATTTGTAGTCTTGGCACGAGGCCTTGTCTACGTGGTTATGATAGTCTGGCATTATGCATTCCATCATTATGAAAGTGGTTATTGATATTGCATGTGATTATTCGACTAGTAGAATATCCATGTGAATAAGTAAATGGAATTATTTCATTTTATTTCTACCATATTATGTTGAATTTCAAGTTTAAAATGCATTTGTTTTAGTTATACATTGCCTTAAATGTTTATGCTTATTTATGAAAGTTTTCGCTATATTGTTATCCTTACTGGACATTTGAGCTCACCCCTTTCTATGTTTTATTTTTCCCAGGATGTGAAGAAGTATTTTATGAATGACCTGCATGGATAGTATAAGAGGATATGAGTGTGGAGATAAGATGTTGTTGTAGTTTTCACTTTATGATGTAATGTAAACTTTATGAATGTATCTAGTTATTCCAAGGCTACTAAACTAATCGGTCTTTCGAGACTTGATCTTTTGTGATCGTGCCAATGTTATGTAATAATGCACCGACTCTGGGTAACTGGGTTTGGGGCGTTACAGTATCTTTACGGCTAAGTTGCAGCACTAACGTTGGGTTTGATAAATCTACCATGCATATTTCATCTACTCGGGTATATATTTGTACTCTTGATTGAGTGTTATTTTTATTGAATCTTTACAATTGAAAAATATGAATTTTTTTCATTTCCATATTTTCTATGTCTAAAACATACAGTTCATTTATTCTTTTTACATGGCAACTATTAAAATTTTGATTCCTGATTCTTTAAATTTAGTTGTCACTAATATTTTCTATTTAATCTTCTAACACCATTCCCTTTGTAGAAAAACCTACTGCGTGATTTTGATGGTGAGGATGCGGTGCAATGTGATATTGTAATGTGTGGATACTTTACGACTACAACAAGCCCTGGCACTGATCCACAACCCTCTATGAAGGCGAATTTTAAAAAGAAGACTGAAAAAATGATTAACATTTTGTGTTGCTATAGTAAGGTATTCTTGAATTATGATTTTGTATTTTATCTCTAATATCATCCTTCAGTTTTTATTTTTGGTTACTGTAATATCATACATTCTCATTTACCAAAATTTTATTTCAATATTTTTTTGATAGTTTTTTAGTTTGGCATATGTATTTTATATACAATGCACAAATTACAACATTCAGTTTACAATATATATTTTTCAATTGCTATTAAATATTTCAACAGGTTATTTTTAAATAGTAATCTATTGAGCACTACTGAAAAACTAACCTATACCAACGGTTGGTATAGGCCTCCAAACCGTTGGTATAGCCTATACCAACGGTTTGGAGAACCGTTGCCAAGTAAGTCGTTGGGATAGGTCTATACCAACGGTTTTGGGAAAACCGTTGGTATAGACCTATACCAATGGTTTTGGAAATTGTTGGTATTACTAATATGAAAATCTATACCAACAGTTATGGAACCGTTGGTATATGTAATTCAAAAAAAACATTCACTGGGATTTGATCCCAGGACCCCTAGTTTATCATTGAACGACTTAACCACTAACCTAACATGACTTTTGTGAACATAATTACATAAATATATATATGTATTCTCATAATTATTTTAAATTTTGATTTATATAATGTTCTCGGTAAGAATATCTGATAAAAAATCAAAGGATCTATACCAACGGTTGTCCAAACCGCTGGTATAGACCTATACCAGCGGTTGTCACAACCATTGGTATAGATCCTTGATTTTGGGTGCAATTCTGGGTGGAAGGTTGATGTATGGGGGATCTTTCCCAACGGTTTGCCAAAACCATTGGGATTGGGATACCCTTTCCCAACGGTTTGGCCAAACCATTGGGAAAGGTGGCCACAAAGTGGGATTTCCCAACGGTTTGACCAAACCGTTGGGAAAGGGTATACCTATCCCAAGGGTTTGGACAAACCGTTGGGAAAGGTGGCCTCAAAGTGGGTTTTCCCAACAATTTGGCCAAACCATTGGGAAAGGTGGCCACAAAGTGGGATTTTCCAATGGTTTGACCAAACCGTTGGGAAAGGGTATACCTATCTCAAGGGTTTGGACAAACCGTTGGGAAAGGTAGCCTCAAAGTGGGCTTTCCCAACGGTTTGGCCAAACCGTTGGGAAAGGTGGTCACAAAGTGGGCTTTCCCAACGGTTTGACCAAACCGTTGGGAAAGGGTATACCTATCCCAATGGTTTGGACAAACTGTTGGGAAAGGTGGCCTCAAAGTGGGTTTTCCCAACGGTTTGGCCAAACTGTTGGGAAAGGGGACCTATACCAACGGTTTTACAAACCGTTGGTATAGAAGCGTTGGGAAAGGTCATATTTCTAGTAGTGGAGGTTGTTGAAGAAGTAGAGGAGGAGGAGGATGATAGCTGAATTCATCCTCCCTGCCTTTGCAGTTACCCTGTAGTTGGAGTTGGGGCCATTACACGAGGTCACTGGATTCATAAATGACATGCAACTGAATACATTACCGCCATGGATGACAATTTTGATTCAACCGGTTCCTCTTTGGCTTCTGTGTCAATTGGTATGTTTCACCATTTGTGATCATTAAATTGTTTTTGCATTAAGGTTTCTCCACCACAAATGTACAGTTGTTGCATTACAACTTTTTGGTGTGTCACTTTTAAGCCACAAGTTATTACATATGCATCAAAAAATGCATTTACAACAGGAATTAAATTTTTGTATACTCAAATTTTCTCTGTGTTTGTATTTTCATGTGTCTGCATTTTCATGTGTGTCCATTACGTGTTTTCTCATTTGAATATGGACTTTATTTGATGAGTTGTCTTATATTCTATTCAACTATATATATATACACACACACACACTAACGTTGGAACTGCTTCATAACATGTCGGAGACCTATTTGCTATGTGGAAAACCAATTTTAATTATAGGTAATGTTTAAATTTGCGAGTTTTGATATTATAGTATGTTATACCAGGCTTAGAGTTAGTAGGTTGTGGGGTAAAGTACATGTTTGATCAATTCTATCTTAAACAATTCCATCGTTGAATTATGTGGAAAAAATCACATCTGTTATTTTCAAAGACTACAACATCAAATTTCCAAGAATATCATGTTTTATGTACTACTGGCATTATTTATTTTTTGAACGAGTTTATATGTTCCACCAGTTTCTCAATGATGCTTCACGTCCATGCGTTGTTGCTTTGGATTCTGCTACTTCAACTGCTGATGCATAAGCATAATTTTGTTAATGAAAACTCAACTTTAAAAAACAGGTGCTCTTTATCAGTGTTTTATAACTCAATTTTCAAGTGTTTTATAAGTGTGTACATGCCATTTTATGATGGTATCTAATGGTTTATTTCCATGAAGAGTCATAATCTTTCAGTCATGTGGCAATTTAATTCTTCTATCGAAATTAACCACTGATTTATAGTGTTGTGCGATCGCACGAACGGAGTACTAGTTATATTAATTACATAATAATATATTATTAATTAATAAAAAATAATGCAATTGATAATTAATAAATATTTTTACACATTAAAACATTACTAATAATTATATCAACAAAAAATTTAACAAAGATTTATAATTAAAATATTATAATTAATTAATTAATAACAGAACAGTATAATATTAATTAATAATAAATAAGACAATTGATTATTAATAAATATATTACTTATTAATAAGTTGATAATATTTTATATAAACAAAAAAATCACAAATATTTACAAATAATATTCATAGAAATTAATATTAATAATAAATATTATATTATTAATTACATAAATAAATTAATAATAATAATAATACACACATACATACATAAATATATATATATATATAAAGAGGTGTGAACGAGGTTCATGTCTTTGACCGCGGCTAGAAAGCATGAACCACGTTCACACTTCTCAGCCAAATGAAGAAGCGTGAATGTGGTTCACAACTTTCAGGACTCATTGTTTAAAATGCCGATAAACCTATCCCTTTGTTAGATTTTTAAAAATTATAAAACCCATTAAAAAACTCCGTGAAAATCCATCATTTGATATCATCAAAAGATTTATAATTTTCATCAAAAATTTATTATAGCATATAATTGATTGAATCGACAGGTCGGGGCGGGCCAAGCCCGCATGGGTTTGAGCCCACATGAGTTTGTCCGCAAAAGTCCCGCATATAATGCGAACAAAAAAATTCAAGCATACCCCGGCCTATATAAACTCGTGGGTAGCCTACGGGTTTGCCCACATTTTTTTTAAATATACTATTTATAATCATTAAAATATTATATTTTTACTCATTCTTAATGATAGGTGTGGGGAGAAGTATGGACCGACCATTGTTGTAGTTTTAAGGGATGTGATGAAGCATTTTTCGATGAGTTACTAGTGGCATGCAGAGACGTCAATGACGCGGCGAACTATTGCTATACAAAGTAGGTGAGTGATCGGTGAGAGACTATCAATGATGATGTTGGTTGTGTGGTGATGCGAGCGGCTGGACTTATGAATGAACGACGACCGGTAACGTTCAGTTTCAAAGGAAATGATTAAGGTTCCCAAGAGCTCCTTTCCTATTTTCTTAATTACAAAATAAAATTAAATAATAACAATAATAAATCGACTCAAAAAATATTTTTGTTGTAATAAATATTTTAGATCCGTCGTGCATCGGCCCGGGCTCTTAACCATTGAATTTTTTATATCCGTCCTGCATCGGCCCGGGCCGTGGTCCCGTTTTGCTTTAGTGGTTGTTAACCCTCGTCGGACAGTCATTCTATCGGTTCTACCTCTCTCTCTGTCACTACATTCCTGGATTTGAGGGTGCCGTTTGATTTGGTGGTTCGTTCGTTGCGATCTGATCGGAGCGGAAAACTGGAAGAAGAAGAGGAATAAGAATACGAAGAGCGAAGATGGCAAGCGAAGGAACCTTGAACTTTATCGATATCCTACTCGCCATCCTCCTCCCCCCTCTCGGCGTCTTCCTGAAGTTCGGTTGCAAGGTATTTTCATCGTTTGTCGGATATCTTATTTTCATACCCTCCCTCTGGTATTTTTCCAGATCCGGCTTGTTTAATATTGAACTTCGAAGCGTGGATGCTTGGACAATTTCACCTACCGGATTGTAATTCTTAAACGGCTTCTCACATTTCTATGTTTTCTTCCGTTTCGATACTTAAAAGAATTGATGATCTGTAATATTGGATCGAAACTCACGGACTGTGATCCGCCGGGTTTAAATTTTACGGACATCCTTCGTTGATTTACGTAGTTTAGTTGTTTGCATATTCAAAACTGAAAGGCACTTTACTGATGCAGGTTGAGTTCTGGCTCTGTCTCGTGCTAACGTTTTTGGGCTACCTACCTGGGATTTTATACGCCATTTATGCAATCACCAAGTGAAACCATCTGCCATGAACAGACTCTGTACGGTTCTTCCCACTTTGCTCGTTTTTCAGTAGATTCATCTCTCATTTTTTTTCGTGGATTCATCTCTACTGTAATTGCCTCTGTAGATGATGTGATTCTGTTCGTCTATTTTTAAATTTGGATTTGAAGGGCTCATCATCAAATATAAATAAATAAATAAAGAATACCAGTAACCATCTTCATTGAATCGACACGTTGGACTTGAGATATTTTAAGAAGTGGTAATTTGTAATTGCCTTTATATACTAATGGATTAAGCTTAACTTTTTCTTCGCACATTACCGCTTTGATCAACCAATAAAAGTTCTGCAACATCCCCTGAGGATTAGGCTGAGTGGTATGTTGGTTGTATCGTTTGATTTTTGAGGGAACTGACCCAGGCTCGAATCCCACCAGATTCAGACATAATTTCAAATTATCCTAACATCTGCTTAGTAAGGGAATGTGTTGCCTGCCCTGGAGCAGTACATGTTTTCACCAATGAGGTGGTGTCATAAGTGGCACCACCTCTTGCTTGATATCCATGAGGTGGGAGCTTCAATCCTTGATGACCCCTTTTTTTGTAGGATTTTTCAGTCAGACACTAGCAATATGAGACTCGAGCAGACACGAATACTATACCAGAATGAGTACTCTAATAGTACTATTCACCAAAGGGGCGTTTGGACAAAAAAAAAACTATATTGGTCTTTGGGCCATGTATTGAGATTTCAAGTCGCAGGGCTTTCGGACTATCAAATTGTAACGTGTTAGCTTAGTTGTGAGCCTATTCTTGGGGGGGGGGTGACAGATGAGGTCTGATCCATTCTAACTCATCAGGTTGTGTGTGTGTTTCTGTTTGCTTTGTAACCCCACCACCTACTAGTAATTAATAAAAATTTTGCAATTGTGTTCAACGTTGTTTTCTTTTCATGACATGAAAAAATGTAATTACCCAATTGCAACTTGGCCTCACGGATGTGGTTCCAAAGATAGAATGTTGTGTTTCTCTGAAGTATCTTATGGGTGCAAAAAAACAAGTTTTATAAATGGGCCACTGTAGGCTTAGGAGACGATAACCTCAAGAACATGTGTGAAGTTTGACTACAATAAGATATTAGTGGTTTCATGTTATCTACAAAGATTAAAAGGGCAATGATTCTTTAAGTAGTTGGGAGTAACAACCAAATACATGGGAAAATTCAATGATCTCGTAATAAACATCATGCTCATCTCCTTCCAAACTCACATCTACCTTCTTTAAGATCAACGGTGATGGGTCCCCATGAGTGATGAAGAATTGAGACTTAAAGAGCAAAGGGGGCTAGTGTGGAAGTTGTTGGAGGAATTATTCATTAGGCATAAACCACAACGTGGTAAATGTTTCCATGATGGATAAGATTAAACTTTGACTATATTTTCAATTTCCTCACATTTAAGTATCATATTAACTCATCATAATGTGATATGACATGAAATCACATGCATGTCGAAGAGTTTAACATCATTTAAGGAACTGTTGTAAGCTTGTTGAATCAACGAGATACATTTATGGAGTTTAATGTTGACTTATTAATGTCTGAAGCGTTTATGAAGTGTTTGAACTTCTAAGGTGTCCACTTTCTTTTGACTGAAAATTAAATTTTTATTTCAAAAATCACTTTTATGGAAAAAGTGGGAAACCTCACAAGAGCACAACAGTTTGTCATTTAACATAGAAAGAAATAACAAAGTCATTAAAGACAAGGCTGAGATTATTAGAACTGATCACTCTATAATCCACATTGTAAATTAGTTACCTTAGTATCCGGGTCTTGATGGTTTTTTCAAAATGTTGGGCCAACCTATCCCATGTTTGAATGTATTCCTTCATATTAATCTTCTTTCCATTGAATCCTCATGTTAAAATGCGATCTCGTTTGTTGATCCACAACCTTTGTTGCTCATTGATTTCAACCTGGATCATTCTTTCACAGATACAGTTAGTCTCCTCCTTTATAGCATTTATATGAAAAGATCCTTCATAAATTTATTCTTTTGAGTGGAGAGCGAGCTTCTGACATTGTTCTTTTTCCACTTCCACTATTTTATACTTTTTTTTCGAGTCTGCTTCGTGTGACACTGAGTTATTGGAAACATTTGTATGCTTTTGGTCCTTAGGAACCTCACTCTCTGCCAAGTGGTTAACCTCTTGGAGGTTGGTGTGATGCTCATGAGTCTGCCCCTGCATGTTCACTTTGCATTGTGCTGTCCTATTGTCCCCATATTTTTTGATGATCTTGTCTCCATTGGCTTAGAAAAGTAAAAATAATCCTTATGCCCTTGTTTCCACCCCTTCTTCCTCTAAGGGCTATAAAATCCTCTGTCGTGTGCCCGTTCAACACTGTCAACAGAGAATTGGATGGACGTATCCTCGCCAGTCATGTGACGATCCAATTCGTCCTCAGAATCTGAAAAGGAGGCTATTCTTTGGACACCTACCTCTGAGCCAACCCGATCCTTGGAACCATTTTTCTTCTTTTTTCCACTTAGGAATAACCTTCTGCCATCCCTCCTGATGAGACACATCAACAACCTATTCAACCAAGACCTGGAAGCGATTCTGAAGTTGGACTAAGATAAGAGGTTCACACCAATCAAAAGGCTCCTGCACTGGAGCCACGCTATCAAGTGAGCGATTCTGAAGAGGTTCACACCGATCAGAAGGCTCCTGCACTGGAGCTACATTGTCAAGCGCATGATTCTGAAGATGTCCTAAGTTAGGGGAGACACGCCGGTTAGAAGACTTCTGCATTGGAGCCACCCTGTCAACCGCCTGTAACACACCTTGCCTCACTATTGCAGAGGGAGGTGAGATCAGCTAAGGATGCTCATGCAATCCGCACCCCCAGTAAGCACCATATAAGAGTAGGAAGGAGCATTAACAGAGGAAGTGAACCGAGGCTGCCCCTCTATCGGAGCAGATTGAAGAGTTTCAGCCAATGTGGGTCTCAAACTAGAAGGATTCTCAGACTCCTTTGAGTTAAACAGTGACGATCCACCCTTCTAATGAAGATAAATGCTGAAACCAACGAAATCTGAGGTACTTGCAGATTGCTCCTCCTTAGGTACCAAGTTACTTACCACTAGAGATGAAGGTTTTTTAACCGTCGAGCAACAATTCTATTGAAGATTTCCCAAGCGATTGCACGAACCATGGAAATCAAACCAGTTCTCAAAATCCACTTGTTGGAGGCAACAAAGTTCTTCATCAACCTCGATCCAAATTTCCTCAATGGGGGGCTTTGAGACGCCGACTTCCACACAAATCCGAGACACAATAGAATGACCCAAAGATCACGATCGTTCATCAAACGCCAGAAATCTCCCGACGAGGTTACCAAGCATATGAAGAATAGCGGGATTTTGGAAAGGAAGGGGAAGACCTAAGAAACTCACCCAAATCGCTGCGATGGGGGGATCCTGCTTCCAATGAAAGTCATAGATCCACCTTAGAAGAAAGAAGCAGTATCCTTCGCAGGAACGTAGGCCCTTGGACCACGCAGCATCGAAGTCATCAACATCTGAAAACCATAAAAGTGGTGAGGATCCAGAAGTCCAACGACAATATGATCTTGTAGGGGCCAAGAGTCGTTGATGAAGCGGTGGAAATAGTCGAGTGATGGGCGTCATCGACCAAAACGAGCTATCAGTGACAACCCATGGAGGGATGACGCATCCGGGAACTCCTGGAGGGAGAGAGGAAGCGAAGGGACTCCACGGAGAAGGGTTGGGACTTTCAGACGGAGGTGAATGCGGGGGAAGTCGGGGAGGAGGGATGGATCAGTGAACAGAGAGGCCTTCAGATCCTATTTGTGATGTCGGAGAAGGGGGGTGGGCAGATCGACCATCGTCGTTGCCTGAAGGAGGCGCGCCGCCTGCTAGGGTTCAATAATAGATCCTTTAAGGTGTCCACTTCATTATATGAATTGACCCTATAAATGGAGGACCAATCAATTCTTTCATATAGTGTGTGTGATATGATCATTTTAAACTCTATAAACTCTGTCTATGTCTTTTCTCACTTTAATTTGGATATTTTAGTAGGTTATGGGAGCAAGAAGTGTCTTAAGGATATTATTCAAAATCCCCATAGTTGTTGAATCACTCAATGATGTCTACCACCTTATACAGGGTTTGAGGATGCTCCCCGAGTCTCCCAAACATTTACTCATATGTTATGAGTAAATGAAATATCAGTTACAACTCTTCATTACTTTAAGTCTATATAACTCGCTCCTTGAGTCTCCCAAACATTTACTCGTATGTTATGAGTAAATGAAATATCTATTACAACTCTTCATTACTTTAAGTCTATATAACTCCCAGTCATTTCATCATATGAAATGTTATAAAATATTGATAGATTATGTGGGGAATGATTTAGACGTTAACATATTAATTCTCATCTTCCACTGAATTGTAGGATGTTAGACTAATCATATATTATGATTTTCACCATAACACGATATCACTATATCGTAAAGTATGATATGACTAAGGAAATGGAGCAATATCCTATATTTCTTCTTACGATATGCCTAAACCAAAGAATACGACATGCATTTTGTTTACATATGTCGTACTATACGACATGGATATATCACACCTAACAATATGTGCCAAAACACATCATATGTATAAAGTCTTTAAGACATATCTCCATCAATCTCCCACTTGCACTAAATCCTTGTAGACTTTATGTCATTTCAACTTATATTGTATTATATACAATAAATTTTAAAATCATATCTAAAATTTATTTTGGATATATTCCAAAAATACTTTTGGAAAACCATCATAAAATTGATAGTGTATCACATCATATAAAATACCTTTCGAATATCCACCCAAAATTCCTTTTGGGTGAACTCTAAAACACTTTTAGAGCAACTCTGAATTTTTTAAAACTCAATCCCCATTTAATCAACCAAAAAATGTAACTCCCTCAGCCCTGTAGCGTTGACAAAAAATATGAATTCTTGAGTTCATAACGAGAAAAAGGACATAATGTTTTCAAATACAAATGACACAGTGTATGTGAATTGATGTTTTATATAGTATGGAGAACTGTTTTCTCGATTGAAGAACCACATCACGGTGAAGGGAATGTGTGGCTTTAGATGGTTCCAAAATGTATTTTGGAAGATGATATCTCTTGACGAATTGTTCATTTATTTCCATATTTCTAATATTCATATATATGAATTGTTTATATTGTGAATATTTTGAAGGGTTTCTTAGGGTTAAACAACACTTGTTCTAAGTAGAGGAAGCAATAAGAAACCTCAAATCTCAAGAACAACCATGCATGAAACTGAAATCGTGAAACTATAAATGAAGATCATTGTCATGTATGTTTCATCGATGAATGCTATTGCTGTCATCTTCAGTCACATGTTTGAAGAAGATCACTAAGAGGCAGCCATTAGACTCCATCCATGATGTATCCACATGTTGATATGATGTGGTTTTATAATAGGCAGTGAGACACAATATGGTTCTATAACGATAAAAAAGGACATAATGTTTTCAAATACAAATGACACGGTGTATGTGAATTGACGTTTTATACAGTATGGAGAACAATTTTCTCGATTGAAGGACCACATCACGGTGAAGGGAATGCATGGCTTTAGATGGTTCCAAATTGTGTTTTGGAAGATAATATCTCTTGATGAATTGTTAATTTATTTCCATATTTTTAATATTCATGAATATGAATTGTTTATATTGTGAATATTTTGAAGGGTTTCTTAGGATCAAACAACACTTGTTCTAAGCAACAGAAGTAATTAACAACCTCAAATTTCAAGATCAACCATGCATGAAACTAAAACTATGAAACTATAAATGAAGAACACTGTCATGTATCTTTCATTGATGAATGCTATTGTTGTCGTCTTCAATCACATGTTTGAATATCACTAAGAGGCATCCATCAGACACCTTTATCTGTGATGTATCCATGGGTTGATGATAGCCCCACGGGCATCGTTAATTCCTACCAAGTTACCGAATTGTAGAAATTTATAAACACAAAACAAGAAAACCACTAAACTACAAGGTTGTATAGGAATTACAAGTCCAAGATCGAACCCACAGAGACAGGGTTAGAGACAATATTAATTAAATAAGATAAACCTAAACTAATTTTGAATTTTAGAAAATAAATCTAAACTACTGAGCATTGGATTGTTGAAGAAAGTGGGAGAAAAAAATATAAAATGGGTGTCAGGCGGCAATGAATCCATGTTCGTGGGATGATAAGGTATAAAATAATTAATTAACAATCATGCAGTTGTCAGAGTTGGGTCTTAGCGAGTATAATGGTCATGAAAAACGCTCTCCATCCTAATTTCTCCTTTTCTCATGGTTAGGTACTTCGGATTATAAAGAATGGGTAACCCCAAAACCTTATTTAAACATAGGGAAATGACAAACCCAATGGTCATCGTGAAATTCTAGACCCTAGATCACATATTAAATAAATGCATTCAATCAGTCTAGACAATGGTCATGCGCAAATAAAGAAAGAAATTAAACCCAATCCTTAACTCCGCTCACAATGATCATGCAAGAAGAAATTAGGAAAGAGGTAGAAATGAATAACAGATGCAAAATCCCAACATAAATTGCATCAAAATATAAAATACTTCATACATTCAATCCCCTTTCATCATGCATGCCACAACATGACGAAATCACCCACTCATGCTAACCATGAGTGAGTGCAGCAAAATAATAATTAAAAATCCTAAAGAAAAGCAGCAATGACAGGTGGGCACGTCTCCGCAAGTGTCTTTCGGTGGTCCTCCATCCATAATCTTCCTCCAAGACGTGACCAAGGGTGTATTTATAAGGGTTTTGGTCGAAAACACTGTCCGCGTCATAGATCTCACGTATCTCAATTTTTTTCTTCTATTTCTCAAAAAGTACACGACGTGTAACATAGTTTCACGTTGTGTAATTTGATCTGATCTTGCCTCCACATCTTTTGAATCTGCGTAAATCTCGCACGAATCTCACTTGTAGATTTGGAACTTTTACTCCTTCCACGACGTGTAATTGGGACTCACAACGTGTAATTGATTTTCACAGCGTGTAACATCGTCACGACTTTTCCAGATGGATCTGCTTCTTCGGATGAAGTCACGAGTTGTAATTGAATTATAGGGCGTGTAATCGTTCTGCTCTAGTTTTTCCATCTTCAAACTTCTTTAAAAATCCGGTGTCACGCCGCGAGCGAAGATCCTGATGCGAAGTGTCTTGAAGTTCATATTTCCACCTCTTTTCATTCCTTTTTCACAAATTCATTGTTTCCTATCAAAAATCATAAAACAAGTTAAATCACTCACAAATTGGAAAGAATATTCATTTAAATACATAAATCAATATAATAAAACACTCCAAAATGTATGCATGAAATACACTTATCAGTTGACATGAATCACTTAGGCATGATTCTCCACTCATCCACGGTATGCTTGTACCTCAGGTGGATAAGGATAAAGGAGGAAGTGAGCTTTGTTATGTGGATTCGGCTAGAGGAAATTTGGGAGAGGACAACACACCACATCTCAATGATGTCTACCACCTTATACCAAGTTTGAGGACGCGTACCAAGTCTCCCAAACATTTACTCATATGTTATGAGTAAATGACATATTAGTTACAAATCTTCATTATTGTAAGTCTATATAGATCCTAGTTGTTTCATTATATGAAATTGTATAAAATATTGATAGACTGCACGGGGAATGATTCAGACGTTAACATAATAATGCTCATCTTCCACCGAATCGTAGGATGTTATACTAATTGTATATTATGATTTTCACAGCCTCACGATATCACTATATTGTAAAGTACAATATGGCCAAGGCAATATAGTAATATCCTATATTTCTCCTTATAATATGACTAAACCAAAGAATATGTTATGCATTTTGTTTACATATGTTGTATTATACGACATGGATATATCACACCTAACGATATGTGACAAAACACATCATATATATAAAAGATTTAAGACATGTCTCCACCAATCTCTCACTTGCACTAAAGGCTTGTAGACTTTGTGTCATTTCACCTTATACTGTATTATATACAACAACTTTGGAAATCATATCTAAAATTTGTTTTGGATATCTTCCAAAAACACTTTTGGAAAACTATCATAAAATTGACGGTGTATCACATCACATGAAATACCTTGCGGATATCCACCCAAAATTTCTTTTGGGTGAACTCTAAAACACTTTTAGAGCAGCTCTGAATTTTATAAAACTTAATCCCCATTTAATCAACCACAAAACGTGACTCCATGAGCCTTTGTTTCTTTGAAAACAAATATGAATTCCTAAATTTATAATGAGAAAAAGGACGTAATGTTTTCAAATATAAATGGCACGGTGGATGTGAATTGACATTTTATACAGTACATCGAACTTTTTTCTTGATTGAAGAACCACATCACGATGAAGGGAATGCATGGCTTTAGATGTTTCCAAAATATGTCTTGGAAGATGATATATCTTGATGAATTATTCATTTGTTTCCACATTTTTAATATTCATGAATATGAATTGTTTATATTTTGAATATTTTGAAGGCTTTCTTAGGATCAAACAACACTTTTTCTAAGCAGCGAAAGCAATACGAAACCTCAAATCTCAAGACCAACCATGCATGAAACTAAAACCGTGAACCTATAAATGAAAAACACTATCATGTATCTTTCTTCGATGAATGTTGTTGTTGTTGTTGTCTTCAATCACATGTTTGAAGAAGATCGCTAAGAGGCAGCCATCAGACTCATTCATCTGTGATGTATCAATGAGTTGATATGATGTGGTATTATAACAAGTAGTGAGACACAATATGGTTCTATAACAAGAAAAAGGACATAATATTTTTAAATAAAAATGACACGATGTATGTGAATTGACATTTTATACAGTATGGAGAACTATTTTCTCAATTGAAGAACCACATCCTGGTGAAGGGAATGTGTGGCTTTAGATGGTTCCAAAATGTGTTTTGGAAGATGATATCTCTTGATGAATTGTTCATTTATTTTCATATTTTTTAATATTCATGAATAAGAATTGTTTATATTGTGAATATTTTAAAGGGTTTCTTAGGATCAAACAACACTTGTTTTATGCAGCAAAAGCAATAAGAAACCTCAAATCCCAAGATCAACCATGCATGAAACTGAAACCGTGAAACTATAAATGAAGAACCCTGTCATGAATTTTTCATTGATGAATGCTATTGATATCGTCTTCAATCACATGTTTGAAGAAGATCACTAAGACTCAACCATTAGACTCCTTCATCTATGATGTATCCACAGGTTAATATGAATCACTCAGGTAGGATTCTCAACTCATCCATGGTATGCTTGTACCTTAGGTGGCTAAAGAAAGAGGAGGAAGCAAGCTTCATTATATAGATTTGGCTAGAGGAAATTCGGGTGAGGACCACACACCACACCTCAATAATTTCTAGCACCTTATACAGGGTTTGAGAATTCTCCCCGAGTCTCCCAAACATTTACTCTTATGTTATGAGTAAATGACATATCAGTTACAACTCTTTATTACTTTAAGTCTATATAACTCATAGTCGTTTCATTATATGAAAAGTTATAAAATATTGATAGATTACGTGGGGAATGATTCAGATGTTAACATAGTAATGCTCATCTTCCAATGAATCACATGATGTTATACTAACCATATATTATGATTTTCACTGCATCATGATATCAATATATCGTAAAGTATGATATGAAAAAGGAAATAGAGTAATATCCTATATTTCTCCTTATGATATGCCTAAACCAAAGAATACAATATGCATTTGGTTTACATATGTCATACTATATGACATGGACATGTCTAACTTAACGATATGTTCCAAAATACATCATATGTATAAAGGCTTTAAGACATATCTCCACCAATCTCCCACTTGCACTAAAGCCTGATAGACTTTGTGTCATTTCACTTTATATTGTCTTATATACAATAACTTTTGAAATAATATCTAAAATTTCTTTTGGGTATCTTCCAAAAATACTTTTGGAAAACTATCATAAAATTGATAGTGTATCACATCATATGCAATGCCTTGCGAATATCAACCCAAAATCCCTTTTGGGTAAACTCCAAAACACTTTTAGAGCAGCTCTCTGAATTTTGTAAAACTCAATCCCCATTTAATCAACCACAAAATGTGACTCCATGAGCCTTTGTAGAATTAGAAACAAATATGAATTCCTCAATTCATAAATGTGAGTAGAGAGTAGCCTCTAGAAAAGAATATGTAATAACCCGACTCCAGTAACTTAGAGCCATTGTTTACTTTACTACATTGGTACAAGATACAATAGATCTCACCAACTAGATACATACATGATTCTCATATTGCATTGTAAATATAAAAAAACATATCATAAGAAGCATTCTTGTATCCATGATATCATTCATAATATCCTTATTCATATCTTGGGGAAAGGAAAACAAATAAAGGGTGAGATCAGATGCTTAGTAAGGGCTACGTACAATAGAAGCTATCATGATTAAATGAGGCATAATCTACATGACAAAGTGGATAATTAAAGAAAATGTTATTCAATCAACATCTTCAGTCCAATGAGCATCTATGACTAATTTCAACATTGAAAACGCATGGATAATAAAAACTGAATTCTTAATAAAGGGAATGCATAATTCTGGGCAATCACGATTAAGGTATCTTAACCAAGATATCATGAATTTTACTGTCATGGCCTCTCAACCAAGACATTATTCTTAATAAAGGGGTAGGTGTAAAACAAATACCCATCTAATATGACATGCCTGCTATTTTGTCTCATTAGGCCCATCGATGCATTGTGGGTCTATCTATAATTAAGCTCCACCCGCCAATTGTACGTCCTATGCATTTCTCATATTTTGAGTGAGCAATACAATTCATTCTCAAAATGCCTTATATGTCACGACCTGACCCACTGGGCTCTGCCTGGCTGACAACAAGCCAAGTGTGACACCCCAAGCCCACCTCCAATAAGCCTGAGGATATGACTAGTGCCAAGTAGGCATATCACACACATGAGAGACCTTATCCCAAGGTACTTGTAAACATGCACACATCTCTAAAATCCCATACAACAATGAAAGGTAAAACAATAAATCTAATACCATAATGCATGCATACATCTAAATCCCACAATTATAGTATGACAAATGTACTGAAGCATAAGGGTCAAATACAATCCCACCAAAACTGTAAAGAGTCTAACCTGCTTAGAAGGAGGGGAGTTCTATTAAGTGAAACTCTTGGTACAACCATGATCAGTCTAGATCACCATGCTCTGCTTTCTCCTAATACTCTTAGGACGCCGTTAAAAGGTCTGTCGTCTGCATAAGACATGACATGTGTTAGAAGAGCCTGTGCATGTGTGAGTATAACAATACACAATAGGATACCCCAAAATAACCAAACATAAGATTCATGAGAGTAGTAATCTCTTCACAAGGTATGCCAACATGATATAAGACATATCAATAAAGATAATTAAAACCTAGACATACTCATAACAGACTCCAAGTCCTAAAGAGGTATGAATCATACTGTCATCCATAAGATTTCTCTCAAGACTTCAAGGTAATGCTTTTCTGGGAGAATCCACTCCATGAGCCAAGCTATCACTAATGGCGCCATCTGAGAGGTTATGCTCGTCGAGCCTCACCAAAGAAGCACTCACTGGATCTCCGAGGATCTTAATACATAGATAGGGGATCACACCCATGACCGTAAGGGGATGCCACAAACCCAATCTGGAATAACTTGTTAAGTAGGGGATCAAAGCCCACGTAAGTTGGCCACACCAATGCCACAAACCCCACCTAGGGAAATATAAGTAATGATAGAGGATCCCACCCTAGTCTCATGAAGGGATACCACAAACTCTATTTGATACCAACCCGTAGAGGGGATCACAATCATATGCTGAGGACGTAATGTGACACTATATCCTTATAGGGATGGAATGAGGGAAAAAACTCAATCGATATTGGTCCAAACTGAAGTGACAGAGGGCCTCAACCTTCCCTTGAAAAAGTAAATGACATGTATTGGGAGTACACAATGTGTATTGCCTATCCCGGGTGTGCCTGTGCCTCACCGTCTCACATGACATGTATTCCTCCATGTACACTGTGTGTTATTTTGGGATACACGCCATGTAGAGGTTGAACAACAATCGACATGCCGCTAGCCTGTGCCTGTGTATATCTGGCTGTGCCCTGTGTAATTCGAGCCACACCTATGTATTTCGGTCCGTGCTTGTGTACCTGGTTGTGTCTGAGTACTGAGATATACCCGAGTACTTTGGTCATGTCTGTGTGTCTGGCCATTTCCATATACCCTCAGGGTTACATGTTGAGCCGCCAACACCGATTCATACAGTGTGTGATATTTTATTTCACACGTAAACCCTAGTCACCACAGCTGGGTGCACACAACGTGTGTTCTTCGGACTACATGTCATGTAACGTGAGATTTTCCAGAAATCCAGAACCTTTACGTGGTTTCTCCTTGCACCTCCATTACCGTGGATTCCACCACCCATCACGCCCGTAGATCCCATATTTATGACTGACTGAGCCTGATTCATTGCCAGTGGTCAGAATCTGGCCTTCAATCCACTCACGACGCTTCTATTATCGTACCACCATGTCGAGATGCCAAATCCTACAACTGGGGATCTCCAAATCCAAACCTAATCCACTGTTGTTGCTACGCATCACAACTGTGTCATCAATCTCTATCCTGAACCCACGATGACGATCTATTGCGCCAAAGATCGATTGCACAATGATTGTTTACCAAGTATTTGTCAACCAACTGACCAAATTGAATACCGAGGATGATCACATGAAGAATGAGGAGAGAAATGCATAAAACAAAAACATGATGAACAAACCTTGACCAATGTTCGTGTTGGCCTTGATCCGTTGTCATAGGAATGATGAATGAAGAGGCATAAATAAAGTAATATCAAATTCCTATTTCCTCAAAGATAATCCCATATCTGCACAACACGATTGACCCATGAATCAAACTATTAGAAGAATGGATTCATATTCATCGTGATATAAATAAACAAGGATAAATCCATATAGAACCACACCTAACCTCGGGTTTGGATCGATTTCTAATGAAGAACGAATCTGCATTGTCGTCATTAGTGAGATCATCGTGCTCCTTTGGTGAAAATGATCCTAAGGCAATCGATCCTGATCCTCAATCAGTTGTCGTTCGCAATGCTCTCCTCCAATGGGTCCTCTCTTGATCCCAAGATTATGCGGCTAACCCTATGAATTGGCTATAAAAATGTATTTATAGAGGATAATTAGGTTAGGCTTTTAACTTAACAATTAAATAAATATATTTAATTTATTTAAAATTTTCACCCAGGGTGACGCTCAAACCAAACACCCAATAACGAAAAATATTATATTGTGTCAAGGGTAAAACCCATGTTTCATATTCAACGACGGTCTCATATTTACGATCTGAGACTCCGTTTGAGATTTATTCCATTATTCATTAAAAATGGTGCACGTGTGATATAATATATTAAATAATTTTATTATATCAACAACGATACTCACCGGTCCTTAGAATCTCATGTTCGTCTCATTGTTTAGTTCATAAAATATTCTTTAATATATTTCAATGTCTTACAAGGAAAAAATAGGGATGCTACATTATAAGTCAATATTTATCCATATTGAATCAATAATACGAAACATAAGTATTTCATCATTATAAACCATCCAGAGAAATAATTAAGATGGTTTCATTGGATCATATCCCGAGTAACATAAATGGGTGTTGTCATAGATGAAAACACATTTAAAATATAATTGGAACATTTCTTGGGGGAAAATACACTTTTCATTTTGAAATCACTTATTTAAAAACTAAAAAAATTCTAGAATATTAGGGAATTTTTTTTTTTTGAAAATAACTATGGAAACTTGTAAGTGAAGCTTCAATGAAAGGATTAGTCATGATAACAATAAAATTTGTTCATGTGGTGTATGTTAAAATAAAGATTTTGTTTTTACTTTTGGCAAAAAGTACCCCATTCAGAAAATGATAAGAATATTCCTTTTAAATATTTATTTAGAAAGTCTAACATGTGTAAAAATAACTTTAATAAATATTTTTAGAATAGTAAAAACATTCTTAAAAACATTTTAAATAAAATATGAACATGGGAGAAAAACGGTTGGAAATATATCTTCAAAACAAGATTTTTAAAAGAAAGTCTCTTACATGTAACTTGTTGATTCCCAATACAACAAGAGAAGAAATGAAAAATAAACATTTAAACCCCAAACATAACTAGAGGAATAGAAAATATATGGGGTTTAAGATATTTTGATCATATAATTTTCCCAAAGGAAAACTGAACATAAACAATCTTGAAATAAAATGAGACTGTAAAAGAAATATCTTACCTCAAGTTCAACTTTCCTTGTAAGTGCCTTTATCCTCCTGTATAATAAATTTAGATTTATTATACTTGTATACCAAAACCATATACATACTCATAATTTCATATATGATCCACCCACTTATAACATTCCAATACCCATTTATTAATAATTCTTTATCAAAATCGTCATTTCTGAGTGTTAACTATTTTGTTTTTTATATAATTTTTGGTTTAGTGATTTCGGTCCTTGCATCTTGCTCATGATTGCATCATCTCTAGAATTTTAATCATGGTATAATTTTAATATATATATATTTTATATACATATTCAGAATAATCCATAAATAGTGGATATGAAAAATGGATCACATCGCTTCGTGAAGATGGTGGACCACACGTACGCATGAACGATGTTATCTTTTTAAAAAAAATGGAAGGGTAAAATGGTAAATGATATATTATATTTCCATAACCATAATTATTTCATAAATATCATTTATATTCATTAGTTACATATTTATAATCATCCAAGTAAAATGGTGATGAAAAACAAATTATACAGCTACGCGGAGACGGTAACCCGTACGTATATACAAGATATGGTTTCACTTTACATAGGATGGAAAGGCGGTGGAAAATGGTTGTCTCATAATCACAATGAAATCTCAATATATTGATGACACTGAGTCATTATTTTAAGATGAGTACAATAGATTTTGAGGAAGTAGAAGAATAAATAAAATTGAAAGTATTCGATTAAGAGTTATACCACTCCGTTGAGAAACCTCATTTGGCTTACACATTAAGACTCAAAAGGATGATATTTTTGGAAATACTAGAAGATCTAGGAAGCAAGGAGGGAAGCTAATACAATATTAGGGGGGCTTGGCTGAGCTAGAGTGCTCAAACTTTGTGAATAAGGGATGAGATGATGTACCCTTTTATAAGTGAGGGGAGAGACACCTTTAGAATTATTTAAAGTATTACCACAACCAACTTCTCTACTAATGATGAGCAGGAGGAGAGGGTCTCCTATGAACATAGGCACCTCATTGTTCTTAGAGAGAACATCCAAAAAGAACTGTTCAAAGTTAAGTGGCTTACAGATGGGGATAGAAATACCAAATTCTTCAATGCACTTCAAAGAGTCAAAAAAGTCAATAGACCTCTATCTTTACTGAAGGATGGAGACACTATCCTTGATGACAGACAAAGCCTCTCTAACCATATTGTTTCTTTCTACATGGATCTCTTTAATGGACCCAAAAGAATTGAGGAATTGATGTAGGGCATTATCCCAAAGCTTGTCACTGAAGATGATAACATTCTTCTCACCTCGACTCCAATATATATTGAAATTAGGGATGCTATTCTTGGACTTAAAAAGGAAAGTTTATCGGGACCAGATGGTTTCACCAACCATTTCTTCCAATTCTATTGAGATGTCATCCAAAGTGATGTTTGTAAACTGGTTAGGCATTTCTTCACTGATGGATCTCATGCTCAAGGCCTAAATGCTCAATTTTTTTCTTTAATTCCAAAAGTGGAAAATGCAAGTGATATTGGTCAATTTCAGCCGGTGTCTCTTATCAACACTATACACAAGTCTATCACCAAAATTCTGGCCAATCGTCTTGCTCATGTTACTGAGAGAATCATCTCTTGGAATCAGTTCAACTATATTAGAGGAAGAAAGATTCATGATTGTCTTCTTACTGCCTTGGAATGTATTAATCTCTTTTAGAAGACTATAAGAGGAGGAAGCATTGCTCTTAAGATTGATATCAGGAAGGCCTTTGACACCATTTATTGGGGATTTATTGGACGAATCCTGCATGAGTTTGGCTTTCATATGAGATTCATTCATTGGACTAACACTCTAATCAGCTCTGCTCACATCTCCATCCTTATTGATAGATCTCTAGAGGGATACTTCAAATTTACTAGAGGAGTGAGACATGGAGACCCCCTCTCTTCTATCATTTTTGCAATCACTAAAGACTATCTTAGTAGATTGATACTTCACAGGGTCAGAAAAGGAGAAATCAAAACAATTCGAGATGCTAGAGGTATCTCTACCCCTTATTACCTTCTTTTTGCCGATGACATTATCCTCTTTACTCAGGGAGATAGGAAGAACATCCAAAACCTCAAGAAAAACCTTCTTCACTATGAAAGAGTTTCCGGTCAGGAGGTCAACTGGTGAAAGTCATTTATTTTCTTTGAAAAAAACATATCTGCCTTCAGAAAACATTGCATGATGCAAGCTCTTGGCATAAGGGAGGGATCCATACCATTCACCTATCTTGGTGTCCCCATGTTTCGTGGAAGACCTCATTCCTCTTATTTTGTTTATGTGGTGACCCAAGTTAGAAGAAACCTCTATAACTGGAAAGGCAAGTCTCTCTCAATGGTAGGAAGGATTTTCTTAGTTAAACATGTGATTATCTCAAAACTTGTTTACTCCTTCATGGTGTACTCCTGACCTGCCTCCACCATTAAAATTGTCAACTCTCTTATGAGGAATTTTGTGTGGAGTGGTATTATTCTTGAACGAAAAATTATTACATCCCCTTGGAAGAAATGCTTCTTGCCACACAACATGGGAGGACTTGGAATTAAAAATATTGAACTTTTCAACCAATCCCTTTAGGATCATTTTATTTAGAGGATTATTAATGATAAATCATACTCTCTTGATTTTCTCAGAGCCAAATTCCTTAGCAGGATGATTGAAGGGAGGATGACTTACATGCAATCCTCAGTTTGGCCGAGTCTTAGAAGGATTTTCCAGATGATTAAGATGCAATCTCACTGGTTTGTAAGTGTGCATTCTTCCCTTACACCCTGGAAGGAAAACTGGACATGCTCCCCCTTGATTGACTGTATTATCACCCAAGACCTAGATACAAACTACAATGCCACCATCAAGGAGAAACTTGAGCAGATCAACATGTTGCCACCTCAAACAGCCCTCAAAATTTCCTCCTATGAATTTTTGAACACTGAAGACATTCTCATATGGGAACTGAGTGCAATGGGTATTATGGATTCCAAGAGATTTTACAATCACCTTCTGTAAGGAAACTGCACTGGAATTGGGATGTTTAATAAAAAATGGACGCAACCATCTCAGTTCACACTGCTTTGGTGCCTCCATCTTAATAAGATTCTAGTAGAAGATAACCTGCAACGCATTGGCATCTCCCTCTACTCCAGGTGTGCCCTGTTCCATCAGTATCGAGATGATATAAATCACCTGTTTCTGTCCTGCAAGACCACCGCCTCCCTCTGGAATTCAGCTTTTACTCTGTTTGAACTTAATCCTCAACGTGCATCCAACATCATGGATTTTCTACTTCAAATATCAGCATTTCACCTCTCGAAGCAGGTTTGTATCCTCTTCCTAGTTGCATGTTCTGAAATTATCCATATTATATGGAGGAGCAGGAACAAATCTCGACATGAAAATGTTGCCTTCAATCATAAAGCTGCGCTCTCAGAGATTCTGATTGTGACTCAATAGGCTAATTTTTTACATGATGATAACTGTGAAAATTCGATCCGAGACTTTACAGTTCTAAGAAAACTGCATCTTCCTAGTAATTATCCTAAACCTTTGGGCACTATGGAGGTCTTCTGGCTATCTCCATTTGCTGGTTGGATGAAATGTAACTTGGATGGTGCCTCGAGAGGAAATCTAGGACCTGCTGGATATGGAATAGCCTTCAGAGATCACAATGGTGATTTCCTTGTAGGGGTTCATGGATCTTATGGACAAGCCACTGCTCTTGAGGTAGAGATGATGGGTTTTATCAAGGTAGTGGAATTTTCTCGTTAAAGAAATTGGAATACAATCTCATTTGAAAGTGACTCATTCACCATTGTCCAAGTAGTTATAATGGGTCAGATTCATCTTGCATGGAAACTCACAGCTAAATGGATAAATTTTCTGGATACTCTCACTTCAATGCATTATATTATAACACATGTCTATCGTGAATCCAACCAACTTTCCGATTGCCTTGCAAATATGGGAGCCTCTGGCGATACTTGCACTTATCATTCCAGCACACCCTGTGAATTACTTCCTATTCTTCAAAGAGATAAGTGTAAAACTCCTTTATTTCGACTCTTGTAACCCTATTTATTTTTTATTATATGAAGCCTTGCTGCTTTCTTTTCTTAAAAAAAATCCCTTATAAACCCTTTTAATGATTATCACGATATCAACGTTTTTTACTCTTTAGGGGTCATGAATATTACTATAAAAGGATGAGTGACCCATAAGTGGAAAATGGTTGATATTCTTGACCATATACCATTCATTTAGCTGAAGATAATATTTTTATGAATTTTATATCATTTAATAAATGATTATTTAACAAAAGATTCCATTCAAGTCAATTTTGGGATTATTCACATAATTTGACATTTAAAAATATCATGACAGTAATGTAATTCGAATTTAAAATTTTAACACATCATTAATACGATATATTTATCTAAAAATTTTACAGAAGTTAATAATTCATCAAAATTATATTACTTTTAATGTTTTTAAAATCATTTACTTGATTTTTCTATTATTTGAACAAACACTATGTCAGCGTTGCATAAACATTTAAGATAATTATTCCATCACTAAAAATTAAAAATAAATTATCATGATAAAAAAATTCATTCATATTTCAAATAAAGATTTATAACCAAACATAACTTGATTTTATCCCTGTCATAAAATATTATAGGTATTAAAATTAAAAGAGTGACATTTTTGATTTTATAATTTAATTAAAATAATATAAATATTATAATCAAATTAAATTGGAAATAAATTGCCAAATTTTTAAATATTGGATGGTTTTGTTAAAGAAAACATATCCAATAAAATAAATTCAAGTGTTATGTAGTTTTTTAGATCTTATCCCATAGTTTTAACCAGGTTTTACCCGTTTTACCCTTACCGAGGTGAAAAATATTGACTACGAATACTATTTATAATGAATAAAAATATAAAGGATATATTTAAAAAATTTGAACATCCTGATTCCAAATATAAAATCTATTTTTCAAGATTTAATTTCTAGAAGTTACAGAACTTAATTTGAATATAAATGCTTAAAAAACAATCAGAAATGGTTTTTAGAAAAATGCGTTTAATATTGATTACTATATAATTAATTAGATTATATCTAATTAAAGGGGTCTTATTTTACTTAAATATCAAACTAAAAACATAATGATACTTTTAAATTACTTATTTTAATGAAAAGAAATGACACTTTTACAAAAATCATAATTTTCATTATTCATTGAAAAATAAACATTTTTAGAAAAAACCTAAAAATTCACCCTAAGATAATATTGACATGCCGATTTCAAAAATGATATCCCTTTTATAAAATTTAATTTCTAAAAGTGGTATAAATTAATTATAACATCTTCACAAAAAATGAAATAAAATTATTTTTGAAGCCTAAAACGACTTTACTAAAAATTGTGTACTTATTTTTTAAGAATTAATCCATACATTTTTATTAAATAAAACATTTATACATATTTTTCATAACTTTATTAATACTATTTATACCCTCAAAACCAATGATTAGGTGATAACTATCATATTAAATAATAATATTTTAATAGTATATCGTGGTTCATTTAAACTCGGTATTTCATGTAAAGCTATCAAAGAACTAACATTTATTTAAATAGAAATATATCATAAAATATAAAGGTGTTACATTCTATTCCCTTATAAAAATTTCAACCTCAAAATTCCATCACTCTGATGAAAACTGAGTATACTTATACCTCATCACATCCTCGAGTTCCCACATAGCTTCCTCAAATTTATGGTTTCACCATAAAAATTTGACCAAATGAGTGGTCTTGTTTCGTAACACTTTCTACCTATGATACAGAATCTCCATGTATTGTTCCTTATAAGATAGATATTTCTCCAGCATTATAACCTATGATTTCAGTACATGTAAAGGATCATATATGTACTTTCTCAAGAGAGATACATGAAATACATTGTGAACTTGAGATATATTTAGTGGAAGCACCAAGAAATAAACTACCGTCTCGATATAATCAATAATTTCAAAGGGACTGATATATCTAGGGCTTAGCTTGCATTTCTTTCAAAATTTTATAACCTTCTTCCAAGTAGATATTCATAGGAATACATTTTCACCAATTTCAAACTCTAGATCTTGCTGACGATTGTCCACATATTTTTTTGTCAACTTTGAGCTTCACTTATGTGTTGTTGAATGGATATAAACTTCTCTATTATTTCCTAAGCTAGTTTAGGTCCTAATAAATTTCTTTCTCCAACTTTATCCAAACACTTTGGAGTTCTACACTTCCTAACATGGAGGCCTTCATAAGGATCCTTTTGAATGCTCAAGTGAAAGCTCTTTCTTTTAGAAGGGAATCCATGGGAGTGGCCCTTTTGAAACCTCCACACCCAGGAACCCCCCTTTCCCACAAAGAGGGCATCCAGAGAAGCCCCAGCTAGGAAGGAATCATTACTAGCTAAGATGGCAGAGATTCCCACGGGGTAATAGTCTGATCAATGATGGTTCGACACATCAATCTGTCAGCTAGGTGGTCTGCGCCCTTCTACCCACCTGGTGAGACACTGGGTGACCCGACAAGGTGAGCAGAGCAGGATAGGTGGAAATTTCCCCAAGAGAGGGCACCCAGGAATTGAACCCCATACCTCACCGAATGTCATTGCTATGACCCTTGACCTTACACAGCTGCACCAGCGACGAAGCAGCATGCTCAAGTGAAATCTATTGTTGTAAGAAAATTCCAAAAAAGAAAGGTGTTGGTCCCAACCACCTTTGAAACCCATAGAGCAAGCTCTCAACATGTATTCTAGAGTTTAAATGGTTCTCTTAGACTGACCATATGTCTGAGAATGATAAAAAATATTGAAACTCAACTCTATATCTAGAGCCTACTGAAGACTTCTCCATAACTTCAAGGTAAATCTCAAATCCTAATCAGATATGATTGAGAGCAGCACTCCATGAAATATCACAACTTCCCTTAATGTATGACCAAGTATAATGATCAAGAAATATATATTCTCTAATAGCAATAAAATGTATTGATTTCATAAGGTGATTGACTAAAACTCAAATATCATTATTACCTTTAGATGTTTTGGGGAGTCCGATAATGAAATCCATGATGATGTTTTCCTATTTCCATTCTGGTATGAGTAATGGTTGTAACATCTCCTTAGACTTATGTCTTTCAGCCTTAACTTGCTAACATACCAAACATCGAAATACATACTATGAAATATCCCTTTTCATGTTATCCCATAAAAAATACTCCTTCAGATCTCTATATATCTTGATGCTTATGGGATGAATAGAGAATGATGGATTATGAGTTTCATCCAAAAACTCCTTTAAGTTTGGTATTGATGAAACACATACTCGGTTCCTAAATCTTATCATTCATGCATGATCATGGTTGAACTCAAGAACATTCCTCACCTTCCTTTGTAACTCCACATCTTCCTTTTATGCCTTCTTAATACTATCATGGATGGATGATTGAATATTCATCTGAGAAAGATAATATATGTCCACTTTCCTCAAGATTTCAAGGTTTATCTTCAACAAATAAATAAATATTAGATATTTTTCAATCCTCATCAATGATAAACTAGGATGGTTTTTCTAAATTAGTGCATTAACCACCTTTTTTTCTTAACCAGGTGGTAATGTATTCAATAGTCATAATCTTTGATCAACTCCAACCATCTTCTCTGGCACATATTTATCTCTTTTTGTGTAAATATATAATTCAAGATTATATGATAAGTATATATATCATACCTTTCAAAATTAAGATAATTCCTCGATATCTTTAATGAAAAAATTACCATTACCAGTTCCAAATCACGAGTTAGGTAATTTTCTCATGAATTTTCAATTGGCGATAGACATAAACTATCATCATATCATTATACACGAGGATGCATCCCAGTACCTTCTTTGATGCATCAATATACATCACAAAACCTTCTCCACTGCAGGGTAGTGAAAGCACACAAGTGTTGACCAACCTTCTATTTGGTTCTTTGAAATTCTACTCACATTCATCTGTCCACAAAAACTTGGCTCCCTTCTGGATTAACATGATTAGTGAATTTGATATTCGTGAGAAATTTATCACAAAACGTTGGTATTATCCTACCAAACCAAGAAAATTACAGATATCAGTTAACGTGGTTGGTCTAGGCTATTGTTCAATAACATATGTCTTTGAAGGATCCACTGATATACCCTCACTTGAAATTATATATCACAAGAATGAGACTTTTGTATCTAAAATTCACACTTGATAAATTTGGCACATATATTCTCATTCCCTAGGGTCATTATCACAAACCAAAAATGTTTTTCATGTTATTCCTTGCTCTTAAAATATATAAGAATATCATCTACAAAGACTACTACAAAATGATCAAGATAATCTGTAAAAAATTTATTCATTAAATCCATGAAGATATCATGAGCATTGGTAAGTTCAGATGATATTATTATAAATTCATAATGAACATACCACATACAGAAGGCTGTATTGGGTATATTATCCTTATTTACCCTCAACTTATGATATCCATATCGAAGATCAATCTTGAAAAAATATTAATCTTATCATAATTGATTAAACATATCATCAATACGGGGTAGAGGATACTTTTTCTTAATAATGATCTTGTCAAGTTCCTGATAATCAATGCAAAGATACATTGACTCATCTTTCTTATTAACAAAAAGAATAGGTTCACCCCATGGTGAAACAATAGTTCAAATGAATCCCTTATCTATATTCTGATGAAGTTTATTTCTCAATTCCTTCAAATCAATCGAGGCTATTCTCTATGGAGTCTTTGAAATAAGTGTAAAACTAGGTATGAGTTATTTAAAACTTAACTTCATGATTCAGAGGAAGACTATGAAACTCTTCTAGAAATACATTAACAAACTCTCATACAATAGGCATATCATCAATGTTGAGTTTCTACATAACCATTTGAGATCAATATCCCTCATTAATAGCTAGTAAAATCCATATGATGGAAGTAATTTCCATTATGATTTTAGGTTTATCCTCACACCGATAGATAATCGTTGGTTGATTCAAAATATCTTAACTTCCCTTCTATGAAAATTGATATGATATTTGTAATGAACCATCTTGGGATGTCTATCCAGCGGACTCCTGAGTCAGCCTGGCACATACTTGAGAAGCTTCCCCGATCCCCTCAGGCTAATGAAAAGGGTCAAGGGTATCGAACACAGCCATTGAGGATGGTTTCACCTTCAAGACCAAATATAACCATCTAGACAAGGCATAATAATAAAGAGAAAATATAAATTCCAATGGAAAACATACAAACTAGAATTTAATACAAAGTTTACAAAACTACAATGGAAGCTAAAACAAAAGGAAAAGAATACCAAAGAAGATGATACAAATCTCAAGCCAACCAGTTTCGTGAAATCGAAGGACTGATCACCATCTCCATGTGACTCTCAAGTCACCACCACGATCTCAATGATAATCCGCTTCCCATGGAAGAAAAAATTGAATCTGACCTATAAGTCAAACCTGAAAAAACCTCCACAAGACATGAAGACTACACACCCACCAACGCGAGTATGTTGGGTGTGAGCCAAATCCAGTAGGATACCACTATGAGTTTAATTCATTCCTTTTATAAATGTAACAAATTTCTCTATTTTGAAAGTAATGTAATCAAATAGGTTTTCATTTCAATTTGACATCATTTAAAAACAAACTAAACATGGATCATGCACTTTCTCAAAGCACACCATTTGAAAAACATGGAACAAGAGGTTTTACCAAAACTATACCCATTCAAAATCTGACTATTTCTCTTTAAAACATCACACTTTTGACAATAGACCCACACATGATTGTAAAACACTTCAAAAGCATGTTAACCAAGAATGTCATTGGAAAACTATTTATCCGCTTTTCCATTAAAATTTTTTATACACCCAATACAATGGTAAGAATGGAAATAAGGGAAACTATAAATAAACACAATTGAAAAGGTTACAAGTAATTCCAATAAGTAGATGTAATAAAACTATCCAACATCATGACTAAACAAAATATGGTCAAAACAAAAAACAAGTCCATCCAATCAATAAATATTTCACATGCCAATAAATAATAAAAGGAATAACATTTGATAAATACCATGAGGAAACACTGTGGGGACCAATGAGATAGAACTAGACATGTATAGGTGGACCTATTGCTGGCCGGTTAACAGTCACACATCGATCAACTGAATCACTCTAACCAGTCTCCTTGATGAAAATACCACTATCCAAGTGTTATGTAAAACTAGGGGGAATATCCAGTGCTAAACCTCAGCTAGCCAAACAATGTTCCACTACTTCCCACTTGGTAGCCTTGGTCTCCCCATGGAAAAATAACAGAGGTGGTCTATGAGCAAGAAATTTCATCACATGACAATAACAAATCCTACAGGGATAACACCACAATCACATCCATCCCATCTCTTTCACTACCCTTAATAAGCACCCCAATCCATAAGCATAACATGAATCACATAACAAAGCATCTATCATATGGATAACACAACATCATCAGCAAAAAAGGGGGATCAATAAGGGAACAATCAATATCACATCATAAGTGCCAACCGAGCCTTCAATTATATCACATACATTAGAAAATTCCTTTTCAAAACAAGTTGGAATTAAAACACAATTCCAAAGAAATCATGATTATCAACATTCACAAAAAAACAACTCTAGGGAAACTCTATTTCACTTAATAAAACAATTTTACCCTATAAAAACATGAAAACCCTTTAAAAAATACAAAATAGCCATAATATACATTTTTTTACTTTAAATATAAAACACATTTAAAGCTTCAACATTCATGGAACTCTTAAATAAAAGGCAATGAATTGGAATCACCCACCTCAAGTTGTGGAATCATATCACCTTCGAAGAAAAACTCTAAATTAGGTCTCAAAGTAGGTCTTTCAACCCCTAGTAATAAAAAACCAAAATTTAAAACAATCCTAGGTATATAAATCATCCAAGCATGACCACTAGGGTTATAGAAGAAGAGGAAGATGAAAGAAAACCCAACAAGAAGAGGAAAGGAACCCTAACTTTCAAACCAGGTAAAGAATCACCAAGAAACCACCTTAAAATAACTTTGGAGGAGCTTTGCAGAGGGAGAGAGCTCCATGGAGGGTGCCTAGGTTGGGGAAAATCGAATGGGTAAGCGAAGGGAAGAAACCCCACTTAAAAAGAAGACAAAATGAAAAAATACCCCTCTTTGAGTGGGTTTCACAGTTTACTAGCACAGTGAAACAAACTGTGTTATAACCATATAGTTTGATAGAGATAATATTTACATTATTTTTTATATGTGTTTAAATGATTTAACCCCTTACAATTAATCAATTTGGGCCGATTTGTATCATTTTAATGTTTTTTCATGAATTATGGGCTTAATTGTGAAAATTGGTTAATTCTAAAAATTGACAGTTTTTTGGATCTTTTGTATTTTGGGCACATCTTTTTTCAATTTTGATCCAAATCGAGTGATTATTTTTTTTTTCTTCCCTTTCTCATGGGATTCAACTTTTTCTTCTAGGACCATATCCAATTCGACATCCAATGGCCCAGAAAAATCAATCAAGTGGAAAAAGTTTGCTGGCTAATTGAATGGACCCCACCTCAGTTAAGGAAGCATATCTCAGCCTCTAGAACTCAAAATGAAGTAATTATAGATGTATTGGAAAGAGGACTCAAAGACTCATATCCATCATATTAAATTTAATTAAGAAATTATATCATTAAGACATCCATTGCATGTGCCAAAGTGTAGGTAGTTGAGCAGTCTCCTTGGGTAGAAAAAGTCTTTATTAATAATTCAGAGATAACTTTTGGGACGCTTGTCCAAATATGCTAAGATTTTGTGGATGCATGAGAAAGAGATAGGGGAACAAATTTTATGTAGGAACATACCTGATATTTATCCATTAATGATTCGAAATTGACTCAAACTTTGGAGGAGTGAATCTAGAGGGAAAATGTTCCACCCCTCAAGCCTATTTATATGAGTGTCTACTTCCATTCAAGGTTGTTGAAGAAGGTGCAAGAGGGGCTGTGCTGGAGGATGGGAGTCTTGAATTGTTATGTATTTTCTATTTTCTTTTAGATTAGTTTCATTATTCTCTCTTCTTCTCCTTTCAACTCTATTACCCTTCACATGGAGGGGTAAAACCTTTGAGTGATCGGGAAAGGGGGAGTTTCACTTTTGTAATTTCAGAGTCTTGAGCTTAAATATAAAACTCTTTTTTTCTATTAAATGATTTGTATTTACAGTGGTTACAAATTCTCTTAATGCACATGTGTATAACTAGTAAATCATTTCTAGATTTCTAGGGATTAACAATTCCCGATAGGGACTTGCCTTAGTTTTTTAGGAATTGTTTATGAACTTCCATGCACATAGGAGTGAGTTTAATTTCTTTCTTCAACCAAGGGTGATTGATAACTCTATTGAGGAGTATTTCATTTATCATTCAATAAGAAGAGAGAGGGAATGATTTTTATGATGATGATGATGATGTAAAAGGTGATCCTATCCAGAACCCATAACTCTCCATCTATTAGTGTTCAACCTTTCTTTTTAATTGATTGCTTTCTTTTAAAATCAATCAATTTAAAAAACAATCTCAATTATTTATTTTATTTCAAGTGAAAATACTATTGTTGAGCATTCCTCTCTAGAGACAACCTAGGTTGACCACTATACAACATTTTAACTTAGGTAATATTTTTTTGTCACACCCCATGATAGACACGTGGCAAAACTTGGCACCGTTGCCGGGGAGGTAATGCCAATATTTTCTCTCTCTCTATCTCTCTTTCTTTTCTCTTTTCTTATTTTCTCTTCAAAATTGTATTAATAGAACCTCAAACACTGAACCTTACCCCCTTGATCCAGAAATTGAACGAAACTTATTGAATAGACTTAGAATCCTTAATTTAAAATCTGAATTTGAGGAAATTTCTCTTGTAGACTCAAGTGAAACTTCAAGTGTTTACTTTGATCTTGTCATCATGAATGAAAATCAAAACCCAACTCTAAGCGACCTCTGTGCACCGAAATTCCTTAATCAAAATAATCAACATGTCATGCTAGTGTTACAAAATGATTTTGAGATGAAACCTAACATGATTCCATTGATTCAAAAGTTTCATATATTAGAAGGTGAAGATCCCAACAAACATATTAAAGAGTTCACAATTGTCTGCTCAACCTTTAGAGCATTTGGAGTAGCTAAGGAATAAGTAAAGTGGAAGACATTACCACTTTCATTGGAAGGAGCCGCCAAAGAATGGTTGTATGACCTATAACTTGGAGATATTTATGATTGTAATGACTTGGTAAGATGATTCATGCAATGATTCTTCCCTTCCTCCAGAAGCACAACCATCAGAAAGGAGATCTATTCCATTAGACAATCATCTGTAGAAACTCTTTATGAGTACTAGGAGAGATTTAAAAAGCTGTGTGCTAGCTGACCACATCAATCCATTGAGGAATATTACTTCCTTGTCTTCTTCTATCAAGGATTACTGGACAATGACAAAAATCATCTTGATGCATCATCTAGAGGTGCATTGATTGAAAAATCACCAGAAAAAGCCAAGGGCTTTATTGACAATATTTCCTAGAACTCACAAAAATTTGGTATAAGAGGTAATGGAACAAGAGGTATTCATGATGTATGAACTTCTCATCCATCACCCTTACTAGAAACTAGGATTGAAGATCTATCCAGTTTGGTGAGACAGATGGCCTTAAAACAAGTGGGTGACCAACAAGCACCGACTAAGGTATGTGGTTTGTGCTCATCACCTGATCATTTCACCGACTAATGTGATGAAATACAGGGAATGAAAACTTGTATGGAAACCTTTCAACTAAGGTGGTACCAAAAAAATCAAGGATGGAGAGAGCCTAACCATGTTCAATATGGGTTTGAAAATCATCAGAATCAAGCTATACCCTCGAACCAAAACTAGTTCCAAAACCAACCCTCATTCCAGTAACAATTCCAAAACCCACCACTATTTCAACAAAAGAAATCTTATAACCAGCCTTCACACCACCAACCACCCACTTTCCCAAGACCCTATGAGCATCCATCAACCAGTGCACAACCCTTAATTACGAACCAACAAAATATATCTAATATTGAGGGGATGAAAGACACTATAAAATATTTATCCAATAATTTTGAAAGTTTCATGGACTTCCTAATAAAAAATCTTGGGAAACTCCCTTTTCAAACAATACCAAACCCAAAAGAGATTTTCGGAATGATAACAACAAGAAGTGGAAAAGAACTCTCACTAGGAGAAAGGATAGGCTGAGGAAGAAGAGACAAGAAACACCATTTCAAAGGAAACAAAGGGAGAAGAAATACTTACCCCCACCATTTCCATCAGGAATGGTTCAATCAAAGAAATTTCAAGAAGAATCACTTCAAAAAGAAATTCTGGACACCTTCCAGAAAGTGGAAATTAATATCCCCCTTCTTGAAGCACTCAAACAAATTCCAAAAGCATGCTAAATTTTTGAATGATATTTTCACCAAGAAAAGGAGACTTCAAGGGAATGAAAGGATCAACTTGGGAAGAAGTGTATCGGCCCTTATCACATCATAGTTTCCAAACAAATGTCAAGATCCAGAGACGTTTTACATCCCATTCACCATTGGTTCTTTAAATTTATCTAATGATTT
Source organism: Viscum album (assembly GCA_963277665.1). Lineage (NCBI taxonomy): Eukaryota > Viridiplantae > Streptophyta > Magnoliopsida > Santalales > Viscaceae > Viscum > Viscum album. The sequence goes on along the minus strand of OY728157.1, from coordinate 1,653,833,662 downwards.
GTGTGATCTAGGTGATTCAATTAATGTATTTCCTCACTCAGTATACACTTATTTACAAATGGGAGACTTGAATCCCACAATAGTTGTGGTCCAACTTGCAAACAGATCCACAGTTTTCCCTATAGGAGTTCTAGAGGATGTCCTTGTGAAAGTTAAAGATCTCTTATTCCCAACTAACTTGTATGTGCTGAATATGGAAGAAGATAAAATCCCATCACACTCACCCATCATTTTGGGGAGACCTTTCTTGAAGAAATCCAAAACCATCATCAATGTCCATGAAGGGATACTCACCATGGAGTTTGGAGACATCACTGTCCACTTTAATATTTTTGAATCCATGAGGTACCCATCAGATGATCACTCCCTATTTTCACTCTCCCATAAAGTTGTTGTAGAATCCATTGAATAATCAGGTATGTTCCATGAATTATTAGACTTAGGAGAGAATTATTCCATTGAAAATATCATTGAACACGTGGATTCCCAAAATGCTGTAGATTCTGATTTCATGTGGGAGGAAGAGGAAAAATCTGTTTTCTTTGATGATTTGTTAAATGAAAAGGAAGATGATGTGGTTTTGTGTGTGCAGGAGGTCTAACCTTTGGAAGTGGGAGACATCAATTTAGTTTCATCCCTTGATCATCCCTCTGATCTTGAACTAAAAACACTCTCTATTGATTTGAAATATGTGTACCTTAGGGAGGGAGATAAATTACCTATGATCATTGCTAATAATCTATCTGAAACCCAAGAAAAATCATTGATTGATATTTTGAGAGATAATGTCTAAGCAATAGGGTGGAGCTTAAGTGACATTCATGGAATCGACCTAAAAATATGCTCACATAGAATTTGTCTTAAGGGAGATTCCAAACCTGTCAGACATCCCCAAAGGAGGTTGAATCCCACCTCGATGGAGGCTGTGAAGAAGGCGATTGAGAAGCTATTGGAATCTAGGATCATCTATCCCATCTCAGATTCACAATGGGTTAGCCCAATTCATGTAGTTCCAAAAAAACTGGCCTAACCACTATGAGGAATGAAAAAATGAATTATTCCCTTTGAGAATTCAAAATAACTAGAGAGTGTTCATTGATTTTAGGAAGTTAAATCAGGTCACTCAGAATGATCATTTCCCCATTCCCTTCATTGATCAGATGTTATGGAGATTGGTAGAGAGAACTCATTATTGCTTTTTGGATGGATTTTCATGTTATTTCTAGGTACCCATTGTTCCTAGGGATTAATAGAAGACAACATTTACTTATCCTTTTGGTACTTTTACATATAAAAGGATGCCATTTGGATTATGTAATGCTCCAGGTACATTTTATAGGTGCATGGTAAGTATATCTTTTGATCACATTGAATATTGTATGAAGGTTTTCTTGGACGATTTCACAGTTTTTGGAAACTCTTTTGACCATTGTTTGAAAAATCTGGAAAAAGTTTTGAAAACCTGCATTGAAAAGAATCTTGTTTTAAATTTTGAAAAGTGTCATTTCATGGTTGAGAGATGAATTTTCCTTGGGAATGTCATTTCCAAAAAGAGAACCAAAGTTGATAAATAAAAAATTGAAGTGATAAATTATTTGCCTTACCCAACTTGTGTGAAGCATGTTAGATATTTTTTAGGACATGTATGATTCTATAGGAGGTTTATCAAAGATTTCTGTAAGATTTATCTCCCTCTCTCTAGATTTCTTTTGAAATATGCTGATTTTTATCTCAATGATGAATCCAGAGAATCCTTTGATGATATGAAGAGGAGATTGATTACACCACCCATGATGCAACCACCAAATTGGGAAGAACCATTTGAACTACTTTGTGATGCTTCCAATTAAGCAGTTGGAGCATTCCTTTATTAGCAAATTGAGGTAAGATCATAAGTTATTGCATATGCCTCAAGAACCTTGTATGTGGATCAATTCAATTAAACAACCACAAAAAGGATTTTTTAGTTTTTTTAGCTTTAGAAAGATTTAGATCATATCTGCTTGGAACTAAAGTCACTATGTTTTCTGATCATGCAGCTCTTAGGTACTTGATAAAGAAGGCTAAAGATAAACCAAGACCAGTGAGATGAATGTTACTTTTGTAGGAGTTCAACATAGATATCAAGGATAAGAAGGGATCTGAGAACCAAGTGACCGATCATTTAAGTAGACTACCCAACACTGCTGAAGTTGGAATTCCAGAAAAAGAACCATTGAATGATCACCTTCCAGGAGAGCAGTTGTACTTGGTTGAAGGAGAATTTCCTTGGTACGTTAACATGGTCAATTATCTGGTAACATCTTAGGTCCCATCTCATTTCAGTTCTCACCAAATTCACAAACTGAAAGATGAATATAGCTATTAAATTTGGGACAATCCATTTCTTTGGAAGATTTTCAATGATCAAGTGATACGAAGATATTTTATTGAGAGTGAAATTAGTTCTTTCTTTGAGTTTTGTCACACTTTATCTTGTGGATGCCACTTTGGACTTCAAAGAACAGCAAGGAAGGTTTTAGAATCTAGAATTTATTGACCAACCATTTTTAAATATGCTCATGAATTTTGAAAAATGTGTCAAAATGTCATTTTTCAATAAATATTTCAAAGAGACAAGAAATTCCCCAACAACCAATTATTTTTTGTTAGATTTTTGAAGTCTGGGGGATAGATTTTATGGGCCCTTTCCCAATGTCATTCAGAAATTCTTACATCTTGCTTATGGTTGATTATGATTCCAAATTAGAGGAAGTGAAAGCCACAAGGACTGAAGATGTTAAAGTTGTTTGTGATTTTGTTAGGGCTAACATATTTTGTAGGTTTGGAGTTCCTAGAGCCATCATTAGTGATCAAGGTACTCACTTTTTCAATAGGAGAATGGAGGCTTTGCTGAAGAGGTATGGGGTGCATCATAAAACATCAACTCCCTATCACCCACAGAAAAATGGTCAAGCTGAAGTGTCCAATAGGTAAATCAAAAGAAATTTGGATAAGACTATTAAACCAAATAGGATGGATTGAAGTCAAAGGTTAGAAGACACATTATGGTCTTATAGGACAACCTACAAGACCCTGATTGGAATGAGTCCATATAGGTTGATTTATGGGGAAAGTTGTCACCTACCTGTGGAATTGGAGCATAAGGCGTATTGGGCTGTGAGGAAGATGAATTTGGATATTGAAAGCACTAGGAAAGAGATAATATTGCAGTTGCATGAGTTGGAGGAAATCAGAAGGGACATGTTTGAAAATTTTAAGATTTATAAAGAGAGAACAAGAGTGGATGATGAAAAGATGATCCAACCGAAAAACTTCCATCCTGGAGACAAAGTGCTGTTATTCAAATCAAGAATCAAGCTGATGCTGGGTAAAATTCATTTCAAATGGGAGGGTCCGTTTATGGTTACTCATATATATCCTTTCGGTGCTATGCAAATTGTTAAGGATGGAAAGAATGATCCATTCACTATTAATAGACACAGGCTAAAGAAATTACATGGGACCATTCCATCAGATACTGTGGAGGATATCACACTCCTCCAACCTATTTATCAATAAAAGTCATCAGGTTGTACCTATCCTTTGCACTTGCTTACTATTGTGATTCATTTACAAATATTCTTACATGTTAAATCCATTTGAATTCACTGTAGACAATGCATCTGTTAAGTGTGGGGGAGAGAACCTTTATAGTTTAGGATATTCATTTATTGTTTTCCTACTTTAAAAAAAAAAACAATGTGTGTGTTTTCAAAATTTTGTGTGTTTTTTTCAACTATTGTGTGTTTTTGAATTTTTTGAGTTGAAATGATTATCATTTAAATTTTTTAAATCCATGTTAATGAGTGAACCAATTTATTCCATGAAACTGAGCTTAAATGAATGATGAAAATGACTTTGTTTCAAGTTCAATTCTTTGGGAATTTCATGAAAAGTACTTTGATTTTTGAATCCCATGCCTCATCTCACTGTCTTTATCTTTGATATCACTTTCCTATGAGGCATTTAAACCATTTTTTTCATATTATTTTCATTCGCCTCACTTCTTGAGAGAACCAAACTATGACTTCTTTAAACAGAGTTTGATTTATTCCTTTCAAAACTTGAGGTTTTGAGGTACTTGTGTTTTAAATGATTGATGTGTTTCGTTAGTTTTTAATCCCATTTTCAAGAGAATCCTTTTTATTATGGTATTATTTGTACATTTAATCCTTGTAACCCTTAGAAGCCATGAAAATACTATTAGGTTAGCCACATTACAAGCTAATTTTCCCTATCCAACCTGCTCTTGAAGTGAAATTTCTTTATCTAGTTGAACTTAAGTGTAGGGGGAAGCTGTCTTGTGTTGTGCCATGAAATTTGGTGCAACTTTGGTTGGAAAATCAAATGCTGAAGAGATGTTTTCCTGCTAAAAAACATTTTGTTGAAAGATGTGTCTTTTATGGAGCTTTCATGATAAGTGAAGTTGTGTGTTTCTAGAGATTCTAAAGATAAATAAAGCTGTGCCCATCTAGAGATTTCAAGAAAAATCATGTTTGAGATGATTGAAATTTTTACTGCTAAAATGCTAAATTGTGTGAACATTCCTTGAGTTTTCATAATGATGGAGCTGATATTATACCTTCCTATTTTATACCCTTTGAAACAACCAGTTTATAGTCTCAGGGGCATGTGGGAAGAATCTTGGGGGTTTCCTATTGGGTATGAATACTCACCCCTTATATATGCACTTTAGTGTGTATATAGATGATGTTTTATATGATATAGGAATGTGACCAATTTCTTAATTTTTTAGAAGTGGTCTTTCATGTCGTGATTATAGTTGGTGGAGTTGGAGGTTAGAGTTGGTTTATGTCTTGGTTTGGAGTGGTTCCACCTTGGTACCCATGTCTTTTGCTGCTATGGAGTTTTATTTTCTGTCTCTTATTATTTTGTTATTGATCTGATGTTTATCCCTATTTATTTGTTTATTTATGGGTCGATCACATTTATTACAGTTGGGTTTTGGATCATGCATCATTTTTATAGATGTATTTGGTTATATTTATTTGTACCTTGATATGTGTGTGTTGTGTGTGTGTGTTTATCAAAGGGTAAACCGTTCATCAATGTATTTTTTGTTTAAAACATTAGCATTTATTGTCTACCTTTGGTTTCTAAGGAATGTCACCTAAGGTTAGTATCTCTTTTACCTCCTTTCAAGCTAATGAGTTAGGGTGGGATATTACACAACTCATGTTCCCATTAAGAAAGTACACAAGTTTTTCTTTCCAAAATTATCAAATATTGGAAATATCATCCCTCCTTTCTTCTTGTTTGACACATTGTTTTTATTGCTCAGCCAAAATCTTCTTTTCTTGACTTCCCTTGAAGATATATGACCTATAATATTCATTCTCTTTCTTAGTGTCACTTTATACTGTTTCATCATATGATGATTTTTTTTGAGAAATTATCACCCTTTAGAGACTCGACTTAAGCCCATCAAAGAAATAGTTAATCTTACTTTCTAGACTGCATATGTTGTTTTCAACATGTCTGAATAATCCAAAAAAGTTAGCCTCATAATCTTCTTTAAATTCTTCTTCCTTCTTCTTTAAAGTGAGGAACTTACTCTCCATTTCAGCTCACTTTTATTAAGGGAGTTATTTCTCAAAGAATATCACTTTAAACATTTTCCATTATTTTTTTTCTATGTCATCAACCTCTTTAGTGTTCTGGATCAATGACCACCAGTGATCGACATCTCCTTTCAAATAATACACTTCCAAAATAAATTTTTTCAATTTCATCACTTCCCAAATCCAGAAATATCTTTTGGAGGGACATTCATTGCTTACCTACCAATGGATTCATAGGTCCACTAAAATATGGAAGCTTTATTCATATGAAGTGATCCAATATAGGTGAATCACAATGTGGAAAAAAATGTTACTCTATATGGGCAAGGTTATTTATCATAACCTTTGTCAACTTCTGTAATATGGCCATGATTTTCTAAGTACCAACATTAGCTATAATGGCTTGCTGAATTGTGAAATCCCTACATTGATCACAGGTGTTGATTAATTTTCTTCTATTAGGAACCATCATCAAACTATGACACACATCAAGTTAGCTCATAATAATCATGAATATTGATCCATAAAATAAAAATCCCTATTATGTTAAAATTTCTCAAATACTATAAGGGATTATCATAATTCTCATGTTAGCTATGTTCATTTAATATCTACTACCAAAGGTTCTTACGAAACTTTCCTTTTATACCAACTATAACAACCTGACTCTAGTAACCCATAGCTGGTGTTTACTTTATTACATTGATACAAGATACAAGAGATCTCACTACACAAGATCGATCACTTCAACATTCTTGGAAAACTAGATACATGATCCCCATATTACATCGGAAATATAAAAAATCATAGCATAATAAAAATTATTACATCCACGATATCATTCATAATATCATTCTTCATATCCTAGGGAAATGAAAACAAATAATTTGTGAGATCAGATATTCAGTAAGGGTTATATACAATGGAATCCATCATTAGTAAATAATATATGATCAATATGACAGAGTGGATAATCAAAAAACATGTCATTAAATCAACAACTTTATTTCAATAAGAATCCATGGATAATATCAATATAGAACACACAAGGATTATGAAATTTTAATTCTTAAAAAATATAATGTATAATTTTGGAGATTCATGATCAAGGCCTCTCAACCAAGATATCATGAATCTTATCATCATGGCCTCTCAACCAAGTCATCATTCTTAATAAATGGGAAGGTGTAAACCAAATACCTATCTAATATGGAATTCTTAATGTTTTTTATCATGAGAGATATTTATGCATCATGATACTATCTATAAATAATCCTCACTCCTCACTTGCACGTCTTATGAATTTCTCATATTTGGAACAATCAGTAAAATTTATTTTCAAAATGACTTATAAAATAAAAATTATCCGTATTGAATCAAGAATACAGAATATCAATATTTTATCATCATAAACCACCCATAGAAATAATTAAGATGGTATCACTAGATCATATCATTAGTACCATCAATGGATGTTATCATAGATGAAAATACCTTTAAAATAGAACTAGAATATTTCTTAAGGAAAATAACCTTTTTATTTTTAAATCACTTAATTAAAATCTAAAAATTTCCCGAATATAAGGATTTTTTTTAAAATAACCAAGGAGACTTGTAAATGAAGCTTAAAAGTAAAGATTATTCATGATGTCAATAAAATCCCTTCATGCGGTGTATGTTAAAACAAATATTCTATTTAAACTTTTGATAAAAAGTAGCTCATTTGGAAAATGGTAAGAAGATTCATTTTAAAACATTGTATAAAACTTAAAACATGGGTTAAAATGATATTAATAAATCTTTGAATAATTGTAAAAACATTCTTTAAAACATTTTAATGAAAATATGCATATAGAAGAAAAACTGTAATAATGAAATCTTAGAAAAAAGAATGTTAAAAAAAAGTTTTTTACTTGTAACTTACTTTTTTGTTTCTTTATTTAATAAGAGAAGAAATTTAAATTAAACATTTAAAAGAAAAAAATAATTATAAGAGAAAAAAATAGACGGGGCTTATGATATTAAGATCATATAATTTTCTTAAATGGAAAAATGAATGTAAACAATCTAGAAATAAAATGAGATTGTAAAAGAAATCTCTTACCTCAAATTTAAATTGTCTCCTAATTGATTTTAAACTCCTATATAATAAATTTAGATTTTTTATACTTCCATAACATAACCATTTTAAAACTTATAATATCATATATTAACCACTTATATCATTCCAACATCCCTTCATTAATAATTCTTTATTAAAATTATCATTTTTGAGTGTTAATTATTTCATTTTTCATGTAAGTTTTGGTTCAGTGATTTCAGTACTTGAATATTTATCATGATTATGTCATCTTTAGAATGTTAGTCATGATATAAATATCATATATATTCATTATATGCATATTTATATTAATCTATGAATGTTAAACATGAAAAATGGACCACATTGCTTCATAGAGGTGGTAGTCCATACTTATGCACGAGCAACATTATCATTTTTTAACGAATTAAAGGGTAAAAAGGTAAATGATATATTATTTTTCCAGGACCATAATTATTTCATAAATATAATATATATTCATTAATTTTATCTCTATAACATTATAAGTAAAATTGTGATGAAAAATGAATTATACTGCTACGTGAATAAAATAATCCGTGTGTACTCACAAGCAATGATTTCTCTTTCCGTAGGATGGAAAAGAGGAGGAAAATGGTTGTCTCATAATCAAAATAACATCTCATTATATTGATGATACTAGAGTAATTATTTTAGGATGAGTACAATAGATTTATAGGAAGTTGAAGAAGAACTAAAATTGATAGTACTCGATTAAGATTTATATCTCTTCATTGAGAAAAATCATTTGGCTTACACCTTAATTCATGAACCGATGAAACAGGGTTGAGATAAAACTACCCCATGTCTGCCTCTATAGGATAGGGGGTGGAGACAAGCGCCAAAAGGTATATCTAAAATGGGAGGCCTTTGCCTAAAGTACCTATCCGCACACACCCGACCATCTTAATGAAGAAGTGTAGAGGGATAATAAAAGAAAAGATTTAACAGATAGAATATAAAAAATGAATGAAAATCCTATAGGTTGTATAAGAGTATGATAGTGAAACTGAAAAGTAAAGGGGAAAAATACATTCCCAACCAGAAAGATATCCCAACCTGAGAAAAATAGAGAGTAAACAGCTAAGAGAGCTTAGCTTCCAATCTCCAAGATCTGACCACCGTACGTGGTCCAATGCACTAGGTATCCCTATGCTCCTCTGTAGTCACTACCGACCTATTAGTTTTTTTATAAAACACAAAATGTTCAGGAAAAGACCATTTAGGTGTGGGTATATACATACCCAGAAGGACACCCCGAAAGCTGAAGGGGGAGAAGTAAGAGACATTATTGGAATAGATAGACATACAACTCAACCCAAAGCAAGAGAGTAAACAAAATTGAACAACATGTATATATATATATATATATATATATATATATTCTAAAACAAAATTAACCCAAACAAGAGAGAAGGGGATCTCCATATCATAGCCGAACCCAGGTAAAGAGTTCCATCAACTATAAGAGTCCATCAATGATCCCCAACATCTCGTGTGTCTACCCAGTAGAAAAATCCAACTCAAGCCACACCTCAACACTATACCGCATAGTTTAGGGGAACAATATATAAGTAGAGGACCCATGAAAAAGTAAAACATGAGGGTTCCACTCAATAAATAACTAGAGGACCCATGCCCTATCTCCATAGGAGGGTTCCACTTTGATGGTCGATAGAGGACCCATGCCCAGGCCAGCTGGAGGGTGCCACTCTAGTAATCGGTAGAGGAACCATGCCCAATCTAGTTAGAGGGATCCATTATAGTATTTTATGACCCATGACCTAATAAAATAGGAGGGTGATACTTGGATAGTAGATAGAGGGCTTATGCCCTGCCCAGCAGGAGGGTGCCACTCTCGTAGTCGAGGACCCATGCCCTGACTCCACAGGAGGGTGACACTCGATGGAAAAGTAGAGGACCCATGCCCTATCCCATATGAGGGTTCCACTATAATAGTATATTGAGGACCCATGATTTTCCCTGTAGGAGGGTGCTACTCTATAAATAGGCAAAGGACCCATGCCCAACCCAACTAGAGGGTGCCACTCTAAAGCCCATGGTGATCCTTTCCAATCACTACAATCATCGAATGTCGCTTAAAGAAATGTCCCACTCAGAACATCTTACATAATATATCAAAATCTACTATAGAGGTGACCATCATGTTCTACGTAGAAAAACACTCAGGATAGGCTACCTACATGCCAAAATCCGAGTCCAAATGAAGGTGATATGAGAGGTTGAAGTTTCCTCAAAAAAGAAGAAGGGGTACATGATGTGAGAGGGGACCCACAGAATGTGTGGTATCACTCCATCTCTTGTATGTGTACTTGAAATTACAAAACTCGCTACCCATGTATCCATACATGATGCATAGGTGGATTACACAGTGTGCCTCATCCACCTGGGGTCATGACCATGCTCTCTGGCCATGTTTGTGTGTCCTATTTATGTCCATGTACTTCGAAACATGACATGTGCCTAGCTGTTTCCATGACCGTGTATGCCCACAGTACATGCTGGGTCTCCATTACAAGGGTAACATGGTGTGTGGGGGTCCCACATGGCATGTGATATGTATAATTCTGCTAAAACCCTAGCATCATAGATAAAGGGTTTACACGTCATGTGTTCATCAGACTACACAACATATAGTCATGTTTTTTTCAAAATTTCTATATCTAATCCAATATTCAAAATCCTACCCTTTCACCTTGGATCTTACCTCCATTCCTCCCAAAATCAAGGGATCTTGCCTCCGTTCATTGTTTCTGGCTAGCTGGTGGCCGAAACTTTATTTTTGTTTGGTTCGTTGCTTCCATCACACACTACACATGTAACCCATGCTGCACCATCTCCATTTTGGATTCTAATAATCAAATCAATCCCCACATCATGAAACTCATCCCATATCCATCTCTAATTTTTTTCCATTCATCGTATGTGAATCCATTGCAAATCTGGGGGTCTGATCGGGCTTAATCTCACCTGGAAATATCGAATCACACCCTTGTGGTCCAACGATGACTAACAAAAAGAAAGAAAGGATAAATGAACATAAAAATACATTTAACAGTTGTTGGCTAAGTGTTCCTATCCAATCAAGACAATCGGGTATATCTGTGGTGAGAAGCAAATGAATAATCAATTAAATCTGTACACGGGTGCATGAAAAGTCTGACAATTGGCACAAATCAAAGATAAGAAGGTGATTATGCTCAATAGTTTAATCAAACGAGGTAGAATACTCAAATGACAATTCCTACCTAATTTCAGATCATTTATCATCATAGAATGTGCTTGAAAACAAATGTGAGGGGTTGTTGCATTTGCTGCATCTCGATCATCCTCAATTCGGAGTCTCTTCATCGCCAGATTTTGATTCGCCAATGAAGGAGGAAGAAAATATCTCAATTATCCCAGATTTTATACAGATAACCCTGAAGAATTGGCATAGTTAAATTCAGAGTAAATTTAATTAGGTTAATTAAATTAAATAAATAAATTTAATTATTTATTTAACTTAATGCACTCTCTCCTGATATATTTTATTTTAACATCTCGCATCAACCTATTTTAGGTCGCACCTAGGGTAAACATTACGTTCCAAACCCAACCATGGTCTCATATTTTTGGTCTAAGATTTTTTAAGAGTTATCCCAATTTATTTAAGAAAGTGTGTGTGTATAATATAAAATATATTTAATATTTTTATAAAATTAATTCCATGCACACTGGGCCTCAGAATCACATGCATTCTCAGCTCTTGACTCCAAAAATATATGTTGAAATATTGAAAAGTCATACAAGGAAAAAAATAAGGTCTCTACATTATTCCCTCCTTCAAGATTTTCATCCCTAAAAAGAAAAAACTAACAAAAAATATCATGATACTGAGCCCATAATTGGATCTCATACTCTCAGGAGCTCCCCTGAATGCTCCTGTGTTGTGACAACACATGAACCAATGCTATGGTCCATCCATATAGGGTACTCTCTAGTAGATCCTCGATCGCCACCAGGTGCTCTGTAAAAGTGTCTCTATCCTTGATATCTTTCTCACCCTAGTCAATAATGTGTGTAGGGTCTTAGACATATCTCCTCAGCTGTGACATGTAGAAGATGTTGTGCACCTGCTCATACTGTGGTGGTAGGGTGAGGTGGTAAGCAACCTCTCCAACCCTCTGTAATATCTTGAACAACTCTATGGACCTCAGGGATTTCTTGCTTCCCATGACGAATCTTCACAATCCTCATCACGGGGAGATTCACAGGAAAATGTGGTCTCACCGATTAAACTCCAAGGACCTATGAATTCAATCAACGTAATATTTCTGTCCACTTTTGGTTGTCCTCATCTACTCACGAATGACCTAGGCCTTCTTCTTCATCTCATGCACCATATCTAGACCCACAAGAGATTCCTCTCCAATATTTAAATAGAAAAAGAGTGACCTGTAGGGTCTCCCATATAGGGCCTCAAAATGTGCCATGCCGATAGTAGAGTGGTATCTATTGTTGTACACAAACTCTAATAAGGGAAAGTGATGCTTCTAGATTCGGATAAAGTATACCACTCAAGCCCCCACGATATCCTACAACACCTAGATAGTCCTCTTGGTCTTCCCATTTGTTTGGGGGTGAAAGGCTAGACTTATCCTCATTTGGGTCCTGAATGCCTTCTTTAGGTCTCTCCATAACTATGAAGTGAACCACACATCATGATCAGAGATAATAGTTGAGGGAACCCCATGAAGGCGAACCATATCCCATACATACATCTGCCCCAAACTCTCCACCAAACTCTTCTCCCTGATAGAATGGAAGTGTGATGACTTTGTGTGTCTGTAAACTATCACCCAGATAGCCTCATAGACCTTCACTATCAAAGGAATCTTTTTCACAAAGTCCATGGATATTCCATCCCATTTCCACACCAGGATCTCAAGTGGCTGCAACAAACCTGCTGAAACCTAGTGCTTAGCCTTCACCCGCTAACATGTGAGGCACCGAGAGAGGAACTCAGCCATGATCCATATCATGCTGGCCCAAAAAAACTACCACCGATGGTCTATATACATATTTCCCACACCGGGATGTAAATCCAAAGGAGAAGTGTGAAACTCCATCCTCACCTCCTATCACATTGTTACTGAGACCACTATCCATCCCTGGAAAAGGATGACGTGATTCCCTCCTTCATAAAATCCATCAGGTGAATCTCATGAGGATATCTGTCCACACAAGACCTCACATTCTATGTCTTCTAACTGGGACTCTCTCACTCACTGAAGGAGTGTATGAGTCAACACCATAGACTAAGGAAAAGTTGCACCCTCCTTCTCAACTAGGGTTAGATTCAAGGAATCAAACTTCTAAAAATCTTCCTTCACCAAACAAGAATGAGAATTCATGATAAGGGAATCTTCTCCCACATTTACATTCCCTAGATTATATAATATCTCAAAGTCATAGTCTCATAGGAACTCCAAATAGTGCCTCTATCTCAGGTTTAAGTCTCTCTCTATGAAGACATACCTAAGACTCTGGTGGTCTGAGTAAACTACAAAGAACTCTCCCAGAAGATAGTGCCTGCATATCCTCAGAGTGAAGACTACTGCTTCAAGCTCTAGATCACGAGTTGCGTAGTTCTGCTCATGGAGTCTCAACTATCTTGACCTGTATGTGATAATTTTCTATCTCTACATCAATACAGAACCAATCCTAGATATTGAGGCATCACAATATAGTACATACTCCATACCCTCATTCGGTAGTCTCAAAACAAGATCCCTCGTCATCCTCAACCTCAATTCATCAAAGGCACTCTGAAACTACTCAGTATAGGTAAAATGTCATCCTTTCCTTTTTAGGGTGGTGAAAGGGGCTACAATCCTAGAGAATTCTACCCCAAAACTCTTGTAGTACCCCACTAAGCCAAGAAAACTCCACACCTATGACATGATCTTAGGTGGCTCCTAAGAAATAACTGCATTAATCTTCACCAGATTCATGATGAAACCATGATAAGAAATGACATGTCCTGGAAAATGAACCTCATGAATCCATAACTATTACTTTTTAAAGATTTCTATAAATCTGGTTCTCTCAAAGTAAATATAGAACCACCCTTAAGTGCTCTGCATGCCCCTCCTTTGACACGAAGTATATGAGTATGTCTTCAATGAAGACAACCATAAAATGGTCCAAGAACGGTTGTAAAATATAGTTTATGAAATCCATAAACATAGCAGGATCATTTTTCACACCAAAGGGAAACACCAGGAACTCATAGTGTTCACAGCGACATTAGAATGAAAACTTTAGAATATAAACCACATGAACTCTCAACTGGTGGCAGCTGGAACTAAGATCGATCTTGAAGAACCATCTCATGCCTTGTAACTGGTCAAAGAGTTCACTAATACTTGTAAATAGTTAATTTTTCTTTATCATTTCATGGTTCTAGTGATGATAATACACACAAACCCATAATCTACTATTATCCATTTTCATGAAAAACACTAGAACTTCCTTGGGGGATGCACTGGTCCTGATAAATTCCTTCTCTCTAAGGTCATCTAACTACAACTAAAACTCCCAAAGCTGGGTAGGGGCCATCTGATATGTCTTATAAGATATCAGAGTGGTATCAGGATGCAAGTCCATATAAAACTCCATATCCCACCTTAGAGGTATTATTAGAACATCCTTGAGGATGATGTCTATAAAATCCTCCATGACTGATGGAGTCCAGATCCTTGAAGATCCTACTGCACTAAGGGCCACATTTGTTTACTGATGGTTGATGGGATACCGCCTTCTGATTTCAAATCCCACTCATCCCACTATGAGATCCTTCTCTCCCACAAAGGAGAAACTCATCCCAACAATGCAATGACATCTAACTCATTTGCGGTGAAAGTCAATCTAGGATCGGACCACGTATAACCAATCCATACCAAAGATGATTTCATAGGGTTCCACTATGATGAATAAAAGTACCCATGTGAACCTCTATCCACCAATATATAACTCTCACTACTGAAATATAAAATATATAGAAGATCCATTCCTCGTAGGAACCTCAAGACAAAGCTATTGGGCTAAAGACTCAACTGGTAGCCCCATCTCTCACACTAGGAGTAAAGAGTCAAAGTAATGACTCACACCTATTTATACTAATAATGAAGAAAGAGTAGAATAAACATAGATCATGCCTCTTATCATCTCGTGCATCGTTGGGTCATAAGCCTATTTCGCCTGCGCCCGTCCATGACCTCGACTGCCAGCTCCCTGGGCCTAATGTAGGCCTCCTAATGGTGGTGGTGGAAGGATATCATAGAGTCATCCACCACCCAAAGATCCTCCTACTGTATCTCTACCTAATCCTCTGTGAACTCCACTTCCCTTAGAGACACCCTACCCTCACTTGGGAGATCCCTGATCACGATGTTATCTTTGTTGTGGAGGTCTGTGAGCTATCTACATGTTCTCCTCAAGACATCTAGTTGAACAGTCACACAACATGTGATCTAACCCTTCACAAGAATAGAACCTCCCCTCTCTAGGCTACCCTGGTCCTCTGTGCTTCCCCTAACCACGTGCCCAATCCTGATCCTAGGAAGATCTCCTACACTAAGATCTTGTTGACTGACGTCTATAAGCTACCACAGAAAAATCATACCTATGACACCCACTACCACTTCCAGCTGTATGGAGTCCCTCTGAAAGGAATCTCTCTATCACCAGTGCCCACTCTAACACCCCAACATAGGTGGGAATGCCCAAGGGCACTACACTGGCTTGGATATCTCTATAGAGTCCCTTCTCAAACTTCTGTGCTCAAAATTATCCATACTAGATCATGTTAAGGGAGTACCACATAATGTTTGTGAACCTCATAGAATACTCAGCCACTGTCATCCCACCCTATTACAGCTCTAGAAGCTCATGAATCTTAACTGGGCACAAGTAGGGGGGGAAACACTCCTCACGAAATATTTGCTGGAAGTTGGGCCATGAGAGTATCGACTCATAATGTATCTAGGTAACAAGACTCTACTAGTGCCCAAATACTCCATGGAAAATGATAGATGCTAATGCAATCACCTAATATATCAATGTATGGATAATCTTGAAAACATAGACCACCTAGTCTAGACAATCCTCCACTACGTGGGGATCTAGATCACTATGGAACCTTAACAGATTGTAGCACTGGAACTCGCATAGTGTGATAAGCTTATGCGCATCCTCAACTTGCTCTTCTAGTATGATCTTCTGCTCAATAGGTGGGGATGATGCTACCTATCCACACAGAGGAAGGATCTCATGGGATGAACCTTGAACCGAGGCCCCATCTCTCATCGAACCCTCATCAAGATACAGAACTGGTAACCTAGATGGTTGTCATCACAGAGGCATCCTGAAAATTTAATCAAGACATACCACAATCATATGAGCATATATATAAAATGGGTATATAAATCAAGAAGGACATTCAAAGACTCAATCCTATATAATTCATGTACCATTTGATCCTTGCAACCAATGTATTGGTATGTTGAGTCAACAAGTAGGTAGTCAAGGTCCTAGTGAATATATACGTCAGCTGCCACACCAACCCTAGATTCCCTAGATTGAAATCCACACATGAAACACTTTGACATTGTTTCCCTAATCCCAACCAAATCCTCATAAGGGGACTACTCAAAAAATTATCATAAGGAATGAATTGCTATGGTACCAATCTTCCACAACCCAACACAATGGGGCTCAAGATAAAATTACCCCAAGCCTACCTCTATAGGCCAAGGGGTTGTGACAAGCACTGAAAGGAATATCTAAAATGGGAGGTATTTTCCTAAAGTACCTATTCTCACACACCAAACCATCCCAATACAGAAGTTAAGAGGAATAATATAAGAAAATATGCAACAACTAGAATATAAACCATGCACGCAAAACCTCTAGGATATACAAGTGCATGACAGTGAAAACTAAAAAGTAATGGGAAAAAATAAATGCCCAACTAGAAATATATACCAACCCGAGAAAACTATAAAGTAAAATGATGATAGAGGCTAGATCCTAATCTCCAATCTCTAACCACTGTATATGGTCCAATACACCAGGTATCCCTATGATCCTCTATAGTCACCATCGACCTGTCTGTCATCTGTATAAAACAAAAAACATGCAGGAAAATCCCATTAAGGGGTGAATATATACATACCTAGTTGGATTCCCTAAAATATAAAGGGGAGAAGTAAGAGACACGATATGAATAAATAGACAAAAAACTCAACCCAAAGAAAGAGAGTGAAGATAATCCAACCACATGGATAAAAAAAATATATTCTGAAACCCAAGAAATCCGAATAGAGAGAAGGTGATCTCCATCTCCTAGCCTATCATAGGTAAAGAGTGCCATTAAGATTCCATCAACGATGTCCAGTGTCTCGCATGTCCACATAGTAGAAATATCAAAGTCAAGCCATGTCTTTCCACCATGATGTATAATCAAAGGGCATAATGTATAAGTTAAGGACCCATTCCCTAGTATAATAGGAGGGTACCACTCTATAAATATCTATAAGAACCATGCCCTATCTTCATAGGAGGGTTATACTCTGATGGTTGATAGAGGACCCATGGCTAGCCCGGTTGGAGGGTGACACTATAGTAATCGGTAGAAGACGCATGCCCAGCCCAGCTGGAGGGTTCCACTCTAGTATTATAGGACCCATGCCCTAAAAAAATAGAAGGATGCTACTTATATAGTAGATTGAGGACTCATTACCTGCCCAACAGTAGGGTTCCACTCTCATAGTCGAGGAACCATGCTAGGACTCTGTAGGAGGGCGCCACTCAATGGACAAGTAGAGGGATCATTCCATACCCCAGTTGGAGGGTACCACTATAATATTATATATATGAACATTTCCTTTCCCCATAGTAGGGTTACACTATATATATAGGTATAGGACCCATGCCCAACCTAGTTGGAGGGTGCTACTCTAAATACCCTTGTGATCATTCTTGATCACTACCATCATTGAGCATATCCTAAAGAAGCATCCCACTTGTAAAATCTCTTATCGTTAATAAAAACAACCTATGGAGGCCAACATCATGTTCTACATAGAAAAACACTTAGGATAGGTTACTCATAATCCAAAATCTGAGTCCAAACGAAGGAGATATGAGAGGTTAAAGTTTCCTAAAAAAGGAAGAATGGGTACACGACGTGTGGTCCTGCTCCATTATCTAGCCATGTCCTTTTAGGTACAAATATTGATTCCCATGTATCCATACATGGTGTGTAGTTGGACTACATGACATGCCTCAGCCACCTGGGGTCCTACTAGTGCTCCCTAGCCTTGCTTGTGTATCCTTCTAGTGTCTATGTACTTCAACACACGACATGTGCCTAGTCATGATTGTGACTATGTACTCATGGATTACACAATGAGTCACCATAACAAGGGTCACATGGTGTTTGGGGGTCCCACATGGCATGTGATACTTATAATTCCTCTGAAACCCAAGCACCACAGATGTAGGGGCTACATGCCGTGTATCATTGGACTACATGATGTGTAGTCGTGTTTTTCATAGAATCTCCAAATATAATATGGAATTCTAGATCCATCCTCACCACCTTGGATATGGCCTCCAAGACTCCCAAAATTGAGGGATCTTACCTATGTTCTTTGTTTACGGCCATCCGGTATCCAAATATTGATTTCTATTTGGTTCATCACTTCCTACACGCACTGTGCACATAAACCGGGCTGTACCATCTCCATTATGGATTTCAATCATAAAATAGATCATGTGCATCCCACAACTAGTCCCAAATATATCCCTAATTCATCATTCCATTCATCATATGTGAATCTGTCTCGAATCTGGGGGTTCTATCAGGCTCGGTCCCACCCAGCAATGTCGAATCGTGACCCCATGGTCCAACGATAACTAACACGAAGAATTAAGGGAGAAATGTACTAGAATTAGAGGTGAAAAGATCATTTTATAAGTGTTATTGAAGAATTTTTTTTTGAATATCTAAGGTGAGAAAAAAATGAATAATAAATTAAATTTTTACATGGGCACATGAAAATTCTAACAATTGACACATATCAAAGATAAGAAGGTGATCATGATCAGTAGTTTAATAAAATGAGGCATAATCCACAAATGAAAATTCCAACCTGATTTTGGATTGTTCATCATCAAATAATGCACTGGAAAATGAATGAGAGGGGTCATTGTGTTCATTGGGTCTCGATCTGCCTTGATCTAGAGTCTTGTCATCATCTGATTTTGATTTGATAATGGAGGAGAGGAAGAAAATCTCTCAATTCTCCCAGGGTTTATATGGATAACCCTATAGAATTTACATAATAATGTTTAAAAATGAGGAAATAGAATTATGTTAATTAAATTAAATAAGTAAATTTAATTATTTATTTAGCTCAACGCACCTACCCATGACCAATTTTATCTGAACATTTCGTACTGATCAATTTTATATTGTTCCTTGGGTAAACATCATATTTCAGACTCAACCGTGGTCTCATATTTATGATATGAGATTTCATTTCAGATTTATCCCATTTTCTTTAATAATTTGTGCATGTTTAATATAAAATATATTTCATATTTTTATAAAATTAAATTCAGGCACACAGGACCTCTAAATTGTACTCTCTCTCATCATCTGACTCTAAAAATATATATAGGAATATTCCAAAGTCCTATAAGGGAAAAAGGGTCTCTACACCTTAATCCTTAAGGGGATGGTATTTTGGGAAATAAAATAAGCTATAGGAAGTGGGGATTCAATATAATATGGTATTAGGGCAGGGCTTTAATGAGCTAGAATGATCAAACTTTGCACATAAGGGGGAATACAAAGTTCCCTTTTAGAGGCACCCTTGAAATTACTTAAAGTATTAAATTAATAAAAGGTAATTTTCATTTTCATGAGGCACCAAATTGATATATCTCGAATTTATGACGCGTATAAGTTGAAATCCTATCATTCTGTAATATTTATAGAAGTTTAGATTATTTTTAACCCTTATATCTTAGTTTTAACCTCTCGTAAACCCCTTCGATGATTACTGTAATATCAAAGATTTTTTTCGCTTCAAGAGTCATGAATGTTACAATAAAAGGACAAGTGACCCATAAGTGGAAAATGGTTTATATGATACAAAATATCCCATTTACTTGGAAAATGATAATATTTTTATAAATTTTATATCATTTAATAAAATATTATTTAACATAAGATACCATTAAATTTATTTTTGGGACTATTCACATAATTTGACTTTTAAAAATACCATAAAAGTAATTTAATTAAAATATAATCTTTTAACACAATAGTAATTTGTTTTATTTATATAATTTTTTGTAACTCTGTAATTCATCCAAATTATATTACTTTTAATTTTTTAAAATCATTTATTTTTTTTCTATAATTTGAACAAACAGAGTTTCAATGTTGTGTAAGAATTTAAGGTAATTATTCCATCACTAAAAATAAAAAATAAATTACCATGATAAAAATAATTCATATATCTTTCAAATAAATATTTATAACTGAAAATAACTTGTTTTTATCCACTTCATAAAATATTATAGATATTAAACGTAAGAAACTGTCATTTTTGACTTTATCCTTTACTTAAAATAATATAAATGTTATAATCACAGACAAGTGGAAATAAATTTCCATATTTTCTAATATTGGATGGTTATTATTGAAAAGAACTTATCCAATAAAATAAATACAAATTTTAGGTATATTTTTAGGCCTTATCCCACAACTTAACCCAATTTTAACATTATAAGATGACAAATATTTACTACAATTACTATTCATAATGAACAAAAATAGAAGGAACATATTTATCAAATTTGAATAACTTGATTACAAATATTGAATCCAATATTCAAGACTAAACATCAATAAGTTACATAAATCAATTTCACTATAAATTTGTAAAAGACAATGAAAAATAGCTTTTAGAAAAATGCATTTTGATGCCTAAAAATGAACTTATTCCGAAATCTTGTATAATAATTATTCCTATGTAATTAATTAAATTATATATAATTAAAATGAGACTTATGTTACTTGATATCAAATTAAAAACATAATGTTACTTTTAAATTACTTGTTTAATGAAAAATGTCATTTTTATAAAAATTAGAATTATCATTATTCATTGAAAAATAAATCTTTTTAGAAAAATATCAAAAATTTACCTTATGATAATATCCACATACTGATTTCAAAAAATTATATATATCTTTTTAAAAACTAAATTTATAAATTTTATGAAATTAATTATAATATCCATGTACAAAATGAAATAAAAACCATTTTTGATGGAAATATATTTTTGAAGCATAAAATGAATTTATTGAAAATTAAGTACTTATTTTATAAGAATTAATCAATGAATTCGTATTAAATAAAACAATTATACATATTTTTTTTATAATTTGATTAATCCTATTTATACCATCCAATCCAACAACTGGGTGATAAATTTCACATTAAATAATAATGCTTTAATAGTATATCACAGTTTATTTAAACTTGGTGCTGCATGAAAAATAAAATATCAAATAAATTAAATTTATTTAAAGTGAAATATATCATGAAATATTTGGGGTGTTATATTCTATCCCTTTATAAGAATTTCACCCTCAAAATTCCTTTACTTTGATACAAACAGCTGAGGATACTTATGCCTCATCACATCCTTGGGTTCCCAAGTTGCTCCCTAAAATTTACAGTTTTACCACAAAACTTTAACAAGATGGGTGTTCTTGTTTCATTTCACTTTTTCCCTACGATCTAGAATCTACACCATTTTCTACTCATAAGATATATCTTTCTCTAGTGATACGACCTATTAGTTTAGTACTTGTGAAGGATAAGATATGTACTTAGGAGAGATACATAGATCACATCATGTATTTGAGTGAGATTCAGTGGAAGCACAAAGAGTTAATCTACCGTCCCGTTACAATCAATAATTTTGAAGGGACCGATATATCTAGGGATCAAATTTCCCTTCCAAATATCATAAACTTCTTCCAAGGAGATATTCATAGGAATACTTTATCACCAACTTCAAACTCTAAATCTTACTGATGATTGTCGGCATAACTTTTTTATTGACTCTGAGCTACCATTATATGTTATTGAATGGATTTAACCCTATTTAACATTTTCTTAGCTAGATAAGGTCCCAATAGATTTATTTCTTCAACTTCACCCATCATGTTTAAGTTACGCACTTACTATGTAAGAACCAACCAGGATAACCTGCTAAAAAACATAAGATCCAGTACTTTCATGACCTAAATGGTGTTCTAGATCCTAATGGGTTAGAGATAAGAACAATGGAATCAATAAAGATAGATAGGTAATGATTTCACCACAAGAGTTACAAAACAAATTAAAGTAGAAGATACAATAGTAAGTATAAAAAACTCTCTACAAGATGTGATTCACTCCATCGTTGCTGGTAAAGGAACTCATTGATGATAATAATTGATTGCCATTTCTATGGTGGCATAGTGGTGCAAGGTCAAGGGACATATTAATGGTGTTTGGTGAGGTATGGGGTTAGATTTCTGGGATCCTGCTCTTAGAGGAATTTCTACCTCCCATGCTCCACTAACCTTGCTGGGTCACTCGGTGTCTCACCGGGTCAGTAGAAGAGCGCATACCACCTAGCTGATAGATTACTATGTCGAACCATCACTGATCATACTATTACCCCATGTGATGCTCTACCATCTCAACTAGAAATGGATCCTTCCTAACTGGGGCTCCTCTGAATGACCTCTTCATGGGGAGGGGGGTTTCTAGGTGAGGAGGGTTCAAAAAGGCCACTCCTGGAGATTCCCTTAAAAAAAGATAATATTTGATACAAGATTAATGGGAGATCAACCAATACATCCAAAGAATTAAATATGGAGGTTTCATATTCAGTATTAAAAAGTCTCAAGCAAGCATGAATTCTGATAAATCAAAATCACAAGAAGGGCATCAGAGAGCCCGATCTTTATTCATCCTAAGAGGTGTAGCAATCTCAATAACATACGACATGTGATTTATAGGAAGGTTTAAAAATTCCATGATATGGATGGATAAAAAGTAAATATAGACACATATATCAAATAAAGTAGATACTAAATATGAATCAACGATAATGGTACCTTCCACTGTTGCAGGACCCGTAACCACTTCCACTAGAGATTTGTTCACTATGTGAAGAAGATTCGTTCTTGATTCCTGTGGCCGAACCTCTTTTTTCTTGAAGAATATAGCCACACCACATATCCTCTCAATTCCTATGATAACTTACCACTAAATGTAGTGGTAAAAACATGAAAAAACCTCTGTAAATGTATTAGGCATCCACAAGAGTTTTAATTCGTTAGTTCCTACAAGCAAATAATGTAACGACCCAGATATTTATTTATTTTAAATTTAGTTTATTTTTTTTATTCTTAGTAATGTAGTGTAATATAAGATACATAATATAAGACAAACAATCTTTTATATGATAATATAAATTAATTAATTCCTAAGTAATTTTTCTAATGGTCAGAAAATTCTTTATGTAATAAAAACTATTAATTTACAACAAATAAGGATTTTTTTATTTAAAAGTTATAATTCTAATATTTAGAGAATTAATTTGATAAAATATATTTTATTTTTATAATCAGTACATAAAAATTATCTTAGGGTGAATTTATGGTAATTTTCTAGAAAAAAATTATTTTTGGGGTGAAAAGTGAAAATACCATTTTATGAAATACCATAAATCTTATGATATAATCATGATATGATCATGATTTAAAATTTATTAATCATTATTCCTAATAAAAATTTATTTAAGAAATAACATTAAATTAAATGGGTTCTTTTTGTATTGGATGGCCTTAACTAGCCCTGACAACATGAATTGTCAACCAAAAATGATCGAATTAATGCCCCCCAAAATTGGTTGGACTTAATGAAAAAGTAATAATTATTTGAAAATTTAACAACACCCCTAATATAGTATAAATACCCACACTCTACCATTTCCACCCAAATCAATTTGAAGCTATTTCATCATATACCTACCAAGAAGTCTCTTCCATTGCTCTCTCTTCAATCTTGAAGATTTTTGTTAGTCTGAAGGTTCGTCTCTAAGCTAAGAAGCCAAAGAGAGGTAAGGGTTTCCCAAATACTACCCTTTAATTTCCAAATGAAATTCCTTTTTTATATTGTATTTTAATATTCCTTTTTATATATATAAATCCTTTTAATTTATATGTTGTTACAATCCATTTGAATTACTCTAAATGAGAGATTACTTACTCCATCTCATTATATATTTTTTCTAAGCCATTATAATGCTTGAACTATCTTGTAACTATAAAAAAATGTAAAATTTTGGTAAAGTAATGTGTGTGTGATTTTCTATGAAAATAAATACCTGTCTAGATACTGAAAGTGGGTGTAGATCTAACACAGTTTTACCTAGGGCTAATAACCCTAAAAAGGATGCATTATGATTTGACTCGATCATCACCTAGTGCATGATAATGAGCCTTTCTACATACCTCATTTGAAACTCACAAGGGATATTCTTGGATAATATACATTCTATTTACAAATAAATACAAAGGATTTATCTATCATTTCATTGATATCCTACCTTTTAAAAATTCATATATCATTATTGATTCTTGGATTTGGGGAAAATAATTTTGTACAATATAATTCTTTCTTATATATGGTAAAATAGGGTACGATATGTCTCATTGATAAATTGTGATAAGTAGTTATACTATTATTTTGTTGAACATTAATCTGTGTAATCTTTTGATAATACATTGGACTATTACATAACAGATGGGGCCTAGAATTATATAGTCCCTCAGTTCACTGGTAGGTCTCATGAGACAACTAAGATAGGATAATGGGAGAATCCTTACCCTTTATGTAAGATGTGTTGTCACAAAGCCTTGATGGTATGTTTAATATGTCTAAAATTATGCATTCCAATCACTATATTATCAGTTATTTTTATCTAGACATTTATTTACTATTATGATGGATATGGATTTATTTATGCTCTTAGTTTCATTTGATATGAAATAACTCAGTTTATTTATTTATACATTAATGTATTATTTATAATTTATGCCATTATATTCTACCGACTTACCGAGCATATGATATCACCACTTTATATTTTTTTTACTTTTTCCCAAGAAACCAGCCGAGTACTACACATGATAAAAGAGTCACAAGGAGAATAATAATGTTTTCATGTTTTAAGATGATGTATTTTTATTTTTCAATTTAATGTAAAAATCAATCATGTATCTAGTTTTCTTGAGGATATTAAACTATTGGATCCTATGTATTTATACCATTGTAAAAAAATAGACACCGAATCCAAAGATCAATTCAATGAGAATGGTATTGGAACAGAGTAGATTATGACTATATTAAGTTAGTTAACCTAGGTTATGAATAATAACCTTGATAAAATGAAACTACATATTACTCCACATCATGGTTCATCAATGACCAATCACTTCATGCTGCAACAAGCCCCATCCTTAAGTGGGACAAAAAATCCATCAACAACTCAACAATGGGTCAAGACCCAAGAGAAAATATTCATTGCCTTCAGATGTGATTATAAGGAGAAGGTTGTCATAGAAGTATATCAACTAATGAGAGATAATGACCAGTAGTGGTCATTTATTCAAAACACCAAGAAGGAATAAGAAATGATAGACATGGAGTAGAATTATTTTAAATAGATATTATTTGAAAATTAATTCCCTCTGAAAAATGAGAAAACATGGAAAAAAAATTCCTAAAAGTAAGGCAGAAGGATAAGGAATTTGTGGCTAACTATGAAGCTAACTTTACAAGGTTTTCATGACACGCTATTGATTATGTGCACAACCTATGAAGAAATATTAATCAATTCTTCAATGGGTTAAAAAAACTTCTATCAAGACCCAACCAGCAAGTCCCACCTGGATGGTGGAAGGTTGAGCCATAACTATCCCATGCTCGAATCCATAGTCTTGGGGCTGGTGAAAAGTTTTGGGAAATCATAACTAATATCATAGGCCTTTTAATAATTTGAATGTATGCATGCACCAAACCATACCCATGTAGAGGTATAGAGGAATAAGAATAAAATAAAGTAACATCTAGATTAAAATCCATGAATTTAATAACCTCTATGGAATACACAAGAGTGTGAAATTACAATCCAAAAATCAAATGACAAAATATAGGCCCAACCAAAAAAGATGTCCCAAACTGACTACAACTGGAAAAAAAATAAAGCCAGGAGAGCCTGATACCTAATCTCCAAGACCTAACCACCATACACAGTCTATGCACCTAAGTATCCATATGGTTCTATGTAATCATCACTGATATATCTGTCATATGTATAATACATGACACATGAAGGAAAATCCTATGCATGAGTGAGTATATATATACCCAGTAATATTCCCTAAAAAACTGAAGTGGGAGAAATAAAATAATTTTTAAAAGTATTCATCTCTACCCAAACCAAGAGTGAAACTAAAACCCATAAAAAAATTCTCCTATATGAATCCTAGATGAGAGAGAAAGGGGATCTCCATCTCACATCCCAGCCCAGGATGATGAGTCTGCCTACAAATCCAAAAGGTTTATCAGTGATTCTGAATATCTCACGTGACTAACAAAAGAAGTAACCATGTGGAGGACCCAAACCTATGTATGATAAGGGGATTAAAATTTTTAATTAGATAGAGGACTGACACCCTCGTGCATTGTGGGGTTCCACTTAGTAGATATAGGACTCATGCCCTAGTCCATAGGGGGTAACCCTTAGTAGATAGAGGACCCACACCCTATTTTTCCAGGGGGTACCACTCATTAGGTAGAGGGCCTGCTCCTTAGTCCTTCAGGGGGGTACTACTTAGTAGGTAGAGGACTCATGCCCTAGTCTATCATGGGGGCATCACCCAGTAGGTAGATAACCCACACCCTAGTATGTCAGGGGGTACTACTTGGTAGGTAGAATACATATTACCTAGTCTATTAGGGGGTATCACTCAATAGGTATAAGACCCATTCCCTAGTCTATCAAGGGGGAACCACTTAGTATGTAGAGGACTCATACCCTAGTCTGTTAGGGGTACCACTTAGTAGGTGGAGGAGTATGGGGGACCTGGTCACTAGTATTACAAGGGGGTTGCCAACACTGACTTCTCTCTGACGATCATACCAAATTATTACCATATTAAAGAATCCACTAAAGAAGCATCATACTCATAACATTCTACATCATATCTCAAAATCCACCACAAAGTCCACCATTGTGTTCTACACAAAAAAACACTCAGGATAAGTTGCTTGTGGGGAAAAAATTGAGTCCAGATTAAAGAGATATAAGAGAAATAAGTTATGGAGGGAATACCCAGTGTTTATGAGGATCCACACGACATGTGACTAGACTCATACCTGGATGAGTACCTAGATTTTATTAAGCACCGGGCCATGCCCATGTAACCCTAGGCATGCATGTGTACTCCAAGAGTACATGGTGTGTCTGACCAAAATCCTTAAGAACGAATAAGGACCATCATCTGTATATAATCTAAAACTTAAAACCACCAATATGTCATCATAAATTACCAAATGGATCACACCATTGTTATCCTCATGAAAAAAATACTCAGGATAAGCTATTTACTTACCCAAATCAGACACTCGGTGAAAAAACACATTTCATTGTAACATGAACGTATGTTGCTTCGTGGAACCAATCCACAAGTCCAAATTAAATACCAAATATTGGTATTGAAATTCACGTCTCAATATCAGGGTCACAATGTTGTAGATGATTCATCATTCTGACACCGTATGAATAAGTTATGGTAGATACTAGATTCCATAATAACAACAAAAACAACAACAACAATAATACTATTTAGCACTTTGTGGACCCAAACCAAGATTTTGAAAAAAGTACCCAACATTGGTCTTGAATCGACTATCTCAGTACAATAATTACGATACTGCAGACCGATTACAAATCTATCATCACACGAAGAAGTTACGACCGAATCAATATGTGATAAAAAAATAATACTTAATATAATTTTTATATTTTTAAACCTTATTTCCAAGTGATAGGGGCATGAAAAATCCCCCACACCCCATCCATGCATACATTTTGCCTTCATAATGGGTTTTATCATTTAATTTTTTTTAAACTTTTTTTATTTAACAATATGATCATTAATAATATTAAATAAAAAATCTTCACCCATATGTTATAATTATTGAAAATAGTAGCAACTATTAATGATTTTATTGTTGATAATATGGATTTTTAATCTCCAGGTGCAGTGTCTCCAACTCCTAGGGTTCTTTAAGATTTATCACGGTGTCTATGCCACCATTCGACTTTGTTGGTGGAGGTTTGGTGATGATTTCTCTTCTTCAAATTGTTTATGTATGAACTGGAGGAGGTTGTTTCCTATAATATTTATTTGAATACTTATCCCATCTCTACCTATGCTCAGTGCCCTTCTTCATCATCATCAACCTCCTTATTCTTGTGACCTTCTCATCTTTCTTCTTTCTTGGATCTAGTTTCCGATATGGGCTTCCCGACATTGATTGATGTTCATGTGGGGTCCATGGTTAATGGATCTTTCAAGTGGAGACGATTTGAAGGGTGTCATCTATCTAGAGTCTCTCTTGGGTGCCAATGTTTTAAGATCAAATGGTGGACAATGATTTCGGTGTCCAAGTATCGGTTTTGGTTTTCAGGCATCGATCGAGGGTCGTGAGAGGCATGCAACGGTGAGATCATTGGTGATGGAAGGGGGCTTTAATGGGTGGATGTGTATAGGATAGAGTCAACGATGTTCTTCTGGCTGGTGATTGGGAGGTGTAGCTGGATGTGGTAGTGATTCATGAGTCTCTTATATGGGACCGAGTGGAGGAAATTTTGATTTGGTGGTGGGTTTAGGTGTGGTTATATTGGAATCCATCCTATTCATTCGGACTATTTTTTGACTGAGTTTCAGATGTCTTTGTGTGGTATGGATTATGTCTCGTTTCATTTGGATGGCAGTCCATCTTATTGCATGTACTGCTGGGTGGGTGACCTCAAAAGAGGGATGAGTGTACTAACACCCATCATTCATCCATTTGTCCTCATTGGATGGATGGTTATCCTAATTTTATTTTTTTATAGTTTCTTTCAAATAGTTTTGAGTTTCATAAGGTTGAAAGTGTAGTGATTTACTCACATGCATTGTTGGGTGGGAGACTAGAAATATGGATATATGTGCTGGTACTTATCATCTGATATACCCTCCACATGTCAGTGTGAGTGGGAGGGGTTCTCTTCCACATTGTGTTGGACCAATATGGTGCAACTTATTGGTGGGGGAGTGGAGGGATTTATCATTATTGTTTGATCTTTTGTTTCCATATCTATTGGGGGGGGGAAATAATATTTCTATTGTTCATATTGACTTTTGTTTCCCAATTGAACTATCACAATCTTCTATTTACCTATAGTTCATTTTTCTTTAAGGAATTTTTTTCCACTGTGATTGTAATGGGCTACCTCATTTATCATTTTAAAAAGAGGTTGTCTTGTTTTTTTTCAATAAATGGGGAACACCCTCCACCATATTTAAAAAATTTATTATTTTTAATAAAATTAATAATAATTATCAAATGCTATTGTTATTAAAAATAATAATAATACACATCTTCCCCCACGACTGGCTAAAAATCAGATTCCATTCATTCTTCACTAGAAAACCATCCATCATATTCATCCATAGAAACAACACAACCTAAGTCATGGGAATCCCACCATCCACTAAAATTGGACACCATAGTCATCAATGGATGAATTCTAGCTACCTATTTCTTAGTAATAATCCCATTGCACCTCATGTCGCCACTGAACATCAACCGGGAAAACAAGAATCACTGATCCGACCCCAAACCACCCATGATCACCCATCATCATTGTCACACCTTGATCTCATCCTCAACCACAAAACAATACCCATAATACCGATATGATCCATTCAAAAATCAATATCCCCCTCATTGTTCACCCAACCGCCAAGAATTCTGGGGTTCAATTATGCCCAAACCCACGTTGCCAATGTCATACCACGACCCCATGAGATAATGATGAAGAACGCGAATAATGGTTGGGACAAATGAACAAGAATGATGTAAAATCCACCATTGGACAAGTATTCTTGGCTAATGATTATATAACAGGATATATAGGGGTGAAACCAGGAATAAAAGATAAAGTTAGATCAACAATTTAATTTATAAGAATTGGGATCATGCAAAGGGAAGATAAATTTCATATCAAAAGTAGATTAATTAATCCATGATCTATGTTTTAATCAAAAGGGTGAAATCCACAATTGAAGAGCTTTACCTCAATTATGGATTGATCATTAGTGAATAATATGTTCACCAATGATAGGGAAGACCCATTGCATTCGCTACCTGTCGATCCACCTCGATCCAATTATTGTTCGTCGTTCGATGTTGATCCACCAATGAATAAATCTCTCCATGTCCTCTTAGATATAGCAAGAGTTATGAGGATATAACTTTAAAATAATCATAATAGGGTATTTATAGAGGATTTTAAATAGGTCATTTAATAAAACAAATCAATAATTTATTTATTTATTTTAATTAAAGGAACCCTCCAATGGATTTCTTAACCAAACGCTTGGTTCTGACCAACTTTAGGCTGCACCTAGGGTAAAACTCATGTTTCAGACTCAACCATGGTCTAAGATTTCCAATATGTGGCTCTATTAAATAGGTATACCACTATTTCAAGAAAACTATACACATGTTATATTAATATATTTAATAATTTTATAATATCAATTTCAGGATCACCAAGTCTTGGAATCGCATGCCGTCTCAATTCCTATCTCCAAAAATATTCCTAGAAATATTCCGTAGTCTTAAAAAACAAAAAATGAGTCTCTATATTGTCCCCTTATTCAAATATTTTTCCCCAAAAAGAAAAAATAAGAAAAAATGTGGGGATACTGAGCCCACATCTAGCTCTCCCACTTCAAAAAGCTCTCCCGCATGATCTTGCGATGTTGATTAACACACACCTATGGGAACCACATGCCCATGATGAGTCTTCCAAAGATAGTTCAAAACCTCCATCGAGTACCTTGGAAGGTAGCTCAACACCTCACTCCTAGCTCATCTGGGTTAACACTGTGCAATGATTCATGCACACATCTCCTCATCTATGACAAGTGGAAAAACACCAAGCACTCAGTCTAAATAAAATCACAGGTTCAAGCGGTACCCCACTTTGCTACCCCAACATAGTAATTGGAAAAGGGCCTATGATCTTTAGAGATAGTCTGTTTTCCTAGTCAAATCCCTTTGATCCTTGACATAGAGATATATCTTAGAATAGATGATCTCATCATCAAACTCCAAAGGCCACTTTCATCAATCCAAAAAGGACTCATAACGTTTTCCAGACAGTCCTCCTGCGCCCCTAGATGAACTGCACCCCTTTTACAACCATCACTGGCACTGAACATAGGCCTACAAGTGCTAATTCCCACTGGCTCTAACTAGTGTAGTGGTGAACTTTAGGGTCTCCCATACATGAACTCAAATGGTGATACATTAATTAGAGTGAAACCTGCTATGATACATACTCCACTGATGGTATGCGATCCTCCTAGATATGAACCAAATCCAAAGGATCTCGGTACAACCACCATACTCATGGGTGTACTACTAATGGAAAAAACCTCATGAACACCTTTTCCCAATGCATGACCGCCACCATCAATCGTCATTGAACAAGGATGTTGTAGTCCTCACTTTCAAGGAATCCATATGGAATGTATCCTGCGAATGTCTGGTTTGGAGTGATCTCCTAGTTGATATCCCCAAGTTGTGCCTCCCTAACTTGTTGAAGAAGTGGAGGGGTAACAACTATTGACTGGAGGCATGCTACACCATCCTCACCCAAACGGTTCAACTTTAAAGAATTTAACTAATCCATCACCTTGATCGATAAAAGTAGATGAAAAACCCCATTGCGAGATTTTTCTTCCATGACCATTCCCTTGGTGTCCACCTAAACCTTTATAGGTTCCACTATCACTTCCATATCTCAGAAGACATATCTTGAGAAGTGAAACTTAAAATATAGAACTGAATAAATGAGAGCTTCCATATGACTATTACTCCTAGAGAATTTCTAGTACCATCCTCCAGTGTCTCATGTTCTCCAAATCTGACACCAAGGGAATGAGTGCACCAATGTAGAAAACTACCATGAACTAATCTAAGAAGGGTTAAGAATCCGAATCATAAGTCTTGTGAACTCTATTGTGGAATTCAACATGCCAAAGGGTATCACCAGGAACTCAAAGAAACCATGATGACTATATAAAGACACATTTAGTGCATCCACCTCTCAAACATGGAGCTGGTGATAACCCATACTAAGGTCAAACTCCGAGATCCACTTCACTCTACCCACTAGGTGAAGAGTTAAATGATTCTAAGGGGTGGATACTCATCCCAGATAGTCACCTAGATCGAGTGATTCCAATCCATACCCTAAATCAATATTTCATCTGCCTCTAGTAAAATAACATAGGGATTCCTAGGATAACACACTAGGTATTATGAACCACCTTTCTATATACTCCTCTAACCACACCTTCAGCTCTCACAACTACACGGGGTCATCCGATATGATAAGGAAGATATCAAGTCATACTTGGTGAATTATCATGAAAAAAAACTCTTGATGGTTAGGTAAACCTAAAACATTATGAAGATGGGTACCCTTATACTCCTCCACCATCGTAGGAAAATTGAAGCTCAAAGAATCCTTTGCTCCAAGGGTAATACTAGCCAACAGATAAGGAAGTGGTTATAACCTCCTGCGAATAATATCATCCTAACCTACCTTGAAATCACTCCTTATCAAAGGATGAAAAATTCATCCTAAAAAATTGAAATCACTACTACACTCACTGGTAGAAATCATCTGAGCATGGATGGTAGATGACCAATCCATACCAAGGAAAATATCATAGGGATGATTCTATGGAAATATTTCATGTGAGGTTCTCTATCCTCACAGAGTAAGTTTACCACATAAGAGGAAACATGTGATCACCAATCCTCTATACAGGACTCTCCAACACAAGGGTTGAGAAAAAATTCCTCCATTGGTATAACAAGGTCTCAAACTGAGACTACATCCAAGGAAATGTGGCTTATGACTCTGTTTTAAAAACTATAGATGGAGAACTGGAGACATAGGTCAGTCTGAAAACCAAAATCAAGACCCCATACCATAATACCTTTCTTCCAGAAGCTCTTCCTTTCCAAATACCACCTACTATTTTCAATAAGGTCCTTCTCTAAAACCTCAGCACACCAACCTACCCCAAACACACATTTTTAAGGAACTCGTCTACCACACATTGAAACTATCCTCTTTGGGCATATCTAACTTTCCATTATGGATTTAAAACATTTCATAAGAAGGTGTATCTGTGGGGGAAGTGTCCCTCTTCCATTATTGTCTGGATCCACACTAAAAAACTCCATCGCTGGAAACTACCAATGCCCAGCGTCGCCTTAGAGAGGTCTCACCATGAGGGCCACCATCAGAAGGGGTCCTATCCAAGTGGGATATCCAAACCACATGATCAATAATGAACTAATATACATAATAATGGATTCTACCTCAATATGAAACATGTAACATCTTTATTTCCATAACCCATAATGAACAATCAGTACAGGTGCGTCTTTCACTGGCACCACTAGAACTAACCACTTCTCTATGAAGAGCACTGTTTGCGGGTGAAACTATCTAGTTCAACAAGATCTGAAAAAGTATGAAAACTCAGGTCATAGAATCAATAAAATCCTCTACTTCCTGGGGATACAACTCATCATAGAATCTCAGCAGCCTCTAGTGTTTCAACACACAGAGTGTGCTAAGCCTACATGCACCCTCACCCTTCTATGTTGGTGTAAACTAGTACTCAACAGGTGGGGGTGCCACTACCTTCCTACCTAGAGTAAATATCTCATGTGACGGTCTCTAAATTGAGGCCTCATAACTCATTAGATCATCATCATGATCATGAATCAGTAACCTGGAAAGCTATATTTGCGGAGGCATCTTGAAAGTGATCAAGATGTACCGTATTCAAATGAGTAAATAAATGAGGACCTAACTCAAGAAGGATAGTCAAAGGACTCAATCCTACATGATGTATGTACTAATGTTCCATGTAACTAATGTCTCATTATTCTGAGTCAAAAAGATGGTTGTTAGAAACCTGGTGAATGGATATGTTAGCTACTGCACCAACATTGGTTTCCCTGGCCTGAAATCTGCACTAGAGACACTTTGACACCATTTCCCTAAGATCCCAACCAAAACATGTTAGGGGAAACAACTCCAAACACTATCCCAAAGTTAAAAAACCTATGATACTAATATTTCATGACCAGACCCATTGGGTCTCACCTATCTGGTGAAAGGATGATCCACAACTACCCCAAACCCACCTCCATAGGATAGGGTCTAGTGTGAAGCACTAAGAAGACATAACTAATATGGGTGACCTTTTCCTAATGTACTTGTATGAATACACCCAACCATATCCATAAAATTTTTTAGAGGAATAATAATAGAATAAAAATAAAATCTAGAGTAAAAATAATGCATGTAATAACCTCTAGGGAATAAAAAAGAGTGTTATAGTGAAACCTGAAAAGTAAAAGAAAAAATAAATGCCCAATGTAACGTCCCAACCTATATTCCACTGATCGATGCCACAAGCTGATGGGTTGCATGGAATCAAGTTCATCTTCCTGAATGCCAAAGGCTTCTGGCTAGTAGTGAGGGATTAGGGTGTTTGTGGGGTGATTATTCCCTCATGTTAGAGTGTAACACAATAGAATAACAATAACAGTCAATAAATAAAGCATATAATAACAAAAAAATGATAAATATCCAAGAGAAGAGTATATAAATAATTTGAAATGGAATCTCATAAAAAATGAAGATAATTTCATGTCTCTATAAATCATTCAAAATAAGTATACATGCATCCAGCGGAATACATGTATCAAAATACCCAAAAGACTAAAAAGACTATCCTAACTAGCATCTTGAGACTCAAATTGGCCATATTATCCTCAAATATTAAGTATATAACAAATCTAGCATTGTACTATGGGTGCTTGACTTGGTCCCTACCTACATCCATATAGTCTGTCCAGGTACCCAACGATGACCCAAAAAGGGTGTGAGATAACACTCAGTAGGACACCACCAATGGTGTCTATAAAAAGTTTAGACTATGCAATACAAGCTAAGATGTGTGTAGAATATAAAAATATGACAGTACTAAAAGCAAAGTGGGAAATTTAAGTGGTATTATCTGGCCTACCAAGTCTCCCTACAACAATAATCAAGCTCCTATAACTAGGCTACTATAATAGAAATAAACAAGTCACCCTTTCCATTCTATCAACTGAAATCCAATATCTATACCTAGGATATCTATAAAACATGAAAAAAGACCCACCATGACCACAATGTACAACTAAGAAAACATTTACCATGGCCACATATTATAATTAGAAATGTCACACCCTACAGGGCTAGATCCAAGGTATATAAGACCAAGGAATCCTCATTGAGTCTCATGAGCATATCAATGGAAATTTGGTAAGACCTGGGTGGAGTCCAAGGAGCATGGAAACATTTTATGTCCAATGTGAGTCCAATAAATATGGATCTAAGGGGTAGAAAGGCCCAAGGAATCCCATGGAATCACTACCTAAGGAGAAATCTCATCTAGGGTGTCCACTACCATTATCAAGATCAATGGAAATAACTTCCATGGAATCTAATGGAATCAGGATCAAAGGTATACCAACCAATGAATCCACTAATATTTCAATTCATCTCATTTATAACCAATTCTCAATAAATTACATTTCATGATTTTACCCACTCATTTTCCAAAATTCCAATTCAAACAATTAAAACATTCAACATCATGTATCACATGGAAAAGGATGAAAACCATCTACTAGTCATTCAATTAAGACCAAATAAATTATAAAAATGAAACCTATAACTAGGAAATCTCAAACTCACCCCATAGGTGGTATAAAAAAGGTAAAAAGAAAGGGCACACCCCATGGTTGGCCTAGGTTGGGAAAATAACCTGTAACAATCTCTATGGAACTAGTGGGTATACCTAATATGATCAAATTTACCCAATTAAATAATTTAATAAACTAAAGGTGTGATGTTGGAAATTATGTTTCATGAAACAACATAAACTATGATTATAAAACACCAAACCCGAATGGAAAGGTATAAAACACATACTGCAGGTCTGTAGTAGAGTTCTTGTCCAGTATTAGTTTATGACTTGATCCAGATCAAAATAAAAACAAAGAGTAGATGAAGAACCTAGAAATAAGGCATATTAGCTTGCTCCTAAACAAATTTTTCAATACTAAGTAAAACGATGAATGACATAAGAGGATCACAATACTTATCGGTACAGATCCAATGAGACTGATGGTGTTCGAATTTGATCCAAATGAAGAAATGGGATCAAAATCTATGAAATTAGCTCCAAGGATCTCTCCCAATTCCCATTGCTATGAAATAGAGGAGAAATAATAATAGGATTATGTTTTAATAGTTTTAAAGGAAATGTGGTAATTTTTCCCAAAAATATTGGGCCACACAGTTTGGCTGCACGGTTGGCCAAACCTTTCACCATCCTTTCACCCTTCGCTACTTTAAGGGGTACCTCACACATTTAGTGCACATGTTTGGATAAACTATGTTAAAATCATGTCTCAGGCTCTGTAAAAAACTGCCGAGGCCCTCATATGGGTGTGCACCCTTATCTACATAGTTTCTTCAAACCTTGTGTTCTCATCAATCCCACTTTTCAAGCCTCACATGGTTAGACAATCCATGCGGCCTGTCCCACATGGTTTCTACTAACCATAGGGCCTAACTTGTTTTCCAAAAAGTCAGGCTTCAAGCTCCGAGCAAGCCCTGGATACCCCCAATACACCCATGATCACATTAGTAACTCACATTAGAACATGAAAAGAATTTAAACTGAAAATTTAAAGATCCATACCTAATAATAAAACCCATGTTCTTACAATATTCCCCACTTAAAGAAATTCGTCCCCAAATTGTCCTCTCAAGGGTGGTCAAGAGCCTTCTGAGAATAACTCTGGCCACTCAGCACATATGTCAGCCTCTTGCTCCCAAGTCTCATCCTGTAAATGACCATGATTTCATATCACCTGTACTAGAGGAATTGACCGGCCTCATAGAACCTTCGTGTTCCTATCAACAATACATATAAGATGATCCTCAAAGGATGTATCAACCTGTAATTCCACCTTCTTCAGTTGGAGAATGTGAAACGGGTCTGATTGATAACAACACAACTGAGATACATGTAACATGTCATGCATGTCCTGATACCTATGATATAACTACAACCGATAGGCTACCAGTATGACTCTCTCCAGAATCTCGAACGGCCTGACATATCACTATGAAAGATTACCCTATCTCTTGATTCATATGTGTCCCATCCTTAGTGAGATACTTAAACAGACCTGATCCCTGACCTCAAACTCTAGAGGTCATTGATGGTGATTAGCATAATATTTCTATTGAGACTATTCAGTATTCATCCTCTTTCTGATCAACTAGACCTATTTAGAAGTCTCATACATGATACGTGGTCCCAATAAAGCTGCTTCACCATCCTCTAACTAGAACAGGGGATATCGACATAGACTATTGTAAAAATTCACGTAAAGTACCATATGTATTGTCACATGATATCTATCATTATAGGAAAAATCTACAAGGGATATATGCCTCTCCTAAGAGCCCCAAAAATTCAGGATTCATGCTCTCATCATGTCCTCAAGCCCCTAAATCATACAATTTGACTGTCCATCAGTCTGAGGGTGGTATGATGTGATAAAAAACACCTTTGTATCCAAATACCTCTATAAACTCTTCTAGAAATGAGACATAAATTGGGAATCTCTATCTGATATAATGGTTTGAGGAACCCTTTGAAGCTGTACTATCTCAAAAATATACAACCTCCCAAGCTCATCCACTGAGAAGGTCTCCATGATCAGTAAGAAATGAGATACCTTTATGATCCTGTACACAACAACCCACACTATATAAAATCCTCAAGGAAAAATTAAAAAACTAGTTCTAAAATCTATCATGAAATCCTACCATATCCACTTAGTAATGTATCACTATTATAAAAGCCCCACTGGTCACAAATGTTCTTCTTTCACTCGCTGACAGGTGCAACATCTCATAATAAAACTAACTACCTCTGTTTTCATACATATACATAGATTATTGACAACTTAAATCATGATACATCTTGGTAACTTCGGGATGAACTGCCCTAATTGAGTCATGAAACTCCCGCATCAGTTCCTTGCATATGTCTGATGGAACCCATATGCAACCACGAATACATCGGATCTCATCCTCACCAACTGTCCAACCAAGAGGTGGGTCCTTACCTTCTACACTCTCTCTTAGGATTAGGCCCTCCAAATTCGATAGCTGCCTCATTCTCACTCTATCCAAAAGGGTAGAGGTCACTGCTAAGGATAAAGGAAAATCCTATCCACAACTGTCTTTCACCTCCAAGTGAATCTCATAAAGTAAATCCACAAGCCACCACTCGCTACTGGCCTCTTGAACTACCTTATCTGAGTCCTCATACTTAGTTCATTAGCCATTTCATTTACATTTCTGGGCATATAGGCAAGATCAAAGTCAAAATACTATAGGTAATCAACCCACCTTCACTGCCTCAAATTTAGATCATGCTGTATGAATATATACTTGATGTTTTTGTGATCTGTGTACACCAAAAAATTCTCTCCCAGTAGATAATGTCTCCAATAACGTAAATCATGAAAAAATAAAACTAACACAAGATCATGCATCAAGTAATTCCTATCACGTGACCTTAACTGATGAGACTCATACACAATGACTCTATCTCTCTACATCATAACTAACCCTATCCTAATACATGATACATCATAATACACAGTGTATCTCCTTCCTAGCTCTATAAGAATCAGGATCAACACTAAATTCATTCCACATTTTAGCTCCGGAAAGGATGTCTCACATGTATCTGAACATACAAACTTCACACGCTTCTTAGTGAAGCCCTTAAGAGGTGCTTCTAAGAATGATAAGTTTTGTTTGAAATGTAGGTAATAACCAAATATCCTCAAGAAACTCCATATATCAAATATATTCTTGGGATGATACTAGGAAACTATATCTCCCACATTCTCTTAGTCAAATGATACTTCTGTATCTGAGATAATATGACTCATGAAGTGAATCTTATCCATATAGAAGTGTCACTTTATGATCTTATCATATAACTGATTCTCTATTAGTGTATCCAAAACAATCTCAAGATATTTGGCATAGTTTTTTCAATTATTAGAATACACTAAGATATCATCCATGAAAACCATAACAAAAGAATTCAGATAAGGATGGAAAACTTGGTTCATCAATTCCATGAAAACTACTGGCATGTTTGTGAGACTGAATAACATAATTAGATACTCATATAGATCATACATGCTATGAAAAGTTGTACGAGGTATGTATGAAGGTCGAACATGCACTTGGTGATATCCTAACCTCAAATCAATATTTGAGAAAACCTGAGCTCCTTGGAGCTGGTTGAAGAGATCATATATCAGTAAAAAAGGATACCAGTTCTTAATTGTTATTTGGTTCAATTTTTGATAATCCACACATAGCCTAAGGGTACTATCCTCCCTTTTCACAAAAAGGATCGTCGAACCCCATGGAAAAGTATTGGGTCATATAAACCACTTGTCCTCCAAGTCCTCTTACTACCTCTTGAGCTCGTGGAACTCTATAGTACTGATCCTATAAAGATGGATGGATAGTGATGTAGCTCCTAACACTAGGTATATGGAGAAATCCACCGCTCTCTTAGGAGGTAAACTAGAAAAGTCATTTGGGAAAATGTCCTTGAAATGATCAACCACCGGAGGGAAGTCTTTCTGAATTGATCCCTGGTCATCCATATATAAACTAATAATCTAGGTTTCCATCCCACCCAACCCATGATGCTCTATTATAGCTTAGATCTCTTGGAAATCTCATTCACCCTTGTGAATAAAAACTCCACCCTTTGGTGATGTGAAGGTCACCGTATGATGATAGAAATCAACAAAATATCGATAAGTAACTAGTTAGTCCATACCGCTTATGACATCAAACCCTATCATCTGGAGGAAAAAAAGATCCCATACGAAGTGACACCCAAAAATATAAATGGGGGACTCCCTATACTAGCATACAAAACCTCACTACCTGAATCGATCCCACTATACTATCTAGGTACAACTGGTGCTTAGATGCCTTAGCTACAACCACCACCTTGGGCTGACTAACCAGTACTACTTCAACTACAAGCCTAACATAGAGCTATAAAATCCAATAATGAACCTGGAGTCATAGCTGACCCCCTTCCATTAATCATTGTAGGAAAGGTCCTATAGAATTTATATACGTTTCCCATCCTACCATAAGCTCAGCACTCAACTGGGTTTTGATCACACTGATTCCTCATGTTTCCCCATCTACAAAACTGATGATAGAAAACTTCACTAACAACACCAATATAATGGCTGGTACTCAACTAATGGGAAGCCTCAAAATGTCACTTTATACTACTGGAAGTTGGACCACTGGGTTGAGAGACTATAATGCTATACTCTTCACCCCCAAATTTCCTCAGGTTCTGCTATGTAATTAGCACCTGATTCACTATCTCAGTAATAGTTATCAATATAAACATATTGACCCGAGATCAAACAACATGTATGATACCTTCATCTAATAATCTCACCCTCATTTCATCATTAACAAGATATAAGAGTGAAAAATTCTAAATATTTGTAATGTGTGTCAAATATTCCATAATAGTCATAGCTCTTTTCTCTAGATTCATGCACTCACTAGCCCGCGCTACTCTCAAATTCTCAGGGAAAAAGTAATCATAAAATCTGGTTTGGAAATAACCTCAAACCATATCCCATAGCCTGTCAACCTGGTTAAAAACATCTAACCAATTTTTTTTTCTCCCCAAATAATATAAGTCATGAGATTCACTCTCATCTCAGGAGGTTTCTTTAGATTCTCAAATATTGAAAAATTCATCTCAAGTAATAGCTCAGTAGCCTGTGGACCTTCATCCCCCAAAAATGTAGGAGGATGATACTACTGGAACACAAGCATCATCTCTTCCATAGATGATGAATGCTACGGTGATCCCTAAAAATTCTACATATAGTGTATAAAACCATTGTGAAACTATTCATCAACACCTATGTTCGATAAAACCACTAGTTCTACAGCTGGCACAATAGGAGGATCTACTGGTACAATATTCCCCACCAACTTCAGAGTATGGTCATCGCCACTCTCTTGGAATATGACTGGTGGTCATCATGGTGGAAAGTCTCTATAATTCCAAACACCAGCCTAAAAAACGCTCGATAATGAAAATTTCACAGCTAAAAGAATAGGATAGGTTAAAACCTTCCTATAGACACGTCTCACCCATCTCCCTACTCCTAAATCCAAGAATAGGTAAAAGAACAGTCACAAACATCATTAGAGACATTAACTACTTCCCACTCAAAATATGGGTCTTGGTCAAGTTCTCTATTTTCAAACTTTCCATTTCAATTCAATTCATATTAAAAATTATCTTTAAAAGGTTGAACCAAATGGTTGACCAATTTTGATTCGTAAGGGACCATACACCTCATGAACTAAAATATGGAGTCCACTTAATCCATACCACAACTTGTTCCAATCCGTGTGACCAATGGTTAATCACTCAACATTCCATAGTTGACCACTTAGGATGTCTGCTATAGCCTAATCAGGAAAAAACTATTTGGGTTACAGAAGGCACTCTAAGTACTAACCATGTTTCTTAGTCTCCTTCAAAAAACATCTATAACAATAGTAGGTATATCACACAAGGCACATATCACAAAGTCATGCAGTCAAGCAATGCATCATATATGTAATGGGATGTGAACCCAATAAAGTGTCTAAAATTATGCATGAGATGTATACCCTCATCTAATTAGGAAATAGTAATGAAAATCCTCAATCATAATAATGATAACATCACAATTCAAGTGCATCCCTAAATGGTGGAATCAAATCAACTGTAATAGTAAAAATCCAGAAATAAAAATTTCTATTTCAGGAAATTTTTCCTTTTCCTATACGTGGGTTAGAAACTCCCATGCATAACTCACTACCAAATTCCAATCCATCCAAATCCCTGTTTATTATCTCAAAATAATAATAAAACTAGAAAATAAAAGGCTCTAATACAACTTTATAACATCCCCAACCCGATTCCAATGATCATTTCATTGAGGCAGTGGCTCACATGGCCTCAAGTGCATCTCCCTGCACACTAGAGGCTGCTGACTAGTAGTGAGAGCCTGGGATTTTTCTGCAGGGAGACTATGCCCTTATGTATTAGTGTAACACACCATAATAAAAATAACAATCAATAATGTAAGTAGATAATAACAAAATATAATATGAATATCCAAGACAAGTGTATATAAATGATGAAATAAATAATCTCATATTCAATGAATATCATTTCATGTCTCTAAAAAGAATCCAAAATAGGTATACATGCATCTATTGCAATACATGTATCAAAATACCATAAAGATTAAAAATACTATCCCATCTAGCATCACAATCCTCAACTCAGTCATGTGATCCCCCACTCCAAAGAATAGAATAAATAAAGCATCGTATTATGGGTGCTTTCCCCATTCCCTACCTATATACATATAGTCTATCTGGGTACCCAACAATGGCCCGAACTGGGTGTGAGACAACATTTAGTAGGCCACTATCAATGGTGTCTATAGGAAGTCTAGTCTATGAAATACATGCTAAGTAGTGTGTAGAATATAACAAATATAATAGTACGAAAGTCATCAAGTCAAGTGGTACTATCCACTCTACAAATTCTCCTTGCAACAATATTCAAGATCCTATAAAAAGAAATCTATAACAAAAATAAATAAGTCACCCTATCCATTCTATCAATTTAAATCCAATACCCATACCCAAGCTTTCTATAAAACATTCCAAAATATCCACCAAGACAATGCCATATAACCAATAAAACATTTACCCCAACCATTACCTATAATCATAAGTGTCGGATATCATATGGCTAGATTCAAGGTATAGATGACCAAGGCATCCCCATTGATTCCCATGAGCATATCGATGGAAACTTGATTAGACCTGGGTAGATTCCAAGGATTGTGTTAAAAACACACGTTGAATGCAAGTCCAAGAAAGATGGATCTAAGGGGTAGCAAGGCCCAAGGCATCCCATAAAATCAAGATCCAAGTAAAAATATCATCCAAGGCATCCACTACCATTATCAAGATACACGAAGCTAACATCCATGGAAACTAATGGAATCAGGATCCAAGGTATACCAACCAATGCATCCACTACCATTTCAATTCATCTCATTGATAACTAATTCATAATCAATTACATTTCATGAGTTTATATAATAATTTTACACAATTTCTATTCAAACAATAAAAACATTCAACATAATTTATCACATGGAAAAGGAGGAAAACCATATCATAGTCATTGAATTCAAACCAAATCAATTATAAAAAGGCTTCCTCTAATGAGGATATCTCACACTTAATCCATAGGTGGCATAACAAACTGCAAAAGAAAGGGAATAACCCATGGGTGGCTTAGTTTGGGGCAACAACCTCCACAATATCTATAGAACTACTGGTAATCCCTAACATGATCCAAATTACTTAATTAAAGAATTTAATAAATTAAAAGTGCATCACCAGAATGATTGGGACATTGAACAATGTAAATTATTCTTATAAAACACCAAACCCCAAGAGAAAGGTATAAACCACATTCCGTAGGTACATTGTAGAGTGCTCATCCAGTATCAGCTTCTGATTTGATCCATATCTAAAGAAAATTGAGTAATAGACAAGGAACCTATAAATAAGGCATATTATCTTGCACCTAATTAACTCCATAGATACCATGGAAAATGAAAGATGACACAAGAGGATCGTAGTACTTACTAGCATGGATCTAACAAGACCTACGGTGTTCAAATACAAGTTCAGATAAAGAAATGAGATCAAAATCTATGAAATTGGCTCAAAGGAGCTCTCCCAATGCCCACTACTATCCAACATAAGATAAAGAAGAAAAGGTTTAAGTTTTAATGTATTTTAAGGGGAATTTGTTCATTTTTTCCAAAAATACTGAGCCTATTGGTTTGTTCGCACGGTTGGCTAAACCCTACACCAACTGTGCATCCTTCACTCCTTTAAGGGGAACCTCACATAGTTAGTGTGGATGGTTTTCCAAACATGTGAAAACCATGTTTCATGCTCTATCAAAAACTATAGAGGCCCACGTACGAGCACAAACCCTTATCCATATGGTTTCATCAAATCATACGGGCTCCTAAATCCCACTATCTAGGACTCACATGATTAAAAAAACTGTATAGCCTATCACACATGGTTTACTAACCATGTAGTCTGCCTTGTTTTTCAAAAAAAGCTGGCTTTGAGCTCCTACAATCCCTGGACACCCCTGATACACCCACCACTACCACCTCAGGCTGACTAATCAGTACTGCTCCAGCCCCAAGCCTAAGTTAGTGCTATAAAACATGCTCATGAACCTGGAGT
Source organism: Viscum album (assembly GCA_963277665.1). NCBI lineage: Eukaryota > Viridiplantae > Streptophyta > Magnoliopsida > Santalales > Viscaceae > Viscum > Viscum album. The sequence goes on along the minus strand of OY728157.1, from coordinate 1,653,788,822 downwards.
CGAATCTGACCCCCTTCTATTAACCACTAGAGGAAAGGTCCTATAGAATTGATGTAGATGGACTATCCTGCCATAAGCTCGGCACTTGATTGGGTTTTGATCACACCAATTAATCATGTTTCCCTATCTACCACACTGACGATAGAAAAATTCACTAACAACGCCAATATAATGGCCTGTACTCAACTCATGAGAAGCCTTGAAATGTCACTTCCTACTACTGGAAGTTGAACCACTGGTTTGAGAGACTATACTACTCTGCTCTTCACCCTCAAATTCTCTTAGGTTATACTCTATTATTATCATTTGATTCACTATCTCAGTAATAGTCATCAATATGATCATGTTGACCTGAGATCAAACTACATGTATGATACCTTCCTCGAAGCATATCACCCTCATTTCCCCATTATAAAGATATATCATTGAAAACACTACATCTTTGTAAAGTTTGTCGAATATTCCATAAAATTCATAGAATATTTTTCCAGACACATGAACTCACTAGCCCACTCTTCTCTCAGTGTCTTGAGGAAAAAGTAATCATAAAATATGGTTTGGAAATCACCTCAAACCATATCATTTAGCCTGTCAGCCTGATTCAAAAAATCCAACGAGCTCTTTTCTTCTCCCCAAAGCATATAAGTCAGGAACTTAACTCTCCTCTAAGTAGGTGTCTCTAGATGATAAAATATAGAAAAATTCATCTCATGTAAGAGATCAGTATCCTGTAGACCTTCATCCCCTGAAAACATGGGAGGATGATACTTCTAGAACACATGCATCAACTCTTCCATAGAAGAGGCAGGCAGCGGTGCTCCCTAAAAAGTTTGAATATACAGTATGAAAGAATCGTGGAACTATGAATCAACATCTGTGTTTGGTAAAACTGCTGGTGCCACAACTGGAACGACATGAGGATCTACTGGTACCACATTCCCCACCACCTTTGGAGTATGGTCATCACCACCCTATTGGCATACAACTAAAGGTCATTATGGTGGAAAGTCTCTAAAACACCAAACCCAAGACTCATAAAAGCTCTATAATGAAAATTTCACAGTTAAAATCATAGGATAGGGTAAAAACTTCCTATAGACATGTCTCACCCATATGCCTTCTCCTAAATCCAAGAATTGGTAAAATAACTATCACAAACATCATTAGAGACACTGCCTACTTCCCACTAAAAAGTTTGGTCTAGGTTTAGTTCTCTATTTACAAATTTTCCATTTCAATTCAATTCATATTAAAAATTATATTTAAATGGTTGAACCAAATGGTTGAACCAAATGGTTCACCACTTCAAATACATAAGGGACCATACACCTCATTAACCAAAATATGGCATCAACTTAATCCATACCATAACACGTTCCAATTCATGCAACCAATAGTCCACGACTCAACATTCCATAGTTGACCACTTAGGGTGTCAGCTGTAGCCTAATTAGGAAAACACTATTTGGGTTACGGAAGGAACTCTAAGTACTAACCATGTTTCTCAGTCTCCTTCACAAAACATTTATCACAATAATAGGTATATCACACAAGGCATGTATCACAATGTCATCCAATCAAGCAATACATCCTATATCTAATGGCATGTGAATCTTATAAAATTCCTAAAATGATGCATGAGATACATACCCTCATCCTAGCAGAAAATGGTAAAACAAATCATCAATCATAATAATGATAACATTATAATTAAAGTTCATCCTCGAATGGTGGAATCAAATCAAATATAATAGGAAAAATCCAGAAATAGAAATGTCTATTTGAGGTAATTTTTCTTTTTCATATACATGTGTTATCTACTCCCTAGCACAACTCACTAAAAAATTCCAATCCTTCATAATCACTACATATTGTCTTAAAATAGTAAGAAAACTAAAAAATAAAAAGGTTCTGATACCACTTTGTAACATCCCCAATCAGATGCTAATGATCAGTTCCCCAATCCAGTGGGTCACAAAGCCTCAACCGCATTTCCCTACACACCAGAGGCTACTGACTAGCAGTGAGGGCCTAAGGTTTTTCTATGGGGAGACTATACCCTCACTTATGAGTGTAACACAATATAATAATAATAATAACAATCAATAATTGAAGTAGATAATAACCATATAAAAGATGAATATCTAAGACAAGAGTATATAAATAATTCCAAAAAAGAATCTCATATAAATTGAAGATCATTTCATGTATCTACAAAGCATAAAAAATAGGTATGTTGGCATCTAGTGAAATACATGTATCAAAATACCAAAAAGATGAAAAATACTATCCTATCTAGAATTTAAATCCTCAACTTGGTCCTGTTATCCCCTACTCTTATGCATAGAAAAAATCAAGCATTATACTATGGGCACTTTCCCCATTCCCTACCTGTATACATATAGTCTATCCAGGTACCCAACGATGGATCGAACAGGGTGTGAGATTACACGTAGTAGGCCACCATCAACGATGTCTATAACAAGTGTAGGCTGTGAAATAGATGCTAAGTAGTGTGTAGAATATAAGAAATATAACAGTACTAAAAGTAAAGTTAGTAAGTCAAGTGGTATTATCCATGCTACCATGTCTCCCTACAACAATAGTCAATCTCCTATGATAAATAATCTATAATAGAAATAAACAAGTAACCCTTTACATTCTATCAACTGAAATCCAATACCAGTACCTAGGATTTCTGTAAAACATGCCAAAAAACCCCCCATAGCCATGTCGTACAACCAAGAAAACATTTACCTTGACCATGACATATAATAGTAAGTGTCATACCTCGTAGGGACAAATTGAAGGTATAGATGACCAAGGCATCCTCGTTGATTCCCATGAGAATATCGATAGAAACTTGATAAGGCCTGGGTGGATTCCAAGGATAATTTTAATAACACATGTCCAATACAAGTCCAAGTAAGCCAGATCCAAGGGTTAGCAAGGCCCAATGCATCCCAAAAATCAAGATCCAAGGAGAAATATCATCCCATGCATCCACTACCATTATCAAGATCCATTAAGCTAATGTCCATGGAATCTAATGGAATCAGTATCCAAGGTATACCGACCAAGGAATCCACTACCATTTCAATTCATCTCATTGATAACCAATTCACAATCAATTACATTTTATGAGTTTACCCCATCATTTTCTACAATTTCCATTCAAAAATTTAAAACATTCAACATAATTTATCACATGGAAAAGGAGGCAAACCACATCACAGTCATTGAATTCAAACCAAATCAATTATAAAAAGGATTCCTCTATTGAGGCAAGCTCGAACTCAAACCATAGGTGGTATAATAAAGTGAAAAAGCAAGGGCACACCTCATGGGTAGACTTGGTTGGGGAAAAACTCCAACAATATATATGGAACTAGTGGGAATATCTATCTAGCTCCAATTTACTTAATTCAAGAATTTAATAAATTAAAGGGGCATCACTAGAAATTTTGGTGCATGGAACAATAGAAACTATTTTTATAAAACACCAACCCCTGAGGGAAATGTATAAACCACATACCATAGGTATGTTGTAGAGTGCTCATCCAATATAAACTTCAAATTCAATCTAGATCAAAAGAAAAATGAATAAAGGACGATGAACCTAGAAATAAGGCATATTATCTTGCACATAATAAACTTCGTTGATAATAAGGAAAATGAAGGATGACAAAAGAGGATTGTAGTACTTACTGTCATGGATCTAAAATGACTAATGGGGTTTGAATCCAAGCCCGGATGAAGAAAAGAGATCAAAATCTACGAAATTGGCTCAAATGAGCTCTCCAAACACCCACTACTGTCCAACAGAGGATAAAGAAGAAAAGGTTTAATATTTAATAGTTTTAAGGGAAATTTGGTCATTTCCCCCCAAAATACTAGGCCTCTTGGTTTGGTCGCACGATTTTATAAAACATGCATCAACTGTGCACCCTTCACTGCTTTAAGGGGCACCATGCACGGTTAGTGCGCAAAGTTTTCCAAACCGTGTGCAAACCATGTCTTAGGCACTGTAAAAACTAAAGAGGCCCATGTAAAATCTTTCACTCCTATCTGTATGGTTTCCTAAAATCATACGGGCTCCTGAATCCCACTATCCATGAATCACATGGTTAGAAAAACCGTATAACCTATCCCCCATGGTTTTTACTAACTTTGAATTCTGACTTGTTTTTCCAAAAAGTATTTCTATGGGATCCTAACAATATCTGGACACCCCTGATACACCCATGATCACATTGGTCACCCACATTAGGTCATAAAAAAGCATTTAGAAAAATGAAAGATTTGTACCTAGTTCGAATACTTGAGATCTTACACTCAACCAAAAAAGATGTCCCAACCTGACAACAACTTGAAAAAAAGTAAAACTAAGATAGACTAGATCCTGATCTCCAATCTCTAACCTATCACTACCCATCCCAAAGGGTCTTATGCTATGAATCCCAAAGACTGCCTATAATAGGTCAAGGTCTGGTGAATAGCACTGAGTATACATATCCCTAACATGGGAGGCATTAGCCTAAATTACCTACACACACACACATCTACAATCCCATACAATGCTAAAATGTAAAAAAAATGAAGTAAAAATAGCATGCATACATCTAATCCCACAACTAGAGTAAGAAAGGAGTAAGGTAAACATGTCCAAATACAGTTCCACCACAAAGAGTCTAAAAATAGGTCCAACCTGAAATTGAAAATGGGGCTGCTATCAAAGTACCGTAGGAACACACCTTGGTCTATTTGGTCTCACTAAGAACTTCCTAGTCCTGGTCTCTCTAAGACTCTGTCAAAAGGTCTATCACCTTTACAAAAAACTACACATATAGGAAAATCCCATGTAGGGGTGAGTATAACAATACTCAGTAGGACACCCTGAAACCACAAATCATATAACAAAAGAATAGAAGTCATCTCTAGATAGGTATATGTCTAAAAAACATATAACAAGAATATCCAGCTATACTCAACAAAGACACACAGTCTAAAGTTAACGTCACCATCGTAATACCATCATAGGATTCCATCTTGAAAGTTCCACATAACACTCATCTAAGAGAACATACTCCATTATCCAGATATCACTGGTGATGTCTATCCAAGAGGTAGTACTCATCGGGTCTCACCATTAAAAGTATACACTATAAATTTGAAGAGATATGATACACATATCCAGATTACTCCCAAGGATATGGGGTATACCAACAACTCAATTTGGATTTACCCTCTAAGTAGAATATTGGTGCTCGTGTAGTGTTAGTCATGAAGATACCAAGAACCCTAACTAGGGTAAGAAGATGATAAATAATCTCACTCCGAGCCTCATAGAAGGATTCCAATAAATAAATCCAAGAAGTATTTTTGAAGGGATCATTGTCCTATGAGTATGAGATGATTCCATAATAACCCTTAGGAAAAGAATATAGGGAACTCAAACTAATGAAAAATTGTTCAAGATACATAGGACAAGGGCTCCAATACAAGTTAAAAGGAGTACATGATGTGTAATAGGAGTACACGGCCTATCCCTTCAGTACTGGGTCCTGCCCATGTAAAATGGCCCATTCTTATGTCCATGTAGAAGTGCACAGTGTGCTGATACCTATGTACTTATACCCGTGTTTAAGTACACGGCTAAGCCCATGTACATACAGGCTGACCATATCCATGTGGGAGTACACGACATGCCCCTGGTTGTGCACTCCTTCCCATGTCCATGTACCCTTTAAGGTATCTACTGAGCCATCCGGGGAGGGTTACACACTGTGTGACATGGGTCACATGTCATGTGATCCTTCCTCCTGAAACCCTAGCCACTACATAGGGGTACCACACGACGTGTATATCTGAAGCACACACCATGTATATAAAAAATTTCAAGATTTATATATCTAAAATCACACATCTCCTATACTTATCCAACCATCAATATGGACACTCCTAATTCTAGGACCAAGCAGTGTCATCAGCCGAACCTTTCCATTATTGAATCATTAAAAAAAGGCCATCAAATTCATTCAAAAAATTCCTTAGAATTTCATTCTTCATTTCATGCTGAAGAACAAAAAAATTGGGTGTCCCAAACCATCTGATCTGTTTTGAATTCTATAATCGCACAATCATCAAGTTGTTCTGATATCAGATCTACAATTTCAAACCATTTCCCCAAGAAATAGGTGCACACCATCCAATTTTTTGATATACATTGAGCCACAAGACAAATTAAATTGACCATGATAAACAAAGAAATAGAGAAGAAATGCACAACCAAAAACACAAGGAACGAACCTTAGCCAATATTCATGTTAGCCTCGATCCATATCTGTTAGGAGTGAAAACAAAGAATCAATAATAATCAAACTAATCTCCCAATAAATCCCAACAATAATCCCATCCTAAAAACGATCGATCCATGAATCAATCTGTTGGTCGACTGATTCACATTTTTCATAGAAATAGAAAATGGGAAAAGAATCCAATAAAAAAACATCCTACCTTGAGGTGGATCGATCGCTGATGATATATGATCCTGTGTCATTATCTTAGCGAGATCTCTAAATCCCATTACACAATGATCCTTGATCTATGATCCTATTGATGTTCATATGAGAGAGATACTCCAATGCTATCTCCAATGGTTCTCTAATGGATCTAGGGTTATGTGGATAACCCTGAGGATTTATCATAACTGTATACTTATAGATTAATTTAGGTCACTACGTTAACAGATGAAATAAATAATTTAATTAATTATTTTATTCAATTTACACTTGAAATGAATCGTTCACAGAAATCCACATGGACAAAATTTATGTCGTTCCTAAGGTAAAATTGACATTCTGGACTCAAAGGTGCCCTTGAAATTTTGTTTCAGGTCCCTATTTAGAAGTTATTCCACTTTTTTAGGAAAAATGTGCACACATGATATTTAATATATTTAATATATTTTGAACATTTATTTCGGGCACACTAGGCCTTGGAATCAAGTGCTGTATCAACACCTAGTCTCAAAAATAATCCATACAATATCCAAAATAAATAAATAGAAAATCCAAGTCATTAAATTATCACCACCCTGGGGATTTACATCCTGAAAATCCAAAACAAGGGGCTACACAAAGAGATGTGGGTACTAAGATCATATCTGGGCCTACCACTCCTAGGTGCTCTCCTGAAGATTCTCATACTTCCACCAGACACAAACTAATGGAATCTCTTGCCCAGGAAGGATCCTCTCCTACCGATTCTCAATATCTACTAGGTACTCAGTGATGGTAGCTCCATCCTTAGTGTCTAGATCACCCCAGTCGATAAAGTGGGATGGGTCAAGCATGTAACTCCTCAGCTATGACATATGAGAGATGTCGTGTACCTAGTCTAACCAAGGAGGTTGATCTAAGTGGTACAACACCTCCCCAACTCTACATAGTATCTAGAAAGGGCTAATTAATCTCATAGATAACTTATCACACTAGCCAAATATCTATAATCCACATCGAGGTGAAACCTATAGGAACACATGGTCTTCCTCCTTGAACTCCAATGGCCTCTATCGTCTGTCTGCGTAAGATTTATGATGGATCTGTTTAGTCCTCATCCACTCCTGGATGATCTGCACCTTCTCTATAGTGGATTTTACCAACTCTGGGCCCATGAGTTCAGACTCTCCTAGGTCAATTCAGTAAAGTGATGACCTATAGGTTCACCCATACAAGGCCTCGAATAATTCCATACCAATGGTGGAATGGTAGATATTTTTTTATGAAAACTCCACCATTGGTAGGTGATCCTCCCAAGTCCATGGATATCCCACCCTAATTATACTATAGAACCTCAAGGGGTTGAGATAATCCCACTAGAACTTGGTTCTCAAAATATACTTGCTGATAAGTAAGGCATCAAGAGACAAACTCTGCAACTCCCTCCTTCATCCCTAGCCACCAAAACTAATGTCATAGGTCCTGGTACATATTTACCACACCAGGATGTACTTATAAATAAGATTCATGAAACTCTCTCAGAACCTCCTCCACAACGTCAACATAACCATTTTGCATCCTCTAAAAATAAAGATATGCTCCCCACCTTTATAAAATCCATCAGGAGCATGTCCAGTGCATATCTGAGTATGTAGGGTCTCACAGTCGGTATCCTCAAATTGTGACTCCCTAATTCGTTGCAAAAATGTGGGGGGGGGGTAAGAACCATCAGTTGGAGGTAAGATTCTCCATCTCCATCCACACAGTATAACTGCAATGAGGCTAACTATTGTGAAGCCTCATTCAATAACTATGAACAAGATCTCCTATTGAGAGAATATTCTACCACATTACCTTTTCCATGAGTATAGAAAATTTTGAAGTAATTATCCTTAAAGAACTCTATACATATCCTTTTTCTCATGTTGAGGTCATTCTGAGAAAATATATACTTGAGACTCTTTTGGTAATAATTAATGATAAACTGCTTGTTCATCAGGTAGTGTCACCCCATATTTAGGGTGGAGACTAATGCTGCAACTCAAGATCATGGGTCGCATAGTTCTACTCATATGGTATCAACTGACATGAACCATAAGAAATCACCACCTTCCAATTCATTAGAACACAACCAATTCCATTCCCTGATTCATTGCAGGATACTTCATACTCAAAACCCTCCCCAAGAAATCTCAACATGGGATTGCTCATCAATCTCTACCTCAACTCCAAAAAATCCTATTGGAACCTCTCTATCCACACAAAAGGTTATCCATTTAGGGTCAAATATGTCATGGGTGATGATATCCTAGTAAAATCATGTCTTAATATATGGTAATAGCCTTCCAATCAAAGGAAGCTTTGCACCTCCATCATGCTCTTGTGTGGCTCCCAAGATAACCCTTCCATGACCTTGGATGGGTACACTTCCACACCATCTATTGAGATAACATGTCCCTAAAAGTGGACCTTATGAATCTAGAACTAGAAATTCAAGAGATTCCCGTAAAGCTGGTGCTCTCAAAGTATGTCTAAGACCACCCTTAAATGTCTCATGTGCTCATCCTCGGACGCCAAGTGCACAAGGATATCATTGATGAATACCACCACAAACCAATCTAAGAAAGGATGAAAGATCCAGTTCATGAGTCCCTTGAACAAAATTGGGAAATTCATCATGCCAAAGGGAATAACCAAGTACTCATAGTGACTATAGAGACATTTTAATGCCATCTTTGGTATATCCTCATCTTATACTCACAACTGGTGATAGACTAATCTGAGGTCAACCTTTGAGAACCATCGTTCCCCTATCAACTGATCAAAGAGGTCATCGATCCTCAGTAGTGGATAATTACTCTTCAAAAAAACCTAGTTCAAGTGCTGGTAGTACACACATAACCTTAATCTCTTTCTATCCTTCTTAGAAAACAAAACTGGGGTACCCAGGGTGAAACACTGGGTCTAATAAAGCCCTTCCTTTTAAAGACCTCCAACTACAACTTTAACTCGAAAAGCTCTATAGGAGCCCTCTAACATTATGTTGCATACATCAGGGGTCATACCAGGATGAAGATCAATTCATAAGCCTATCTATTTTTGGGGAGGTAAGACTGGAACATCAGTAGTGTAAGAACCCATGTTTTTTCAGATTGAAGTTTTGAGCAAAAATTTGAACTTTTGATTTCAAATGCTTGGGAGGGATAAAATGGTATTTTTTCCTGATCACATAATCTTGGATAATTTTTATGATCACTCCATTGGTCCCGGAATATGATGTTTACCCTAGGATAGGAGTTTGGTGGAAATATGAGCCGTTCAAATTTTGGCGGAATAATTAATAATTAATAATTATTAAATTAAATATTAATTTAATCATGAAGGTTTGTTTGAATATGACTTCTAAAACTGAGTTTTAAATTAAGATTTCATATCTACCATTGAGTCTAGAATGGGGAGTTTAGCATAGGTAAGGCATAAACTTGAGTTCGGCGCAGGGGCCGACCCTAGCCCTGTTTTTTCCTTTTCTTCTTTTCTTTTCCTTCATCTTATTTACTTCTACTTCTTGTGAAAACCTCCTATGTGGCTCCTCTTTGGCCATTACCTAATGGATAATCGAGATAGGGTGAAAGAGTAAGAGAGGGAAGGGAAGAGAGGTACCGTTGCGGAGCTCTCGATGCGCTGATTTAGCGTATGGCGACCGTGGAAGGTGGAATCAAGCGAAGCTTCGGTGGTTTCCGCCTAAAGGTTGGCCATTTTTAATATTTACCATAAACACACTTTAAATTCATTGTTTTTAGTTTTTATATCTAGATATTGTTTTCTTTTAGCCTCTTATGGACAAGTCTATTACTTTGGGGGTTTAAACAGGGGTTTCGGGCATTTTGAGGGTTTTCTCATCGGGAAACCCAGGTTACACAGTGTGTGTTCTAGGGGAGCACACCATGTATTCTTCCCGTTTGGGGAAAACAAATTTTTAATGGTTACAAACTGTATATGGGGAATGCATTCTATGTATCGGTACTCGACCGTGTAGTTGAGTACCTGGGCATGTCTACCAGTGTAGGGGTACATGGCTGTGTAGGAGTACATGGCCGGACCTTGTGTAGGGTAGCACATTGTGTAGAAGTACATGGCCCTACCATGTATCTAGCCAGACCAATTGAAGGACACTTGAATGTACCTCATGTTGGGTACACACCGTGTATTGGTTCCACACACCGTGTACCTGGGTATTTACACACCGAGGTCAGTGGAAGTACATGCCCATGTGGCTTTGGGAGTACACATCCTGCACCAAGGTTACACACCATGTACTTCCCCTTTCCAACCCTTAAGGGATTTTTTTGTGTTTTCTTTCCCTGATGTCAGAATTGGATCCAAGAGTTGTCCATTCTGAGTAGTTTTCTGCATAGATCACGATGGTGAACCCATGGAGCGTTTTGATGACTACTAAGGGGTGTTTTGGGCCTTTTATCTAAATGGAGGGATTCTTCCTCTAGTTATAGATTTAAGTCATCACTTGAGATTGAGACTTGTCATGGATGATAGGTTGTGTGTTTAGACTAACCTAGTGAAACTTTTTCTAAAATGAGATGTCATCCATCTTCTGTAACCCTTTCTTTTGAGGACGTTCCCCTTGTGAGATGTGACATTCTGGCCTATGAGGTTGTGAGACCAGATGCTTCCAAGGATCCCCTGAGGGATGCCTTGGATTATGTGCTGATTTAGGGAGTCCTTTGTAGGATCCCTGTACTTATGTAACAATTCATGGATCCCCATTGTAGGATTCCTCCTTTGCTTGACCGACTCTAAGTTGTATATCGGGTTTTGGTAGAGATGGTGTTTGGGTGTCACCTAGAAGCTATGCCAAATTGGTAAGCCCATGAGGTTTTGGATGTAGTGTTGGGATAGGTGTTTGGTCCACCCTCACTCATTATTGTGTTCATTTGTTTATTTTTGATGCAGTGATATTCACTAGAGGTGCTTCTTGGTTGGTGGTTGTTGAGCCTGACGTGAGGCGTCTTTCTTTCTATTGGGATGCACAAACGTTCTTCCTAGGATCTGTGTTGCTTATTGGGATGACCATATGTGCTTACCTAGTATCCGGATTCTGATCCATGTTATTTCTGATATTTTACTAGTACCTATAAGCATTACATGGGACTTGGTTGTTGATATAGGATGTATATATATATATATATTGTGATATATTTTTTTAGGATGTCCAGAGGTGCTTCTTGGTATCTGACTGTTGAGCCTTACTTGTTGACTTTTACACCTTGTGTGATACTTGGATTCCTATGGTAGGAATGAATTGGATGGACTAATGGGATGGATGATATATGATGAGGATGATTATGCTCTCCTCTATGTGAGCTTGGTCTGAGTTTGGGATGGCATGGCCATCGGGATTGAGTGATGTTGATCACTTGTTGGGCTTGGACCAGATTTGCTTGAGTGGTTTTGACCACAGGATTGGGAGTTGTGGACATCAGTTTGAGGAAGTGTGAATATTAGGTTGGGAATGGCCTAAGATACTTGGATGGCATGACCATAGATTTTGAGTGACATGGTTGTAGGGTCATGTGGTGCTAGAGATGGTGTGACTTGGGTTCTTTATTTGGTAATTACCGCTCACCTGTGATGATCAAAGTGCTGACTGAGTTGTGTGAACATAGGTTGACTCTGTGATGAGTTAGTTTTGACTAAAAGTGTGGGAAGAGGCCCCTGATAGTTGTAGTTTAGGTATTTGAGGTTTGGGTGTGCTCGCTGTAAGAATCCACATGGGAGGCGAGGAACCTTCGGTTTATAGCGATGAGGCTATCAGGTTGGTGGATGAGGCTCGCCATGATTGAGGAAATGGGATGGGAATTTTATTTGAGGACATACATCACTGTTCCCCCAGTTTTTGTGCCATGGGATGATGTGATGTTTTGAGTAGGGGTCCGTGGGACTAGGATACTATTTTTTGGGAATTCCTTTAGGACATCGGTACTTGAGACACGAGGTGTCAGGAGGCACGTGGTGTCGGGAAGTGTGATTGAGGTGGAACCTGAGGGCTCACCTAGAATTTTTGACTATAGGAGTAACTTGGACCATGGGTCAAGGAATCTCTTTGCTTTTAAGATTCTGATATTGGCCAAAGCAGGTATATGTCGATCGGGATTACAGACCCAAGGATCGACTGTAGATTGTTTTTCAAGTTGATTGTTTCACATACTCATGAATATTCATATTTATGTATATATGTATATATATATGGACATCCTTGGTGGAAAATTCCCCATTGATAGGGATTATGGACCCTGGGTATGACTATGAGCTCATGTTGGTTTTACTTTCCTTTTGGTTGTGTTTCAGCTAGGCTGAGAACATTGCTTTTTCATACACTTGTATCATAAAAATTATAGTTTTCTTGTTGGGGTGGCCTACTGAGATTTTTTCTCACCCCTTCACATACACCTCGATGTACGTGTAGACCTTATGTATTCTTTTTTAGGTTGAGTACGAGTTTCATGGTGGATAGGGCTGAGGTACAATGTTGCTTCTTCAAGCGGAGCTACTCGAGTGGTTCTTTTGATCGGGCTGGTGGAATTCAACGGTGTCTGGAGATTGGGTATGTGGGTTGGATCAGAGTTAGTAGTAGATTCCTATACATTTACTTTCAGTTTATTTTGTATTGTTTTATCTGTGTGGTCAGCCCAGTGGGTGACCAGTGCTGTATTGTATTGCATAGCTTTTTAGGCATTTTACAGCATTTTACTATTGCTTCTTATTCTATTTAATTTTTTTATCACTTCCGCATTATGTTTACTTTCCGCCGTGTATGATACTTAGTTATTTACACTATTTTATTACTCTGATATGAGGTTATAGTATCCCCACTATCACCTCCTAGGACTATGCTGCTAGTCAGAAGCCTTTGGTGTACGGGGAGTCACGCTTGATGCCTTATGACGAACCAGATCAGAGCACCGATTTAGTGGATTAAAATTTGGGATGATACAAAGTGGTATTAGAGTACTTATTTTCTTAGTATTTACTATTTGGGATATGGTAGATAGAAGTATTAGGAATGTGTTGTAACTTGTTATGGATATCAGTCTGGTGCATCAAGAATACTTGTTCTGGTAGGAATTCCTAGTTGCCAGGGTATGGGGTTGTTATTCAGATATGTGATGTGACAGTTGTATATGATTTTTACCTTGATGGACTCACATGTTACGTGGATGTTTTTATTTATCATGTATCTATTTCTCTTGGACCTTGGAAATAGGTCACAAATAGATTTTGAATCTTGGCCAGCAAAGGCAAGAGGCATCTCATGCATTATATTTGTCATGTAGGATTCACATCTATAGGACTGCTAGTGTGTGATTTTATGGAAGACAAAGACCTATTCAGTTGGTCCTTCTTACAAATATATTTCTTTCTAATGTCATGTTATATGGATCTATGTTGAGATGTTTTGGTTTGAGTCTGATGAATCAATTCTCACGAACAAGTGGTGCAGTGACCCTATTAGGTCGATATGGCATGTGACTCCATTTTGTTGTGACCCCTATAGGGTGTTGTTTCCCAGGTCTATGGTAATCTAGTCAGATCTTTGAGTACGATGTCGATGGATACCAGGACTTTTCTTTTGAACTGGACCTCTAAGGGGTATTTCTGTATACGAATACCTGATAAGTTTCAGTTTAGTTCCTCTTCTGTGTTGGTTGTGACCTCCAGGGAGAAGTTCCTTTTAAGGATTTTTGGAGGGGATCAGTGCCTTTGTGGGCCATGTTTTCAGTTTCAAACCTTGTTTTCTTATGAACTTCGGTGTTTGTTGTGGGCCTTTGGGATCAGATGTTTCTTTGGAGATGATGATAAGAGTATTCCTATGGTCGGGAGTACCAGATCAGTTGTAGTTAAATGTATTTTTTGTAAGAGACAATTATTTATGCTATATGGCTGGTCGTTAGACAATTCAAATATCTTGGTTGTTTAGATGCTCGAGTTGAGAGCATAGCTTCTTGTCCTTTCACCAGGCTTCTCGGGGATGAGAAGGTTTATGGTGGGGAGTTTGCAAGAATCTGTGTTTTTTTCGAACTTCAGTTTTGAGTAGAAATTTGTACTTTTTCTTTCAAATGCTCGGTAGGATTAAAATATATTTTCCCCCAATCATATGATCTTAGATAATTTTTCTGACCACTTTATTAGTCCCGGAATAGGGTTTTTATCCTAGGATAGAAGTTTGGTGGAAATCCGAGTAGTTCAAATTTTAGCGGAATAATTAATAATTAATATTTATTAAATTAAATATTAATTTAATTGTGAAAGTTTTTTCAGACATAAATTTTGAATGGAGTTTCAGATTGAGATTTTTTCTCTGCCGTTGAGTCTGAAACGAGGAGTTTATCCTAGGCGATGCATAAACTCGAGTCGGGCATAGGGGTCGGCCCATGCCCCATTTTATTTTTCTTTCATTTTATTCTTTTATTTTCCTTCCTCTTCTTTCCTCCTCCTTCTTGTGCATGCCTCCTATGTGGATCCTATTTTTCCTTGACCTAAGGGATAATCGAGAGAGGGAGAAAGAGTAAGAGAGTGGAGGGAGGAAAGGTACTGTTGCGGAGCTCTCGACGCGCTGATTTGGCGTATGATGACCGTGGACAGTGGAATCGGGCAAAGATTAGACGGTTTCCACCCAAAGGTGGGATGTTTTTAATATTTACAAAAAATACCTATTAAATGAGTTGTTTCTAGTTTTTATAGCTATATTTTTCTTTCTTGTGGAATCTTGAGGCCAGATCTGTTGCATTGGGGGTTTAAATAGGGGTTTTGGGCATTTTGTGGGTTTTCTCATTGGGAAACCTAGGTTACATGGCGTGTGTTCTAGGGGAGAATGATATATGTTCTTACTATTTGGGGAAGATGATTTTTTAATGGGTACACACTTTGTATGGGTCATGAACACCATGCACCGGTACTTGGTCGTGTATCCGAGTACTCAGGCATATCAACCCGTGTAGGGGTACATGGACATGTAGGAGTACACGGCTAGACCCCATATAGGGTAGCATGCCATGTAGAAGTACACGACCTGGCCAAGTATCCAACCAGTCCGGTTGAAGGACACGAGCATGTACCCCGTTTTGGGAACACGCCGTGTACTAGTTCTACACATCGTGTGCTTAGGGATTTACATGTCCAGGACGATGGAAGTACACGCCCATGTGGCACTAGGAGTACACACTGTGTACCAAGGTTACACATTGTGTACTACCCCTTTCTAACACTTTGAGGGTTTTTCATGTTTTCTTGCCCTAATGCCGGAACTGGACCTGATAGTAGTCCATTCTGAGTAGTTTTTTCATAAATCACAATGATGAAACTCGTGGAGTAGTCTGATGAATCCTAAGGGGTGTTTTGGGCCTTTTATCTAAATGGAGGGGTTATTCCTCCATTTATCAATTTTAATCACCACTCGAGATTTAGACTTGATGTGGATGATAGGTTGGGTGTTCAGACCAAACTCATGAAACTTTTTCTGAGATGAGATGTGAGCCATCTCCCACGACCTTTGCTTTTGAGAACGTTCCCCTTGTGAGATGTTCACTTCTAGCCTATGAGGCCGTGAGACCGGATGATTCCAAGGATCCCCTAAGGGATTCATTTTACTATGTGCTGATCTAGGGAGTCCCTTTTAGGATCCATGTACTCATGTAACATTTTGAGGATCCCCGTTGTAGGATGATTCATTTTCTTGATCGACCCTAAGTTTTATGTCAGGTTTGGGTAGAGATGTGGTTCGAGTGTCACCTAGAACCCGTGCTAAACTGGCAAGCCCTTGAGGCTGTAGCTATAGTGTTGGGTTTGGTGTTTAGACCATCCACACTCCTTGTTGTGTTCACTTTTTCTTGTTAATGCAGTGATGTTCACCAGAGGTGCTTCTTGGTTGGTGGTTATTGAGCCTAATTTGAGGCATCTTCCTTTCTTTTGGGATGCCCTGATGCTCTTCTTAGGATCTGTGTTGTTTATTGAGATGACCAGATGTGCTTAACTGGTATCTAGATTCCGAGCAATGTAATTTTTGATATTTTACTACTACCCAGAGGTATTACATGGGATGTGTCTATTGATCCCGGATATATATATATATATATAGTGATATATTTTGTTGGGAAGTCCAGATGTTCTTCCTAGTATCCAGATGTTGAGCCTTACATGTTGACTTTTACACCTTGAGTGGTACTTGGATTCTCATGGTAGGAATGCCTTGGACAGACTCATGGACTAGATGATATATGATGAGGATGATTACTCTCTCTTTGATATGGGCTTGGCCCAAGTTTGGGATGGCATGACCATTAGGATTGAGTGATATTGATCATTGGTTGGGCTTGGCCTGGATTTTATTAAGTGGTTTTGACTATAAGATTGGGCACCATGGATGTAGGTTTGAGATAGTATGACTATCAGGTTGGGGATGGCCCATGATAATTAGATGGCATGGCCATATGTTTTGATCAACATGGTCACAGGGGCACAAGGTTCCTGAGATGGTGTGGCTTGGGTTCTTTATTTAGTGATTATCACTCACACGTGATGGCCAAAGTGCCGACTGAGTTGTGTACACGTAGATTGATTCTTTGATGAGGTGGTTTTGACCAATCATGTGGGTAGAGACCCCCTATAGTTATAGTTTAGGCATTTTAGGTTTGGGGGTGCTTGTTGTAGGAATCCATGTGGGAGGTGAGGAGCCTTCAGTTGATAGCGATGAGGCTATCAGGTTAGCGGATGAGGCTCGCCATGCTTGAGGCCATGGGTCGAGACATTTATTTGAGGACATGCATCATTTTTCGTCTAGTTTTTGTGCCATGGGAAGAAGTGAGATTTTGAGCATGGGTTCATGGGATGGGGATATTATTGTTTGGGCATGCCTTCGGGACATCGGTACTTGAGACATGAGGTGTCAGGAGGAACGTGGTGCTAGGCTATGTGATTGAGGTGGAACCTGAGGGTTCATCTGGGATTTGTGACTACATGAGTACCTTGGACCATGGGTCAAGGACTCTATTCCATTATCATATTCCAGCATTGGCCAAAGAAGGTATATGTCAATCGAGATTATAGACCTAAGGATCAATTGTAGATTGGTTTTCATGTTGATTGTTTCACATACTCATGAATATTCATATTTATATATATATGTATAACCATGGGACTATACATGTATATGTATATAGATATGAACATCCATGGTTGCAATTGCCTAGTTGATAGGGATTACGAACCCTGGGTATGACTACTGTCTCATGTTGGTTTTACTTTCCTTTTGGCTATGTTTCAGCTTGGCTGAGTATGTTTCTTTTTCATACACTTATAGCAGCACAATTATAGGTTGCTTGTCGGGGTGGCCAACTGAGATTGTTTCTTACCCCTACACGTGCACCTCAATGTACATGTAGAAATTATGTTTGATTTTCAGGTCGAGAAAATGTTTCATGGTGGATAGGGCTATGGACCAGTGTTTCTTGTTCAAGCAGAGCTACTCGAGTGGTTATTCTAATCAGACTGGTGTAGTTTGACGGTGTCTGGAGATTGGGTATGTGGTTTGGCTCAAAGTTAGTAGTATAACCTTGTACTTTTACTTTTAGATTCTTTTTTATTATTGTATCTTTTTGTTTGGACTAGTGGTGACTAGTGTTGTATTGTATGGCATAGTTGTTCGGGATTTTTATATCATTTTACTATTGCAACTTATTCTATTTCAGTTGTTTATCGCTTCTACACTTCGTTTACTTTCCGCATTGTATTATAATTAGTTATTTCCACTATTTTCTTAATCTAATATGATGAAATAGTCTTCCTACTATCACCTCTCAGGCCCTCGCTGCTAGTCAGAAGCCTCTGGCGTACGGGGAGTCATGCTTGAGGTCTTGTGGTGAACTGGCTTGGAGCACTAGTTTAGTGGTTTCTAGGCTGGGATGTTATAATCCAGAACGAAGTCCTCATACTTTGCCACCACTATAGGGAATTGAGAACTCATAACATTTTCTGCACCAAGGGTTATTTTTTCTAACTCGGGATTAATCAATTGCACCCTATTATGCATGATTCCATCCTACACTGCCTAGGTTTCCTTTTCACACACAATGAAGAACCTAGTCCCATCACTACAGACACACCATATCCTCCACTTGAAACAATTGATCTGGGAATGAACTATAGATAACTAGTCCATACCTAAGATGTCGTCATAAGGACTCATCATTACTATAAAGATATCCCACAGAAACTCTCTCATCCAAGAGTTAGGTCACACTGTCGGCACAATTGTGTGATCTTTGATTCATCTCCCATAGGAGTCTTCAAGTGCGAGGGTCGAGCTAAGGACTCAACTAGAATATCTAAGTCTCAAAATGGATAGGTTTAAATAAAATAATGAATAACACATCTATCTTTTAGTACCAAAAATAAAGTATAAAATATATAGATCATACCTTGAATCATTCCCGGAGCCTCCAGTTTATAATCATCAATCGCCAGTAGCAGCCCCCACCCCTG
This sequence comes from Viscum album, assembly GCA_963277665.1. Classification (NCBI taxonomy): domain Eukaryota; kingdom Viridiplantae; phylum Streptophyta; class Magnoliopsida; order Santalales; family Viscaceae; genus Viscum; species Viscum album. The sequence continues at coordinate 1,653,769,770 of OY728157.1, read as the reverse complement.
TCCTCCAGCTCCCTGAGCCTGACATGGACTACATGGCAGTAGTGGTGGTAATAGTTCAAAGATTCTACCACCTCTAGTTGCTCTCCCAGATCCTCTTCCACATCTTCCTCCCTATAGAACTATCTGTTTCTGTCACTAACTCTACCTCAGTGGTCCATCCACTATCTCCCTATTAGCCATATGGTGGGTCGAACAATCTTATGCATGATGTCCCCTTCCATAACATGAGTATCACCACTAATACCTAGGATGACTATACCAATCATGTAATCCCAAAACCATAGACCCTCTATCCTAGTACCTCCTCTAGAAACATATAGCATGTATACATCCCTATGACTGGAATTGTCTCCCTACTTCCAAATCCTCTACTCATTATTTCCCACTACGTGTAACCATTGTACGTGCCTACTCAGCCAGAAATTTCTCAACCAAAAAAGCTCACTCTAGAACCCCAACATAGGTAGGAATGCACATAGGTATAAAACTAGATTAGATGGCTCTACACCATCCTCACTCGAAGGTCCATACCTAGAAGAACTGATCCCAAACCACATCCATTGTGTACCTGGAGTGGTTGGTGAACCTTGATGAATACTCATATACTATCGTGCTACCATGCTAGAGCTGTAGAAGCTCCTAGATATATACAACCCTCAGTTTATCTGGAGAGAACTCCTCTCTGAAAAGGAACTCAAAATCTGTCATTTATAGAGTCACATCGTAGTAAGACTGGGCCACCAAACCCCACAATCATCCTACTGATCCATGAAGAAGGCTCACTACTAGGATCACCATCTAATCTGTTGGTGTCCTGACTAGATGAAACACCCATGTTACTGCCTCAATATATTCCTCATCCACCTATGGTTCGATCTCGCCTTAGAATCTAAGGGTTCACTATCATTAAAAATCATGAAGTGCGTTCAGATTCTGTACCTCATCCTCTGGTACTATGGGTATGATCTGCTGCCCTACATGTGGTGGTATAACTGGTGCCCCACCTAGAGTTAACACATATGGAATTTGTCCCTGTATCAATGCCTCACCACTGAGGGTATTGTACTCATGACCCTGATGATGAATCCTAGCTGTCATACACTGAAGATGCATCTTGAATGTAAACAAGATATACCATGATCAATGAGTATATCTAGAGAGATGACTTAAGAAGGACATGGAAACCCAAACCCATTTCTATATTATTCATGTTACATTGTTTTCCTTTCAAAAAGTGTTATCATGTACCCAATAAAAAGATAAGAGATCAGAGTCCTAGAGTATAGATACATCAGTCTCCACACCAACACTGGGGTCTCTGGCATGAAAGAAAAAATTGAAACAATCAACACTGTTTCCCCAAACCAAAATCATAGACTCCAGTCCTAAGTTAGAACCGACTGCTCTCATACCACTCTATCACGACCCATCCCAAAGGGTACCGTTCAGTGACTCCCCATTCCCACCTCAAATTGGACAAGGGCTAACAACTAGTGCCAATTAGGTATATTACTAACACGAGAGGCCTTATCCTAAAGTAACTTTACACACGCACACGTCTCCAAGCCCATACAATGATGAAATATTAAAAAATTGAAGGAAAACATGCATGCATACATGTAATACCAAAACTAGAGTATGAATGAAGGTAAATAAAAGTAAATAGGTCCAAATACAAGGATGCCATAAATAGAATGAAAAAATTACAACCTGGAAGTAAAAATGGGGACTGCTGTCAAATTACCATAGGAACACACCTCTGTCTATCTGGACTCACTAAGCACCACCTGTTCCTAGTCCCTCTAGGAATCTATCAAAATATCAATCATCTACACAAGACATGACATGTGTGGGAAAAGCCTATGTAGGTGTGAGTATAAAAATGAAGAGTGGGACACTACGAAACCACAAAGCATATAATAAAAGAATAAATGTAATCTCTCCATAGGTATATGTCTACAAAACATATAATAAAGAATATACAAATATAATCAATAAATAAACATAATATCAAGGTAAAGACACAATCATAATACCAACCTGGGATTCCAGATCGAAAATTCCACATAGCACTCATCTAGGAGAACACACTCCATGAGTCAGATAACACTGATGACGATTGTCTGAGAGACAATTCTTATCAAGTCACTCCATTAGAAGTATACACTATAAGTCTGAAGAGATATGATACACATATGAGGATTACTCCCAAGTCCATGGGGTATACCAACAACTCAATCTATATTAACCTACTAAGTATAGGATTTACACTCATGCGATGTTGGTCACGACGATACTAAGAAGTCCACCTAGGGAGAGAAGATGATAGTGGATCTCACTCAGGTCATCAAAAAAGGATTCCAACAACTTTATCTAAGAAGTCCTAATAAAGGGATCACTATCCAATGAGTAGGATGTGATTCCATACTAAACCTTAGGGAAAGGATATTGAAAACACACCCTAACAAAACTTGTCCAAGATATAGAGGACAAGGTCTCCATGCTAAGCTTGAATGAGTACATGATCTGTACTAGAAGTACACAATGTGTCCCGTTACCCCAGGGTCCTGCCCATGAAAAATGACCATATTCTCATTTTTGTGTAGAAGTACATGGTATACTGATGATCGTGTACTTGTACCCATGTTTTACTACATGACTAATCCCATGTACATCTAGGTTGGCTATGCTCGTGTGGGAGTACATGACATTCTTGTGACCATGTGCTCATGCTCGTGTCCGTTTATCCTTTGAGGTACATGCTGAGCCATCTGGGAAGGGTAACACACCATGTGATAGGGGTCACACGCCATGTGATCCTAAACTTCATCCTGAAACCCTAGCTGCTACACAAGGGTGTCACACAACATGTAACTCTAAAGTACACATTGTGTAGATAAAAAAATTCACAAATTCTAAATATAGAATCATGTATCTCCTCCACTTCTTCAGCCATCAATTCAACCACACCTCATGATGAAATCAAGGATTTTCATTGTCCGAGACTTTCCTTAATTGAATCATCAAAAACCATCCATCAAATCTATTCAAAAAATGTCTTCAAACATTGTTCTTCATTGCACACTGAAGAACACAAAAACTAGGAATCCAAAACCATTTGATCCACAACCACTCCCATCATCACACAATATTCAAGTCATGATGAGAAAAAATCTATAATTTCAAACTGTTGTGCTAAGAAATGAGTGCAAAATGTTTTATTTTAAGGTATACGTCAAACCGCATTCCAAAAGAAATTTTCCATGATGGATGAAGAAATCAGGGAGAAATGAATAACCACAACCATGAGGAAAAAACCTTAGACAATGTTTTTTTGGCCTACATCTGTCACCATTAGGAAAAAAATGAATAATAAATAATAATCAAATGAATATCCTAGTAAATATCCTCAATAATCCCATCCCATAGAATGATCGATCCTCGAATCAATCTGTTAGTCGATTGATTTCAGTTCATCATAGAAATAGAAAACGGGGAAAGAATCTAATAAAAAAATGTCCTACCTAGATATGGATCAATATCTAACAAAGAACTATCCTATGTCATTGTTGTTGGTGAGATCTCCAAATCCCGTTGCACATTGATCCTTGATCTATGACCCTGTTAATGTTTGTTTGAGAACGATCCTCCAATTATCTCTCCAATGGTTCCTGTAAGGCTCCTTGGTTATGAGGATAACCCTAAGGATTTGGAATAAAAATATACTTATAGAAGAATTTAGGTTTCCACATCAACTAATTAAATAAATAATTTAAATAATTATTTTATTCATTTTACACTCATGATGATTTTTTCACAGATGCCCCATATCGACAAAGGTTAGGTCACGCCTAAGGTTAAACCCACATTCTGAAATCAACGGTGCCCTTGGATTTATGATCTAATCTCCCTTTTAGAATTTATTCCACTTTTTAAGGAAAGCTACATGCAAGTTATATTTAATATATTTCAAAAATTTATTCCGAGCACACCGAGCCTTGAAATTGAACACTGTCTCAATGCCTGGTCTTGAAAATAATCCATACAATATAAAAAAATAATACATGGAAAATAAAATTCATTAAAAGACCACCGTACATGGTCTATGTAGCTGAGTATCCCTATGCTCCTTTGAAATCACCACTGATCTGTACATCGTCTATATAAGACACAACATGTGTGGGAAATTCTATGAAGGGGTGAGTATATACATATCGAGTAGGAAGCCTTAAAAAATGAAGAAGGAGTGATATAAGACACTATAGAATTATTAAGCTCAACCCAAAGTAATAGGGAAACAAAAACCAACAACAAAGGTATATGCGCCTATAAGAAACCCAGAAAAGAGAGAAAGGGGGTCTCCATCTCAAATCTCAGATTAGGACAACGAGTCTGCCTACAGTTCCCAAAGGTCCATCAATGATGCCCAACATCTCGCATGCCTGTCTGAAGAAGTCATCATGTGGGAGACCCACACCTCTATATGATATGGGGTTTCCACTCAATATATAGATAGATGACCTCTTCCCTATTGAATTAGGGGGTACCACTCATTAGATAGAGGTGTTTGTATTTGAATTTGTTTTAAATAATTTAACAATTTTTTTTGTTTTGATAAAGTACTCTCAATCAACATTTATTAAATTATATTATTATTTTACCAAGTGTTTTAATTAATATTATTAAATTTGAAAGTGTTTTAATTAATTAAAAATTTGTTAATTACATGCTTTAAAGAGTTTAGAAAAATTTCAAGTGTTTGAAATTATTAAGTGCATTTAAAATTTAATCACATTTTAATTAACTATATTTATTATGTTATACTTTTTTTAATGATGATAATATTTTTATATTTTATTTTCACATTTTTATTTTTTTTTCAGGAAAAAACATTGGCCTTCCCTATGATCCAAGTGGATAGATCTCAATCACATAGGGGGCCCATTGGGTCAACCCTGTGGGAAAACCCGCCACTGATAGCCCACAAGGAGGATGACGTTTCTTGTTCGCATAGTGCACATAGATCATGCATGGGTTCATGTATATGACCCTTATATTGAGCTCATAGTGTGCATAGGTGGGCTAGGCCGCCCCTGGGCATTCATCCCGCTATGTGTGCTTTGTGTTTTAATCTGAACTGAGGATTAACATCACATCATTGTTATACCGCTCCACCTTCGCATGTTCAAATTGACGTGGGACACTCATATGAGTGTTACTATTCATCTGAACTTAAAAAATCAGATGCACATGTGACCATCAGATCTTCTTATCTCAATCTGTTAAATAATTTTTGAACTTATATACCCTCTTTTAAAATCCTACATGTCTTCTTATTCTAAATCCAGTATTTTTCCTTAGTGGTTCTACCATCGAGATCCTATACTTCACCATTCTTCAATGTTTCACCATCTTTTTCAACCTAGTTTCATAAAACTTGAGGTTTTTATCCCATTTGGTCTCAGTATTTCTTTTAGTATCTTATTTACACTGGTCATCATGGTTTGAGTTTCAATAGAAGCTTTATCTTCTTCTTTTTCATCACCTCATCTGTTTTTCTAGTTTTCTATTGTGTCTATGGAAGTTCACCATACAAAGTCTCTTTGAGATATACTCGATGAGTCATCGTTGGATACCAATGATGAGTCACAAGTTACAATTGGATATCAAAGGTGAGTCAGGTCATATTAGATACCAAAGGTGAGACATGAGTCACCGTTGGAACCCAATGGTGGGTTAGTGAGCCACCACAAAACTACAACAATGAGTCTTTTACTCACAGTTAGGAATCAGCGATGGGTTATTTTTTACCCACTGGTTGTGTTTTCCTTCCTGTAATGAGTCTCCATAAGAGCTATTTTTTCTTCTTTATATATTTTTTTGTTCACAATTTCTTTTTATTCTATTTGAAAAAGCATCTTTATGCTCCAATGAGAGCTATTCATCCTTATAGGATTGGATGCTATAGTTTCTATTTCTTTCCGTTTTATTTTTTTTATCAAAATATTATTCATCTGTTATTCCTTATTTATCATTTTTTTATTAGTACCATCTTCTGGTGAATAAAATCTTGGAATTATCTCCCTATTTCATTCATTATGTTTTCTTTTAGTATTTTATGCATCTTTGAGCAGCAATAGTTTTGTTTTCTTCATCTGTAAGTTCATTATAACGACACGAAATTTTGAATAAATCTTGTTTCCTAATTTTTTTTGTTATTTTATACTCAAAAAAACTGTTTCATTTGATAACATGAGTATAATTAAAATGAGACCGTTGGGTTTCGACTGTTATATGATCGTTGGCCAATATGACCACTGGAAACTAAAAGTTTCGATTATTGTCTCTACATACAAGTGATCTTGGTTAATTAATGTAGAAAGAAGATTTGATGGCCTCATCTAGTAGTCTTGGGCCGATCGAAGACCATCTAACAGAACTTGGGAAGGAGGAAGCACCACTGGGCTTTTCTCTAGACCAAACCCAAGCCGAACTTCATCGTGTGAAGCTAGAACGGAATCGCCTTCGCGAGAAGTTCAAACTGATAGAAATCACTACTCGTGCGATGTTGGCCGAGCCGCCCTCAGATTCTCTCACCTTAGTACACCTTACACTGAGGTCCTATGCTGAGGTTATAAGGGGCTATGTAAGGAGACCATAGATACGTTGTGTAATCCTTTTTTATAAATAAAATGGTGTTCTCTTCTTATGGTGAAGTTTGTGAATTTTCAAATATCCGGATAAATATAGTAGGCATATTTTTGATTAATTTTAGAAAACGAATATTTTAAAAATGTTTATGTAAACCTTAAATAATTAAAAATGTGTAATGATTTTCAAAAAATGGTCTTCTACAATTATGTTCAGTACGAAATTTAGAGTCTAATAAGATCAACTTAATTTTTGATGAATAGTAAATTATGAATAGTGATTTTATGCTTAGGATTAGTAATGTGACCAAATGGATTAGTAATCTCACTTTAAGAATGTATTAATATAATCCGGGCACCTTGATTAAGTAATGTGATTCGATAAAATAGGTAAATAACTGTTTCAGAAATTATTAGTCAAGTATTAGTTTTTTTGGTGAATAGTGTTTTTTAATTAAAAATTAAATTAAAAATATTTAGAAAATTATTTTTATAAAATGGATTTCATTTTTGAACTCAGAGCATCGATATTATGTTAAGGTAATTTTTGGGGATTTTTCTGAAAAAAATGAATTTTTGGTGAATAGTGTATTTATTTAAAAATTAAATTAAAAATATTTAGAAAATTATTTTTATAAAATGGACTTAATTTTTGAAATTAGAGATTCGATATTTGGTTAAGGTGAAATTTTGGGATTTTTCTGAGAAAGTTGAATTTTTTATGAATATTGAAAATACGGTTTTTAAGTTACGGGTGTTTAATGACATCCTTAAATGATGTATTAAGTATGTAATCAATATGGTAGACTTATGAATAGTAATATAAGGTATGAGGTGTCCCAAGTGGCCAATACCATGGGAAAATACCATTGGAAAGCCCATGGTGTTTCCAATACCACCAATGAGGTGTCCCTTGGCCATTAATGCCTTGTTCCCTCACTTTCCCTATAAATACCCACCCTTTCCTCTTTAGTTTTCACTCCTAACTCTCCCCCAATTAAGCTATGGTCTCATTACCTCCCAAGGAGTCCTCCCAAGGTGCCCCAAGCCCTAAAGGTCCCAACCTTTGAGTTTTAAGAGATACGTTTTAGGGTAAGGGATCCTACCTCTCTCTTTCTTTCCAAGTACTCTCTTTTATGTCATTTCTTTTAAGCCCCAAGTTCTTATGTTGGGGATGTTATTTTATATTCATCCTACTGTCCTTTTCATGTTCATATGATGAGAGACCCCTTCTTGCTCTCATCAATTCATTTTAAGAATGTTTAAGTGGCGCCGTTAGGCTGCCGAATTTTTAAGGGGTTCTTTCACCCTTCTCGTTTTCAAGATCTATTTTCATGTCAAATCTTGAAAGTTCCTTTTTATTTTTTTTGGGTATGATCTCTATATCGATCATACTGATCTTTTATTTTCATATGATTAGATAACCTATTTGATGTCGTCAATTCATTTTTTGAATTTTTAAGTGGCACCGTTAGGCTGCCGAATTTTTAAGGGGTTCTTTCACCCTTCTCGTTTTCAAGATCTATTTTCATGTAAAGTCTTTCAAGTTCCTTTTTATTTTGTTGGGGTATGATCTCTATATCTATAATACTGATCTTTTATGTTAATATGATGAGAGACCCTATTTTATCTTATCAGTTCATTTTTTGAAGTTTTAAGTGGCGCCGTTAGGCTGCCAAATTTTTAAGGGGTTCTTTCACCCTTCTCGTTTTCAAGATCTATTTTCATGTCAAGTCTTTCAAGTTCCTTTTTATTTTTTGGGGTATGATCTCTATATCTATCATACTGATCTTTTATGTTCATATTATGAGAGACCCTATTTGATCTCATCAATTCATTTTTTGAAGTTTTAAGTGGCGCCGTTAGGCTGCCGAATTTTTAAGGGGTTCTTTCACCCTTCTCGTTGTCAAGAACTATTTTCATGACAAGTATTTCAAGTTCGTTTTTTATGTTGGGTTATGATCTCTATATATATCATACTGATATTTTATGTTCATATGATGAGAGACCCTATTATATATCGTCAATTCATTTTTTTGATGTTTTAAAAGATGCTGTTAGGCTGCCGAATTTTCATAAGAGAAATCTCATTTTTGTCTTCCTTCAATGTTTTTCATTTCATATGGTATGTCTTTTAAATTGCATTAAAATGTTTTTATATCCATTATATTTTTTCCCTCTAATATTTTATATATCATTTATGAGTGGGTTACCCTTGTCCCCTCTCTTTTCAATGTTTTCTAAAACCCTACAACATAGCCGTTATGCTGCCGAATTTCCATCTCAAAATGTCTCTCTCTTTTTCTCAAATTATTTTATTTTATTAAGTGAATACTCAAAGCTCTTTATTCTAAAGGGGTATTCACATATATACCAAAATGTTTTATTTTAAATTCTGGGATTTACATACATGAGACCCGCTTTCCTTTTCCATGGGTTTAAAGTGACATAAAGATCATGTCTTTAAAGCAGTTTTTAAAACGTTATGATTATGAAATGAAACCCATTTATTTTATGCTATATGGGTTATTTATGAAATTTTGACGATTATATACATGGCTCAAATGATAACAAAGGAAAATTTAAGGGTGCGCCCTGATAGCGCTCCAATGCATTGGGTAAAGACTTAATCTCTTGAGATGACAATTTTGACTGATACCTTGGTGAATAACCTTGGTAATTTTTAATGACACCTTGGGGATGGACCTTGGTGAAATGGAAATGATTTCCTATGTTAAATGTTGTAGCCACATCTTCAAGTTATGAAACATGTTATTTTTATTGTGATATTCCTCATGATCTCTTTCTCATGCCTTAAAGTTATTTTTCATGACTTTTGATGTATCTCAAGTTCACATGTAAAATGTTTCCCTTGTATCCCTTACTGGGCCTTCTGCTCACCCTTTCCTTTTATGTATGCTCCCAGGTTATGAGATGTTGTAATGAACTTAGGATGAACAAATGAAGAAGGATTTCAAGTGTTTAAGGAGGATGTTTTTTCTCTTATAATAAGTTCTTGGTTTCCAAGCCACTAAACCTTAAAGATCCTCGATTTTGTATAATGTAATGAAAGTTTATATGATAAAAATGCTGGATGCTATAGTTGGAATCAAAGGATGGTTTAGTTATTTGTGAAAATTAGTATATGAAAACATTAGAAAGAATCCTATAGAAAAGTGTAAATATAGGAAATCTTCCGGGTATTTTGGTGAGTATTGAGTAAGGGGTTGCCAAGAAAATACATCCCTATCTAGATACGAGGAGGTAGAGGTGGATCTGACACAGATGTACATAGGGGTAAAACCTGAAAACACTGCTTTGAGCTAGAATCGAATGGGAACTGGTACACGACAACGGGACTTGCTGCACTCTTGGTTATGACACTCCCGGGGGATATGCTTTGATAAATTCATAAGCTTAGTATGAACCATTATTAAAGGAACAAAGATAAAATAAAATAAAGATTCACATAAGAATATATGATCATGGATAACCTAGTTTGGAACCCAGGGGATCACAAGTTAGGGTATACTTTTCTTCTATAAGTTATCCTTCTATACTTTAAGTTCCTTTTCATGATTATTGGCTAAGTATTTAAGCCCCTAATTGTACTTTCTTTTCTTATTTAATGGCGGGAAGTGGAAGAACATGTCCCAAAAACCAATGTGATAGGAAATGTAATGATTTTCATATTAATATAACAGAGAAGATTAGGGGATTAAAAGATGATTACTATTTTGGAATATGTTCACTATTTTGGGAACCCTATTTGATCGAGGTAAATATATTACTACGATATTTTATTTGAGGAGTAAAGGTTGACTTATATTTTGAAGAATCGAAAAATTTAAGGTGAACTTATGGTAATATAGGTTACTTATGGAAATAATTAACCTATCTTGGGGAAAATATGTTTAGGTTAGCTACTTTTTTTATAAGATGTTAGGAGTGGTTTATGTTGTTTGGTGATGAAAGATAAAGTTTACCTTGGAAGACTATTTTATCAAATCCTTATTATATTTAGGTTTCAATCTTAGTTTGGTTTATTTTGAGGAATTTTAAGGATAGTTATTTATGGAATGGTCTATGATGAACTTTGGGTAGTACCATCGAATTTTGAAGATTTAAAGAAGTTTCCCTTCCTATGGGATTATTTCTTTTTGAAGAGTTGTTTAATCTTACCCTTTCTATTTTTGGGATAATAGAAGAAATAGATAGTTAATCATTGGTGGATTATGTGATTATCTAGAGGATGATTCTTTTGTTTTGATGAGACAGAGTGTTTTTGAATTCTCATCGTTTGGAGAAAAGATTAGTTTTGGTAGAAACTTATTAAGGGATGAAACTCTACTTGAAGGTAAATACAATTCCTTATGTTTTTATTCTATGTAGTAAAGTAATTCCTCAAAATTATTAAAAGGAACGTAAAACAAAAACGTTGTTGGTTTAAGTTTCCTACTGGGTAATCAAAGACCGTTTACAGACTTCATAATTTTGTGATTTTCTTGTGGTTTAATTTCTCCTAATCATGTTTTCTATCACTCTCCCTCAGAACTTGACCCTTTGTTCTTTCTTCCATATCTATGTTTTCCTAAATGGAATCCTAGTATGGGTTAACTCGGGTGACCATTTTACTTCCCTTTCTTTCTTTTAAAGTAATAGTGGTACTGAATCTTTTTCCGATGTGGGACTTTCAATGAAATTTCTAATCCTAATTTTAAAAATTGCGAGGATGCAATTTCTTAAGGGTGGAAGATTGTAACGACCCGAAATTTTGAATAAATCTTGTTTCCTAATTTTGTGTGTTATTTTATACTCAACAAAACTGTTTCATTTGATAACATGAGTATAATTAAAATGAGACTGTTGGGTTTCGACTGTTATATGATCGTTGGTCAATATGACCACTGGAAACTAAACGTTTCAATTATCGTCTCTAAATACAAGTGATCTTGGTTAATTAATATAGAAAGAAGATTTGATGGCCTCATCCAGTAGTCTTGGGCCGATCGAAGCCCATCTAATAGAAATTGGGAAGGAGGTAGCACCACTGGGATTTTCTCTGGACCAAACCCAATCCAAACTTCATCGTGTGAAGTTAGAATGGAATCTCCATCGCGAGAAGTTAAAACTAATATAAATTACTACTCGTGCGATGTTGGCCGAGCCGCTCTTAAATTATCTCACCTTAGCATACCTTACACATAGGTCCTATGCTGGGTTATAAGGGGCTATGTAAGGATACCATAGCTACATTGTGCAATCCTTTGTTATAAATAAAATTGTGTTGTCTTCTTATGGTGAAGTTTTTGAATTTTCAAATGTTCGGATAAATATAGTATGCATATTTTTGATGAATTTTAGAAAAATGATATTTTAAAAATGTTTATGTAAACCTTAAATAATTAAAAATGTGTAATGATTTTCAAAAAATGGTCTTCTATAATTATGTTCAGTATGAAATTTAGAGTCTAATAAGATCAACTTAATTTTTGATGAATAGTAAATTATGAATAGTGATTTTATGCTCAGGATTAGTAATGTGACCAAATGGATTAGTAATCTCACTTAAAGAAAGTATTAATATAATATAGGAACCTAGATTAAGTAATGTGATTCAATAAAATAGGTAAAAAACTGTTTCAGAAATTATTAGTCAATTATTAGTTTTTTTGGTGAATAATTTTTTTTAATTAAAGATTAAATTAAAAATATTTAGAAATTATTTTTATAAAATGGATTTCATTTTTTAACTCAGAGCATTGATATTATGTTAAGGTAATTTTTGGGGATTTTTCTGAAAAAAATGAATTTTTGGTGAATAGTGTATTTATTTAAAAATTAAATTAAAAATATTTAGAAAATTATTTATATAAAATGGAGTTCATTTTTGAAATCAGAGCATTGATATTTGGTTAAGGTGAAATTTTGGGATTTTTCTGAGAAAGTTGAATTTTTGATGAATGGTGAAAATACAATTTTTAAGTTACGGGTGTTTAATGACATCATTAAATGATGTATTAAGTATGTAATCAATATGGTCGACTTATTAATAGTGAGACAAGGTATGAGGTGTCCCAAGTGGCCAATACCATGGGAAAATACCATGGGCAAGCCCATGGTTTTGCCAATACCACTAATGAGGTGTCCCTTGGCCATTAATGCCTTGTCCCCTCACTTTCCCTATAAAAACCCACCCTTTCCTCCTTTAGTTTTGACTCCCAACTCTCCCCAAACTAATATCTGGTCTCATTACCTCCCAAGGAGTCCTCCCAAGGTTCCCCCAAGCCCTCAAGGTCCCAACCATTGAGTTTTAAGAGATACATTTTAAGGTAAGAGATCCTACCTCTCTCATTCTTTCCAACTACTATCTTTATGTCATTTCTTTTAAGCCCTAAGTTCTTATGTTGGGGATGTTATTTTATATTCATCCTACTTTCCTTTTCATTTTCATATGATGATAGACCCACTATTGCTCTCATCAATTCATTTTAAGAATGTTTAAGTGGCGTCGTTAGGCTGCCGAATTTTTAAGGGGTTCTTTCACCCTTCTCGTTTTCAAGATCTATTTTCATGTCAAGTCTTTAAAGTTATTTTTTATTTTGTTGGGGTATGATATCTATATCTATCATACTTATATTTTATGTTCATATTATTAGAGACCCTATTTGATCTCGTCAATTCATTTTTTGATGTTTTAAGTGGCGCCATTAGGCTGCCGAATTTTTAAGGGGTTCTTTCACCCTTCTCGTTTTCAAGATCTATTTTCATGTCAAGTATTTCAAGTTCCTTTTTATTTTGTTGGGGTATGATATATATATATATCATACTGATATTTTATTTTCATATGATGAGAGACCCTATTTGATCTTATCAATTCATTTTTTGAAGTTTTAAGTGGCGTCGTTAGGCTGCTGAATTTTTAAGGGGTTCTTTCACCCTTCTTGTTTTCAAGATCTATTTTCATGTCAAGTCTTTCAAGTTCATTTTTATTTTTTTGGGGTATGATATCTATATCTATTATACAGATCTTTTATGTTCATATGATGAGAGACCCTATTTTATCTCTTCAATTTATTTTTTGAAGTTTTAAGTGGCGCCGTTAGGCTGCCGAATTTTTAAGGGGTTGTTTTACCCTTCTTGTTGTCAATACCTATTTTCATGCCAAGTCTTTCAAGTTACTTTTTTATGTTGGGGAATGATGTCTATATCTATCATATTGATCTTTAATTTTCATATTATGAGAGACCCTATTTGATATCGTGAATTCATTTTCTTGATGTTTTAAAAGACGCCGTTAGGCTGCCTAATTTTAATAAGAGAAATCTCATTTTTGTCTTCCTTCAATGTTTTTCATTTCATATGGTATGTCTTTAAAATTGAATTAACATGTTTTTATATCCATTATATTTTTTCCCTCTACTATTTTATAGATCATTTATGAGTGGGTGACCCTTTTCCCCTCTCTTTTCAATGTTTTCTAAAACCCTACAACATAGCCGTTATCATGCCGAATTTCCGTCTCAAAATGTCTTTCTCTTTTTCTCAAATTCTTTTATTTTATTTAGTTAATACTCAAATATCTTTCTTCTAAAGGGGTATTCACATATATACAAAAATTTTCTATTTTAAATTATGGGATTTACATGAATGAGACCCGCTTTCCTTTTCTGTGGGTTTAAAGTGACATAAAGATCATGTCTTTAAAGTAGTTTAAAAACATTATGATTATGAAATGAAACCCATTTATTTTATTCTATATGGGTTATTTATGAAATTTTGATGATTATATATGTGGATCACATGATACAAAAGTAAAATTTAATGGTGTGCCCTGATAGCGCTCCAATGCATTGGGTAACGACTTAATCTCTAGAGATGACCATTTTGACTGATTCCTTGGTAAATAACCTTGGTAATTTTTAATGAAACCTTGGGGATGGACCTTGGTGAAATAGAAATGATTGTCTATGTTAAATGTTATAACCACATCTTCAAGTTATGAAACACATTATTTTTATTGTGATATGCCTCATGATCTCTTTCTCATGCCTTAAAGTTATTTTTCATGACTTTTGATGTATCTTAAGTTCACATGTAAAATGTTTCCCTTGTATCCCTTACTGGGCCTTCTGCTCACCCTTTCCTTTTATGTATGCTCCTAGGTTATGAGATGCTGTAATGAACATAGGATGAACAAATGAAGAAGCATTTCAAGTGTTTAAGAAGAATGTTTTTTTCTCATGTAATAAGTTCCTGGTTTCCAAGACACTAAACCTTAAAGATCCTCGGTTTTGTATAATGTAATGAAAGTTTATGTGATAAAAATGAGAGATTCTATATTCATCATTTTGTTTGATAGTTTTTCCATGAGACACCATTGGACACTTGAAATTGTAGGTCTTGATCCACTTTTGGCTTCATGAAATAGTGAGTTGTGAGTCATAATTAGACATCCAATGGTTGTAAAGTTTTTATTTATTCATATAAAGCATTTGATTATTTTGTAACATGAAATAATTTTAATTTTGGTTGGAATTTTTTATTTTCATTTTTAAGTGTAATGGTAGCTTATACTCTGTTAATACAACTTTGGACATTTTCAACAGTGGGTCATGAGTCACCATTCACTATTTTCAACGGTGAGTCACGGGTCACTGCTCTATGTTTTTAGTGGTGAGTCATGAGTTGGTGCTCTCTATTACAATGGTAGGTCAATCCACTGTTAGTTAAAATTTTATGTTTTAAAATTTTTATTTATTATTTCAATTGATGAAAATTAAAAATAATTACTTTATTAAAATTATTATTATTTTATGTACAAATATAATTGAAATAGTGTGTAAAAAATTATTGTAACATTATTTTCATGAACACTCACACATGAAAAATAAAATTATTACAATACTCTATTTTTACAAACATTCTGCTATCCTTATATTCCAGAATGTTATATCTTTATTTCAATTATTTTATAATTTTTAATTATTTAAAAATGATTTACTTAATATATTAATTGTTTTTATTAATATTTCATGAAAAATTATATAGTCCATTTGTAATTTTATGTTTTTCAGCGAGGATTTAACAAAGGAAGGTAACAATCATCTTATTTCATTATTATACACTAAAAAGTGTCATGAAAATATTGGATATATACATGATCATCATATATCTTAGTTTTAATGATCTGGAAAATCTATTTAAGGAATAAAAAATATATACCGATGCAAATCATTCATCAAGATAACTTGCGATACATCTTCAACTTTTTTATTGCTTTGAATTGTTCACGATCTTTTAAGACTTCTGTACTCTTACTGTGATCACCGAAGGACTTCAACTTCAACATTTTTTCCTTCCAGGTAATCAATGATCATCGAGCTTAAACTTATTGAACATTCTAACCATCTTATATTTTATCTATATTAGTTTTATTTGTGTAATCTTGTTTCTTTATGTTTTTATTTTCTTTGTGTTTGGTTTATGATTTCCCATCAAAAGGAGGACATTAATTTCTATGGTTATTCTACCTCCCAAAAGTAAGTTTGGGTTGTGACCCGCAATCAAAACTTAGGATATAGACTAGATTGATTATCCTATAAAAAGTTTGGGTTGTGACTCTGGGTTGTTTAAAAGGCAGTGTCTATAAGAAGGTTCTCACACCTTTAAATGTGATGTTCTTAGTGGGTACTGATATCCTCAAGGATTATAAGTGATTGAGTAGTGGGAAAGTTTCATGGTGATACAAACCACTATAAATAATTGTGTTCTTTAATTTTTATTTCTGTTGCAACTCAACTCAAGAACGTTGCACTCACTACTATTTAATATTTTATAAACTCTGATTGTTTTGTCATTAATTTTTAAAATGAATATTCACCCCCTTCTAGTCATAATTTATAAAAAAAATCCAAAAAATGGTATCATAGACTGGTATTTAATAAAGTTATATTTTCTATTTACTCTAATCTGATACAAAATAATTAGCATCAGAGCTAGGTAAATAGATTAATTGTTATGATACCCATAAATTGGAATCAGATCCAAGTCTATGATAGGTTAGACTTTGTTTGTTTTAATCTGATACCAAACAATTAGTATCGGAGCTGGGGATCTGATTAGTTAGCATATGTATCTCTTTTAATATTTAATAATATTATTTTTTCTGGTTATTTTTAACTCTATGATAACCTTATATTCTATAATTAATAGTCTAAGGAACAAAACAAAAGATTTTATTTTATGATGGTAGGTTTCAATGACAATGATGGATGGATTCCACAAAAACCCCTATTTTTTGATGGGAGTGACTATGGATACTGGTAAGACAGAATGGAAGCCTAACTAAAACAATTGAGTGTGGATAATTGGACCATCATGAAAAATTCATATGAGCTACCCAATGTTGATTCAGAGACTCTGGGTAGTAATGACATGATAAAATATGTTTTAAATTATAAATTTAAAAATATTTTATATAGTAATATACGAACAAGTGTCTATAGACACGTTTTATCTTATAATAAAGTCCGTGACATGTAGGGGATACTTAAAGTAACTCATTATGAGACTAACAAGCATAATAGAATCAAGTTAAGAATTATCTGAGTAGAATACTAGGAATTCAAGATGGGAGATGAAGAATCTGTAAATCAGATGTTCATCAGTTCAATAGTATAACCAATGGTATGAGTTCTCTTGGAGAAGCCTTGGAAAAAACAAATCAAGTGGAAAGAGTACTGAGTGCTATTTCAATAAGATTGCATGAAAATAAAGTTTCCATTGATGAGAGTAAGAATTTTAAGGAATATACTTTAGATGAACTAATAGGATCTTTGCTACAATATGAGTTAGAGCTGAATAATATTGCTAATGAGGTAAAATAAAATGAATTGAATTTATGTCTAATGTAATTGATACCAATAATGATTATGATTATGAGTTCTAAGAAAGTGATAAGGATATGGTTCATTTTAGTATTTTTTTTAAATTTGTGAAAAAATGTTGTAAAGATACTGATTATGATTCTGATTGCAATTCTATTTCTAAGAATTTTAGAGTTAAACAATTAATTAAAGAAAATGACTAATTTAGGAATGGTTGTTTCAAGATGATTTAAAAATATAGTTAATTTAAATGTAAAAATAAAAAGTTAGTCAATGAAATTTAAAAACTGAAAAGGGAATTTTAAATTGTGAATATCACTGTTTCCCATAATGAAGAATATAAAAGTAATTTTGATTCTGATATTTTGAAACTAAAATATAAAAATGAAAGAATTAAATACTTTTTGGATATAAATGATAAACAACAAGATAGAGAATTTAATTTAGCTGTCAATTATTTAACTAAATTAAATATAAATGTAAGAAATTAAATAAAGAAAATAAAAAGTTAAGAAAAACAACTTTTGGATCTAACAAAAAGGTTTATACATATTTAAAAACTATTCAAAAAGAGAATATGGATCTAAATAATGAAGTTATTAATATAAAAGCGGATTTATCTATTATTTTAAAAGGTAAATAAAAATATGGTAAAATTATTCCTTTAATGAAACTAAACACAAAAACATGGTTTTGATTATAATTGTTTTACATCAAACATGAATAAGACTAATTTTTTTAGAGGTTCAAAATGAATAATTTCTACTTTAACTTTCTTTAAATATTGAATGAATTAAATTTATTCTGGTGAATGATCAATGATATTCACTCAATATTTTGTTCATACTAGAAATGTTTTATCTAAATTTTTTTTATTCAGATTCACCCAGAAGAAAATATTTGAAATTTGTATTGGTGGCTAAAAGACCTTCTGTGAATTCTGCTGAACTTATAAGATCGTGGGTACAAAAAGGTTGTTACTCAAATCCTATTAGACCTAATCTGGTCACCATGTCCATATAATTATTTTTTATGAAACTACATGCATACTATCCACCTTAATATATTTTGAATGATTCCATAAAAGATATCTCATATCTTTTTTATTGATATTTCTATTTTTGATTCAAGTAATGTGCTTTAATATATATCCGTTTTTGATTTATAAAGTAAAATTGTTGTAGTTTATATAGCTGAGTTTTTACTTCTGAATATACCGATTATATGTTTAATTTTATATAAATATATTTAACATTATTGATTTATCTTTCTTAAAAAATGAAGGAATTTAGTGGGAGTTACTCATTGTTTGTTAATTAAAATAATACACTTATATGAAATTTTTTAATAAGTGTTTAAAAATTAGCTTATGAAAAATTAAAATTCCTTAGTCTGGTTGAAATAATTTTTCAACAATCAATCTCGGGAAACCTTTAACTCTCTTCTAAATATCTAATGTGATTTATAATTTAGTTTTTCATAATTCAAAGTTGAAATCTTTTTGGAATTTTGAATTTATTTTAGTAATCAATTTATTGTAAAATTTATTTAATTATGTTAAGGTGAATTTAGTCTTAGTTCATAATTTAAGATAATTTTCTTGGAATAAATTTTTTATTTGAACCTTTGTTCTAATTTTTTATTTCTTGGTTTTTTGTTAATTTTTTTTGACAATAAAATAAAATTTTGGACTATTTTGAATATAATATTTTTTATAATTTAACTTATAGGGAGTTTTTTTTAAACTCTTCATGAAAAGAAAATTTTCATTTCTTTTGGAAGTATATTGATTTACTTGTCTGTTCATTGAAATTAGTTTTATTTTTTATTGAATATAACAATATTTTTGTATTTTACATATGTTTGAACTTAACAAGCATGAAGCTTAACTTTTTTATTTTGTGTAAATATTCTATCTTTATAAATACTATTCACTAGGATCTAAATGGTAATTAGTTCACACAGTTTAATATTGCAGTTGTTAAAACTATTACTCAGTTTTAGTTCTTTATTTATTTTCCTTTCTGTAACATAATGTTTTACTATTAAGAAAAAAATTATATTATTTAACTTTTATAGTTATTAATTTTGATGAAAAAGGGAGTCTATTTTATAAAATAAATTCCATTATAATTTTTGATAAATTCAAAAAAGGTGGAGTTTTTTTGAAAATTTAATAATTTTTTTTCAATTTAAAAAAAGGAGATTTTTTTGTATTTGAATTTATTTTAAATAATTTACCAGTTTTATTTGTTTTGATAAATTACTCTCAATCAAAATTTATTAAATTATATTATTATTTTATCGAGATTTTTAATTAACACTATTAAATTGTTACATTTTTTAATTCATTAACAATTTGTTAATTACATATTTTCAAAAGTTTATAAAATTTTCAAGTGTTTTAAATTATCAAGAGCATTTAAATATTAATCAATTTATAATTAATCATTTTTATTATGTTATAATATTTTTTTAATTATGATAATGTTTTTATATTTTCTTTACTTATGTTTATTTTGTTTAAGTAAAAAATATTGGCCATTTGTAATAGTCAAGTGGCTAGCTCTCAACCATATAGGGGAACTATTGGGTAATCCCCATCGGAAATCCCGCCACAGACATCCTATAAGGAGGATTGCACATATTTTTCACATAGTGCATGTGGATTCCATGAAGACCCATGTATAAAGACCTCATATCATGCCTGAAATGTGCATAGATGGGTTAGGTCTCCCTCTGGGCCTTCATCCCACCGTGTGTGCTTTGTGTTTTAATCTGAATTGAGGATAAAAAACACATCATTATTATACTGCTCCACCTATGCCTGTCCAAATCAATGTGGGATGCTCATATGAGTGTTACTATTCATCCGAACATAACAAATTGGATACACATGTGTCCAACGGATCTTATTATCTCAAGCATTTCGATCATTTTTGAACTCATGCACACTCTTTTGAAATCCCATGGGTCTTTCTATTCTAAATCCAGTCTTCTTCCTAAGTGTTCCTACCATCGAGATCCTATAATCCAACGTTCTTAAAAGATTCACTACCACTTTCAACCTTGTTTCATCAATATTTCATTTTTTATCTCATTTATTATTGATTTTTTTGTATCTTTTTTATAATGGTTATCATGGTTTGAATTTCAACAGTTGCTTCATCTTCTTCTTTTTATATCACCTCAGTTGTTTATATTATATTATTCTATGTGCATGGTAGTTCACCATTCAAAGTATCTTTATTGGATGTTCAACAATTCACTTTTGGATACCAATGCTGAGTCATAAGTCACCATTGGAACCCAATGGTGGGTAAGTGATCCACCACTAGGCTAAAATGGTGAGTCTTTTTATTCCCCATTAGACATAAACTGTGGGTTATTTTTTACCTATTGGTTGTTTTTCCCTTACCGTATAGAGTCTCTAAATTAACTATTTTTTTTCTTCGGATATTTTGTTTTTGTCCATGGTTGCTATTTCTTCTATTGACAGAAGCTTATTTATGCTCCAACAGGAGCTCTTCATCCTTATTCGACCAACTATTGTAGTTTTTACTTATTTATTTTTTATTTTTTATCAAAATATTATTCATATATTATTACTTAATTTTCATTCTATTTTTAGCACCATCTTCTAGTGTATAGAATCTTGTAAACAACTTTCCATTTCATTCATTCTATTTAATTTTAATATTTTATGCATCTTTGAGAATCAGTAGTTTTGGGTCCTTCTTCTGTAATTTATTCCTATTGTTTGGAAGTTTTTTCAATGAGCCACCATTGGAAACTTCTAATTGAAGGCCATGAGATACCATTTGATTCATGAAACAATGATTCATGATTCACCATTGGGCATACTATAGTGGGAAAAATTTTATTGATTCTTACAAAGCCTTTGATTGTTCTATAACATGAAATATTTTTTTGGTTAGTTTCATTATTTTTTAAAGAGAAATGATATCTTATACTATGTTAATCCACTGTTGGAAATTTTCAGTAGTGGGTCATGAGTCACTACTCTCTATTTTCAGTGGTGAGTCATGATTCACCACTCTATATTTTTAGTAGTGAGTCATGATCTACTTATCTCTATTCTAATGGAAGGTCAATCCACCGTCAGTTAAAATTTTATGTTTCTAAAATTTTATTCCTTATTTCAATTGATGATTATTAAAAATAATTCCATTGTTAAAATTATTATTATTATATGTTTAAATATTATTGAAAATGTACATAAAAAATAATTGTGACATTAATTTCATGAACACTCACACATGAAGAATAAAATTATTATGATGCTCTGTTTTTACAAACATTATTCTATCTTCATATCCTAGAAGATTCTATCATTATTTCAATCATTTTATAACTGATAATTGTTTACAAATGATTTACCTAATATATTAATTATTTTATATCAATATTTATTAAATAAATATAAAGATCATTTGTGATTCTATGTTTTTTAGTGAGAATTTAACAAAGAAATGTAACAATTATTTTATTTCATTATTATACACTAAAAAGTGTCATAAAAATATTTGATAAGTATATGATCCTTATAGATCTTAGTTTTATTTATCTATGAGATCTATTCAAGGAATAAAAACATACACCTATACATATCATTTATTGTGATAAATTTTGAGGAATCTTAAACTTTCTTACTACTCTGATTTTTTCATGATCTTCTATAACTTCTGCACTCTTGTTTTGATCACCAAAGGACTTCAACTTCAACATTTTTTCCTTCCAAGTGATCAATGAAAATATTTCTTAAACTTATTTGACATTATGATCATCTAATATCTTCCTTTTATTAGTTTTATTTGTGTAATATTGTTTCATTCTGTTTTCATTTTCTTTGTGTATTGTTTATGATTTGACCCATAAAATGTAGGTCTTGTTTTCATCTGGTCATTATACTACCCAAAAGGAAGTTTGGGTTGTGAATCCTAATCAAAATTCTGAATATAAACTAGTTTGAGTCTCCTATAAAAATACTGGGTTGCGGCTCCAGGTTTTTTTAAAATTTAGTGTCTATTATAAGGTTCTCACACCTTTAATATTTCATAAAATATGATTTTTTTCATTAATTTTTAAAATGACTATTCGAAACCCCTCTATTTATAATTTCCATAAATAATGATCCAATAAGAGGACTCACTCCTTAGCCCATTAGGTGGTACCAGTAAATTTATAGAAAACCCACACCCTAGTCTGTTGGGGGTGGGGGTACCACTCACTAAGATGAGGACCCATGACCTAGTCTATAAAGGGGTACCACTCAATAGGTAAAATACCCATGCCCTATTCTATAATGGGGTACCAATCAATAAATAGAGGGCCCACACCCTAGTCTGTTGGGGGGGGGGGGGTACCACTCAGTAGGTAGAGGACACATGCCCTAGTAAGAAAGGGGGTTTCTAACCCCAACCTCTCTCTAATGATCCTGCCTAATCACTATGATCATCGAGCATAACCTAAAGAAACATCATGCTTGAAACATTCCACATCATATCTCAACAACAACTACTAAGTCCACCATTATGTTCTATATGAAAAAAAAACTCACGATAGGCTGATCATGGGTGAAAATTTGATTCCAAATGAAGGAGATACATGATGAAAAAGTTTTAGAGGTAATACTCAGTGTTTATGGGGATCTACATGGCGTGTAACCCCACTTTATACCAGATCATGTACCTAGCTGTTCTCATATACTAATGGTAATTCCCATGTACTCCCAAAGTACATGGTGTTTATGGCCAAAATCCTAACAAACACATGATTCTCATCATATGTTCATTAAATAAAATGTCAAACCATTGATATTTCATCATAAATGACCATGGATGGCCAAACAAATCACACCATTTTGATCCTTGTAGAAAAAAACTCAGGATATGCTATTCATTTTCCCGAATCGGACACCCAGTGAAAAAAATTCATTTCACCGTAACACACATGTACGTCTCTTCATGGTCCTAATCCATGAGCCTAACTTAAATACCCGATATTGTTTTGGAAACTTCTACCTCAATATTAGGGTCACAATTCCATAGACAGTTCTCCATTCAACACCGTATGAATAATTTATGTTAGATACTAGATTTTATAACAATAATAATAATAATAATAATATTATTATTATTATTGTGTTATTCATTGAACTGAACCATGGGTCTAAAAAAACTACCCAAAATTGGTCTTGAATCGACCATCTAAGTTCCATGATCATGATGCTGTAGACGTATTGCCAATACGATGTTGCACGAAGAAGTTATGACCAAATCAAGTTTTGATAACAAAAAAAGAAAAATAATATTTTATATTATTATATTTTTTAAACCTTATTTGAAATAGAGAGGGGAACACATAAGCTCCCCACCCCTTCCACACACACAAGGGGCCTCCACTATGGGTTATCCCTCTTAAGTTTTGTTTTCACTTTTTTATTTAACATTATTATCATTTATAATATTAAAAAACAAATCTTCACCCACATGTTACAATTAATGAAAATATTAATAAATATAAATTTTATTATTGTTAAAAATAATAATAGTTATCAAATTTTATTATTATTAAAAATAATAAAAACACATACCAACCACCATGACTGGATGTGATTCAGATTATGCCCATTCTTCATCAGAAAACTATCCATCATATTCATCCAAAGAAACTACATATCCTGGGTTATAGGAATCCCATTATCTGCAACAACATTGGATTCCATTATTCCCAGTGGCTATATTTTCCCACCCATTTCTTGGAAACAATCCCATTGCACCGCACATCATTAATACATTTCAATTAGAAAAAATGGGGATCATCGATCCGACCTTGAACCCCCTCCGATCATCTGCCGTCCTTATCTCACCTCGATCACATCCTTGATCATGAACCTGCACCCATGGTACCAATTTGATCCATTTGTAAATCACCATCCCCCTCATTTTTTTTCACAACCACCATGAATCTGGGGGCTCGATCGTGCTCAAACCCACCTAAAAATTTCAAATCATACCCCCATGCGACAACAACAAAGAACACGAGGAAAGGTGGGGATAAATGTACAAGAAGGAATTAAAATCCACTATTTTCATAACATTACTGGACAATATTTATACAATGGTATATCCAAGGTTGAAACAGGGTATAATAGAAAAAATTAAATCAAAAATTTAATTTTCAGAATTGGGATTATGAGAGGGGAAGATAAATCACAGATCAAAAGAAGATTAATTAATCCATACTGAATATTTTAATAAAAAGGGATAAATATACAATTTATGAGTCATACCTTGATTATGGATCAATATTTGGTGAATATTATGTTCTCCAATGATAAGGAATACCCATTTCATTTTAAACCTGTCGATCCACCTTGACCCGATCTCTATTCATTATTCGATGTCGATCCACAACAAAGAACCCTCTCAACATCCTCTTAGATATAGAAAGGTTTATACAAAAAACCCTTGTAAAATCATCATAATATTGTGTTAATAGAGTAAAACTCCAATTGTGGACTTAACTGTGGCCTCATATTTTTGATCCAAGGATATATTCAAGAGTTATTTCACTTTTTCAGGAAAACTATTCATGCACGATATTAATATATTAAATATTTTTATAATATCCATTCCAAGATCATTGAGCCTCATAATCTCACACAGTCGCAGTTCCTAGCTCTGAAAATATTACTAGAAATATTCCAGAGTCTTACACAACAAAAACAGAGTCATAAAAACTTCAAAAAGCACTAGTATCACAAACATTTTCCTCATATGACGAGATTTTGACTAGTTTTATCAATTTCTATAAGGAATTCTACAAGCCTTTTATTTAAAATGGAATAAAAAAAAGAAGAGGTTGGATGAGCACCATGCTGGTAGAAATTTGAAAAAAGACAAGGCTAAAAGGTTGAAATTTCCAACATACAATAAGTATGGGAAGAATCACCCAATAATTTTCTCTAAGGGGATGTGATTCTACTAAAAGTGTGGAGATAAAGTCTTCCAAGATCATGAATGCAAGGGTAAGAGGGAAGCCAGAAATGTCCAGTTCTTTAATTATAAGGAGATGAGACATTATTCGAATCAATTCCCAAAGCATCAAGGGAATCTACCAAAAAATAGTACCCAAGAGAAATTTCATGCTTATATGATTACAACTATTGAAGTTAAAGTTACTAATGATGTGGTGGTAGGTACATTGTTCATAAATTAACAATTAGAAATTTATTTATTTGATTCTGGATTTTCACACTCTTTTATATCATCCATGTTTTCTAAGAACATTAGATATGTCGCTACCAACCTAAAAAGGGAGTTATCAATCATAACACCCAGGTGAAATCTTATTACAACAAAGAGATATCAAGAAATCCCCATTTTGATGCATGAACATACACTATTTTCACTAGTACAAATAGTGGCTTCAACATCAAGGTTATAACATCAGTTTCTTATAAACTAACATGAAAAGATTAGAAAAAACCATTTAACTTTGGTTTTTAAAATATATAATGTAAGAATGTCTCTTGTAACACCTTTAACATTAGTTTTATAAAAAATTGATGTTAAAAATTTTTAGGAAGAACTTTTCATCTTGGTTTTGAAAAAAAATACATGAAAAGATCAAAAAAATGTTTTGACATCGATTTTCATAAAAATTGATGTCAAAACTTAATTAAAAAACCTTTTTAATGTCTATTTTGTACAAAAATAATGTTAAAAACATTTTAAAAACAATCACATCCTGAAACCCTCATTTTATTTTTTTGAGACCATTTTTTGTCAACCTATGATGCCACTAATAGCAACCCAATGATCTTGGATGATGATTATAGTTGATTTTATTTTATTTTAATCATCTTTTCACAATCCTGGATCCAAAATATATAATAATTTGTCTTTGATTCACAATCCATGAAAATATTATGGTCTATAACCCCTATTCTGGTCGATCAGAAACCACTTTTTATGGTTTTTGTTTATTCCTTTTTTCTTGTTCATTTTTTTAAAAAAATTCTTCAATCTTGCAGTGTTTTCCCTGCTACTAAATTCAAGAGAGAACATCTATATTTATGAACAATTTTTAATTATCAAACTCCTAATTTTTTAAGTTATTTTAATTTATTTTGAAGATAAATCCTTTATCTATTAGTTATAAATTTGATTCATGTGTTCATTTTTTTGAATTCATTTTATTGTTAATTATATTTTTTTGTAAAGGTTTTTTTAATTTTTTAATTTTTTATTTGATGGAATTATCAAATGTTTTTTCCAAAAATTATATATATATATATATATATATACTCAAAAACATAGTAATGGTATTTTTCATTTTTGATTCTAACCAAAATATATATTTTTAGATCAGCATGAAAAAGATCAAGAATGTATAGAGTTATATATGTCATAATATAATTATTACAATTAAATAAAAGTTTATGAATTAATACATCAAATATTTTTCATTAATTTAAACAAAAATAAAATTGGATGATAATGATAACCACTCTAATTTTTAATCTTCATAACTTTATGTTATACTTGTGATTTATAGGTATCACCTTACACAGGTTTTGTTATATGTAAATAATAAGTAGTCAAAAATTCATGGGTATTAAATAAACTTTTTAGATGTTATATGCTTATTTTAATCATACCTTGAAATTGGTGAAAACCATATTACCATATAGTAATTGTTTTCTTGAATATTATTATAAAAAAATAAGTTGGATAAAATTTTGGGTTTAATATATGAGAAGAGTATTTTTTTTATAAATGATTTAATATTATATTATAGTATATTATATTATGTTGAAAGCGAATTATTAATTTATTTTCCTCCCATGATGTTTTAATTTATAGAGTTTGACATTGAAAAAATAATAAAATAGTTATGATAAAACAACTATGGTGGTTTCCTATCATATAGAGTTTGAAAATATTATTTATGTCTCAGAAAAAATATTCAATGATATAGAATAAATTGAATAATTTTTTCTAACAATGATATGATTCATCCTATAAATGGTAATTCATAAGATTATTTTTATCAAATGTATATATTATTTACTTGTTAATCGATGTTATTTATGTTTGGGGTTTTCAATCAATGTGTTTTTGTATACTTCCTTCTTATTGTAGTAAATTTTTCATTTGACCTATATTTTTTAACCTATAAAATTTACCTTTGTTGTTGATAACAAAAATTAAAAATCTATATTTAACAATATTTATTATAGGTTAGCTAAAATGGAATATTGATATCTATCTTGAAGGATATAAGGAGAAGGAAAGAGGTTTTTTGTGATAGTCACTTAAATAAATCTATCTAAACTTGAAAAAAGTATCCCTATTTCTTTAATAGGATCATCAAAAATAATTTACAATTAATTTATTAAATAAAATAAAAAACTAGGATAATTTATTATTAATTTTATTCCTAATGATCATTGATATTTCCAACCTAATCACCAATCATTTTGATTTTATGTTTTTATGTTTAAATTTTTGTCTGTTTATGAATATTTTTAAATGTTTGTATGTTTTAATACATTAACCTTTTATATTGTGTTCTTAGAAAATTAATGTTTCATAATTGGATAAATTCACAAAGAACCGCTAATGAATTTGAAAATGAAGTTGATAATTTATTAGAATTTTCTAAGAAAAATCTTTAAAAAAATATTTGATTTTATATCCATGTGTGAAGTGTTTGAATATGAGAAAGTTAAATTCCAGATAAATCAAGTATCACCTCTTTTTTTTGGTTTTATCCATAATTATATAAATTGGAGCTATTATGGTAAAATAATGTAAAATTCAACATCTAATGTTGAGGAAAATATTCAAAATGAGATAGAGAGTCACATTGAAGAATTAATTCATGATGCTGGAATTAAAACCATTGAAAAAACATCAACCATTGAATGAATCTATATAGATTATGAGAAACCATTATTCTCATGTTTCACTAAATATATAGTGTTATCAGTAGTTTTGAGATTATTTAACTTGAAAGAAAGAAATGGGTGGAGTGATACAATTTTCTATGAGTTACATGAACTTTTAAAAGAGATACTTTCAGAATGCAAAGAGCTCACAAATATCAATTATGAGGAAAATAAAATATTATTCTCAATGGATTTGGGGTATAAAATGTTGAATTATTTCCCTAATTATTGTGTGTTATATAGGAAGGAATATGAATGTTTATCAAAATGTATTAAATGCTGGACATCACACTATACGATGGATACAAAATTCAACTCTGATTCACTGTTAGGTACATAATCAAACCTCTGGCTAAATCAATTTAGTGCCTTATAATAATTCCATCCAATAATTATAATAATTCAACAATGAGTCATCATCAAACAACAGAATCTAAACTCCTAATAAAAAAATTTGGTTCCATAAAATAATTTCTCATTTGAAGTGTCTATTTTAAAATTCAATTGATCCAAAAATGTTAAGATGAAATACAAACGATCACATCTTATATGGTAACTTATATCAACATACTGACTCACCATAGTGGAAGATATTTGATTAAAATTTTCTTGATTTTGTAAGTGAAGTTAGAAATATTATAATGGGACTGTGCACTAATGGAATGAATCTATATCAGACCCTCAATATCCCACATAGCTCATGGACTATTTTTTTGTTAGTTTAAAATTTGTTCCCATAGATATGTATGAAGAAAAAATATGCTATTATGTGCTTGAGGTTTTCTAGAACAAAATAGTCTAGAAATGATATTTATGTTTTTATTTCACTATTTATTGATGATTTGAAACTTATGTGGGTTAAAAATGTTATAGTTTTTTATGCATACATGAAAGAGTATTTTATTTTTAGTTCTATGATAATGTTTACTATAGAATAATTTCTTTCATATAGAAACTTATCTAGATACAATGTTAAAGAAAATAAATCATGTCCAATTTGTGAAGACCATACTTCATATTAACAATTTTAGAATGGAAGAAAGATAGTGTGCATAGGACATCAAATATTTTTTTGAGTTGATCATAATTATCATTGATTGAAAAAATAATTTAATGGTTTACAAGAATATAATATTACCCCACAACCATTGTTATTGGAAGAATATTAGGACATGGTGAAAAATATTGATTTCACATTTGGAAAGAAAGGAAGTTTTGGTCATCAAAAAAATATTTGGAAGAAACAATGTATCTTTTTTGAACTACCTTATTTGATATTTTTAGTGATAAAACATAACATTGATGTTATGAATATTGAGAAAAACATATGTAAATTTTTTATTGGAACTTTGTTAGACATAAAAGGAAATACAAAAGATAGATTTCAAGAAATATTGGACTTAATATTTATGGTAATGCATTTGGAGTTAGCTACCAATATGAAAGTAAATAGAACAGATTTATGTCCGTCTTGTCAGACATTAAAAAAAAGTGGGAAGATGATTGTTTCCAGTGTCTGTGTGGTATTAAAGTACTTATTGGATATTCTTAAAATGTGAATAATTTGGTGTCATTGAATAATTTTAAATTAATAGTTATAAAATATCATGATTGTAATGTATTCATGCAACAACAACTACCAGTTAAACTACATGGTATATTACTGACACCTTTCAGAAAGACTATCATATAGTTATGTAATTTTTTAAAATTTATTTTTAGAAAATTCATTGATCCAATTTTTTTAGAGGGATATGTTAAAAATACCTTTTTTTTCAGAGGCCTCTATTTATCAAAAATATGTATAGAAATAGGTGATTAGGTTGTGTACTGATTATTCGTATGAAGTGGAACATATTGGTCTCTCTATATATCGAGATTTGAGAGTTGGTAGTGAATTCCTAGGGATTAAAAGTGTAAAGGTAGTGTTCATTCCATGTGGTTAAGTGATGAAGGTACATTTATACATTTTGAAGAAAATAGATGAGGTTCAACCATATATATCATCACATATAGATGAATTAAAAGAATGATATATGATAATAAATGAAAAATAGTTGATAATTGAGCATAAAAATACATTTGTTTTATGGTTTAAATAGAAAGTCATCACGCACACACACAGACATATATATATATATGTATTATAAACATTTAAATCTTTAGTTAGGGTACTGTCTCTTAATGTGATCACATAGTCCGGTTTTGTTATTAATGGGTACACATTTTACATAAAAATCAAGATAACAAGGGTACCTTTCAAAATAGTGGGGTAATGGTCATTGCTGAAGCACAAAATTTTTTGAGTGAAAAAGATTAATACCCAATTTATTCATAAATGAAGTATCTTATAGTTATAAAGTATATATGGGAAATTGATTATACTAAATTTCAATCCATAATGTTTAAGTGTAACTGGGTTGATTGTAATATTAGTGTGAAATATGATGATTATGGGTTTACACTGGTTGATTTGAAAAGATTTAGTTTTAAAGAGGAACCATTTACCCTGGAGATGCATGAAAATAAAATATTTTATGTTATTGATCAAAATAATGATATGTGACCCATTAGTTTGTAAGGGAAAATAATTCATTTGGGTGATGATAATGATGAATATGTTATGGATTTATATGAGTCTTATTCTTCTATTATGTGATTTACAAATGATAAAAATGACTATAATGAAGACATAGTCCATCCTATATGAAATGATTATGTTGAAGGGATATGGAAAAAAAACTAAATTATTTTCCTAATTATTTAGGTAAATATTTGTATTTTATTTTTTTTGAAATTTACATGACTAAAAACTCTATTTGTTATTAATTATTATATGTTTAATTATATATAATGATTATTTATATGATTTTTGTGTTAAATTTTATATTAAACAGTTATGGTCAAACATTTTTTTATTGAAAAATCCAACATAAATCATCAGTTTTTGGTTAAATTTATGCATATAAAATCACTTTTTTGTAACTATGATATTTAAATTTATAAATTTTTCTATCATTTTAGAATTATTTTTTATATTTAATAGTTTAACTTTTTTTTTTGTTTATAAATCATAACATCATTACTGTTTTTAAAACCTACACATGTGTGACACTATTTTTTTACTTACATATTTTTTAAAATTTTCTTAAATATTCAGTTTTCTAATAATATATAGGCACACAGAATCTCATTACATTTGTCTATTTCAATGAAAGACACAGAGGCAGAGGAACATTTACCAAGGTATATGACTTATTTTTTATATTATTAAATATTCATAAATATAATTATTTAATGAAATAAGATTATTAATTTTAAAAAAATAATTGTAGGACTATTGATGCACCTCATATTGGGGAGTATTCCCCTTATTCTATAGAGAAGTCGATTTCTAGAGTTGGTAAACATGGGATTACATGTTTACCAAAACCATCATTTACACATAGAGACTAGAAAATACATACTAATTTTGATGATAATAATAACCCAACCACCCCAAATGTAATACAATTTACCATTTATATCGCAATGTAGATATGTTATTATATTAGCATTTTATATCCCAATTGGAATTTCATCAAGATGATGGAGAAAGAGAAGTTTTGGGAGACCATAAAAGTAAAATATCTCAATTGGTTTATTTTTATCTCATCTTTTGAATATTATATATTTTAAATGACTAATATTTAATTTATTCAATTACAAATGACATTCAATTTTGAAGAAATGAAAGAAATTAATAAAATATTTCTATCTTTTGTGGCATTTCGATGGAGAGATATTAATAATAAATTAAAAAATATATGTTTTTGAGAAGTTATATAATGAAAACAAATGCCTCAAGCATGGTTTTTGAGATGCATATACATGGAATAAATTTTTTGTCAGTCAACACGATGGAGTATTTATGGTATGATAATTATTTTATATTATATAATTTATTATATATTACATGATTACTTATTAGTTTATTCTTATTTAATAGGACTCCAGGATATCTCATCATGGGATCTATTTATAGAATCTATACTCTCATACCTTATCATGTCGAGGATATCATTTATTAGAGAATAAAATGATTAAAGAAAATTTTAATGCATTAAGATCTCAGTCTAGTTGTGTTTAAAAAGTGGTCTAGTTCAGTCCCCCGTCTCACCCATTTTTTCTGAAAAATGGAAAAGAGTAAGACTAAAACAATGAAAAGTATCTTACAAAGAAATTTAAGTATCAGATAAGATTATAAGAAATTAATTTTTATTTTCCATGAATGTTTATATTTTTTAAATAAACAACACTAATATACCATTTTAATTTTTCATTTCATAATAAACTTCAGGAGTAAGAAATATTTGGAATTTTATCTCTAAGGGCAGGATGGACATCCTAGCTACTGATTTTGGAAAGCCAGAACACCCCATCTGCATAAGAGGATATGAGGAAAGTTTCAGTAGTAGGGAAATTGTTTGTCACAAAAGTAAGAAATCAAGAGACTCATAAATATATTTCTTAAAAGTTGATCTGAAATACCTAAAACAATACATGGGAAATCAAATTCATTCTGTTGTGTATGCTATATTTGAACAATTTACAAGACAATCCCAGATTTTGTAGCCTACCCAAATTTACCAGCCTGCTCAGCCTTCCTACTCAGATCCTCTACCTCATTCAAAACTGACCTTATTCTGTGAGTTGTATGATGGAGATCCCTGCATAAATATTGTCGCATATGTAGTCAAACATATTTTTGGGGATTCAGTACATCACCAGCCTATACAGTTGGGTCAGGTAAGAATAAAAATACATTATATTGTTGATCTAACCAGTCTACTACCGTTGCCTACTGGGGAGGTTACTAGACTTGGAGATTGTATGGGTAATTTGTTACTTTTTCCATCTAGAATTCTTCTTCATCTGACATATAAGGTTTGATTTTTTTTAATTTTTTTTATATTTGATTATAAATTACTTATAAATATTTATGACATTTAATTTATATAAGAGTATCTAAAACCAAAAGAATTAGTACAAATGAAACAAATGGTTCAGAAACCAACAACTTTAGATACTTATGAGATTTATAATGCTCTAAAAATATTATCCTAGGTTTATTCTTCCTTGGATAATACTTATGAGTTTAAAAGGACATCTGATATATGTGGAACATTCTATCCCTTGAGAATATTCAAAAAATATATCACATATTTGATTATTTTTTATGATCTTAGTGTTACCATGTTGAAATTGTTTTCCATGTAAGTAAAGTTATTTTTTAGTTATTATTTCTTAAAATAAAGACGATTTCATCTGACTTACTATATAAATTATTTAATTAGTTATCTACACATGCTTCTTATTCAAAATTATTCCACTAGTTTCTATGGTCTTATAGACCCAAAATTCATTTCAATGACTGTGATATATGTGAATACACTACTAGATTTAAATATATATGTTAGAGATTATAAAATATATAGATTGGGTGCATGTTTTTCACATTACTTTATGGGTAAGTACACTATGATAATTATGAACAAATTTTCATTATAATGTATTTAATTGTAGACTTTTTATATTATAGAGGTTATTGGATGTTAGGAATTTTATTCCCAAAAGAATCCACATTATATTATTTTTCTATTTATCAAGACATATTCATAAAAAAATTATCAACTTATTAGACAAATAAGATTTATTCTTTTTTATTAGTTCTTTATTATTAAATCTTATTGTTTATACATGTTTTGTTAGTTGATATATATGAAAATGAAATCCATGAAAAAGGTTCAACAAAGACTACTTATAAATAAATCTTTCAATCCAATACATGGATATAATGGTAAATAGTTTTTATATTAGACAATATTTTATATATATATATATATTGGTTTTTTATTTTCAAGTTAATGTTTTATAATCACAATGTCATCTTAAAAAAGTATGAGTGAAATGTGGTTATTATGTTCTAAGATTCATATACGAGACAATCAAAACTGGTCGAACAACTAAATTTTATAAGGTTAGTTATATTAATTATTTTATGTTTTATATCAAAATATTCTCTTTTTAATCTTATAACATCCATTGTTATTGTAGATTTTCAATGATATTGAGTCATATATAAATAAAGAACTTACCCATACTCACAGTTTAATTGAAAACAATTTGTTAAGTATGATTTTGATTTAAATTATCAAGTATGTATCTTTTAATTAAAGTTAAATAAATGAGTATTTATATCAATTATTTTATGATTTTAGTTATTGGTATATTGTGTTTGATTTTATAGGGTTTTTCATTTATTTA
The DNA here is from genome assembly GCA_963277665.1 of Viscum album. Taxonomy (NCBI): domain Eukaryota; kingdom Viridiplantae; phylum Streptophyta; class Magnoliopsida; order Santalales; family Viscaceae; genus Viscum; species Viscum album. The sequence goes on along the minus strand of OY728157.1, from coordinate 1,653,734,944 downwards.
AGTTGATTTATTTGGTATGTGTACAAACCAGAAACCTTCCTTATTTTATGGATAGTTACACATTTTAAAAGGAACTTTCAAAGTTGTTTCCAAAATACAAGCCCGGTCCAAGGGAATTTCTCAAATTCTTTCCTATTTTCAAGGGAACTCTATGATCTTTTTTGGAAACCTTTATCTTTATAAAATCACTCATTTTATTATGAAAATACTATCTTACCTCACTTATGGTTTTATAAAAATATTTTTTTCCAAAAGAACTCTTCTTTTCAAAATAAAACAGTATTTATCTCAAGAATTGCTTAATGATTTTACAAGATTGTTTTCGTCTAATTCAACACTCTTGTTGATTCCATGGTATTATTGGGTTTAATAATTTATGAAGTCATCTACCATATTTTATTTAATGGGTTAAGACTAACTCTATTGTGGATGATCTATCCTAAAACCATTCACCATATTATTCCGAATGGTTGGTGTTTATGTTCAATAATTGGGGAAAGTTTGTTACATTTCATATGATAATTTCAATATGAATGTATATGTTGTTTATGTTTATCCTTGCTCATATAATAATTTCATTGGACTTATTATGTGACTGGTGGGGCCCACTATATCCCCTCGATGCATCGATAGGTCTCATGAGACAAATAGACGTGGAATTGGCCGAGGCCTTTCCCAATGTGACATAGATTTTGGCCGAGGCCTTAATCATTAGACGTCTTGGCCGAGGCCTTGAAAAATTGTTTTAGAATGTCCGGAATTATGCATTACATCATTATGAGTCCAGATATTTATATTTCATGTGGTTATTCGACTAGTAGAATACCCATGATTATGTTTTATTATGGCATTATTTACTCAGATCATATTCCAGCCATAATGTGTTCATGTTTATTATTAAAGGCATGTGTTTTCAATTATTCACCATGTATAATGTTAATATTATCTTCTACTGTATTGCTTACTCTTACTAAGCATTTGATATCACCGATTTCTTATGTTTTATTTTCTCAGGATATGAAGAAGTATTTTATGAATGACTTGCAAGCATAATCTAGGAGATGTGATGACTCTAGTGGAATAAATTAGTGTTGTTTTTCCTTTCCTTATGTAAAGTTGAACTTATGTATGTATCTTGTTTCCAATAATACTAAACTACTTGGTCCTTTAGGATTCATATTCCTTGTATGTATGCCAATGTAATCAAATAAGGCACTGACTCCGGGCAACTGGGGTCGGGTCCTTACAGTTGGTATCAGAGGAAGTTTAGTAGAATACTTGGAAACTAGATTTAGAAAAAGTAGAATTAGGGAAGAGTCCCTAAGTTAGTATTTGAGGATAAACATACATGAAAGTCCTAGTATTTTGGTAAGGAATAGATTATGTGGATCTTTCAAGCAATACATCCCTGTCTAGATACGAGCTGGTAGAGGCGGCTTTGGCACAGATGTATCTAGGGGTAAAACCCGAAAACACCGCTTTGAGCTAGAATCGAATGGTAACTGGTGCATGACAACATGCCTTGCTGCACTCTTGGTTATGACACTCCCGGGAGATATGCTTATGATAATTCACATTTTCTTTATAAGCTATTATGAAGGAGTTTAATGTAAATATTCCTCAAAGAAACCATTTTTGTGAATATGGGATTAGACATGCATAGGATCTCAATTTTTCTGAGTATTTTTAAGTTAATATTATACATTATGATTCATGACCTAATATATTGTATTCCATTATCTAGATATGGTGCCTAGTGGACAGAATAGAAATTGCATGAATGCACGTGTCCCCTGAAGGGATTTTCCTCTAATGCAAGACAATGATGTTGGCTCTGGTGCTATGAATGGTGCTGAGAAACTCATAACTATACTAGGACAACTTACTCAGGTTATGAATAATAACCTTACCTGTATAGAGCATCCGGATCCACCATGTGGAGGAGCCATACTAGATCACTTTATGCGACAACATCCTCCATCATTCAACGAGACTACAAACCCGTTTGTAGCAGAGTAGTGGATATGTTCCATTGAGAAGATATTTCTCACTTTGGGATGTAATGAAAGAGAGAAGGTTTTCATGGCAATATATCATCTATCGGGAGATGCGGATCAGTGGTGGCCATTAATCCAAAACACAAAGGAGGAAAAAATAGAAGAGATGGAATGGAGGGATTTTGAGGAAATCTTTTTAGAAAAATAAATCCCTCAAGAAAAAAGAGAAGATATGGAGAGGAAATTCTTGAATATGAGGCAAAAGGAGGATGAAAATGTTGCCAAGTATGAAGCCAACTTTACAAGGCTGGCAAGACATGTTGTGGACTACATACGAAATCCAAGGAGCAAAATCGATCGATTCTATGATGGCTTAAATCCATTCCTTCGATGGGTACTGGTCCCCCAAAATTTTTCATCCTATGAGGAAATAGTTTCATGTGCTATCAATAATGAGAAATAATTCTCTAAGTCTTATGAATTTAAGGGAAAGAATGAAAAGAATAGGGCTACTGAAAACCATGGTAAAGGAAATAAGGAAACATGGAATTATCATTGCTACAAAGTTATGTCAATATGTTTCCATTAGGCCATACAAATGTTCTTTATCAGCTGATTTCATCGTCATACCCATGATTTAATTTGATATAATCCTCGGTATGGATTGGCTTTTGGATCATGATGCAAAAATTTATTGTAAGAAGAAGGAGGTTACGATTTTTTATGACGATGATAAAGAACACATTATCTTTAGAGCAGAATCATCACCACCTAATTCTTATATAGATCCACCCCCAGTAGCTCAACTAAATTCAATTATTGGGGAGGAAGAGAATGAAATAACTGTGGGTGAGGAAAGGAATGTTAAGATAAAGGATGCACCTATTGTGAGAGAATATGTTGATGTGTTTCTAGAAGATTTACCTTGACATCCTACAGAACGATAAATTGAGTTTTCCATTGATTTAATTCCTAGTTCAAGGCCTATATTGAAGACCCCTTATAGAATGTCCACTGTGAAATTAGTAGAACTAAAGAAAGAACTAGAGGAATTGAGTAATAAGGGATTTATCCGCCCTAGTGTTTCTCCATGGGGAGCCCCTGTCCTTTTTGTTAAGAAGAAAGATGGATCTATGAGGTTATGTATCGACTACAGGGAGATCAATGTTATAACAATAAAGAACAAGTATCCCCTACCTCGCATTGATGATTTATTTGAAAAACTGCATGGAACTCAATACTTTTCAAATATTGACCTTCGATCTGGATATCATCAGTTGAGTGTGAAGAAGGAAGACATTCCAAAAACAACATTTCAAACCAGGTACGGGCATTACGAGTTTACAATAATGCCTTTTGGATTGACTAATGCACCCTCTGTCTTCATGGATCTAATGAACAGAGTTTTCAAGGAATATCTCGATGATTTTTTAGTGGTATTTATTGATTATATCTTGGTATACTCCAAAAGCTATGAAGATCATGAAAATCACTTGCGCATTATTCTGAAGACACTTAGAAGACACGAATTATATGAGAAGTTTAGAAAGTGTGAATTATGGCTTTAGGAGATTTCATTTATTGGCCATATTGTCTCTAAGGATGGAATCCTAGGTGATCCTGCAAAGAAAAAGGAAATCCAGGATTGGACCATGCCAACAAACATAACTGAGGTACATAGTTTTATTGGATTAGCAGGTTATTATCGACATTTCGTAGAAATTTTTTCCCGACTGGCTAACCCGCTAACGAAGCTCACACGTAAAGGGGTTAAATTTGTTTGGACAAAAGATTGTGAAGAATGTTTCGAATAACTGAAGAGAATATTAGTCAATGCTCCTATATTGAATCTACCATCAGGGAATGATGGGTTTGTTATTTATAGTGATGCTTCAAGGAAAGGACTTGGTTGTGTCCTTATGAAAAATGATAGGGTTATTTCTCATGCATCACGAAAACTAAAAATTCATGAGAAAAAATATCCTACTCATGATCTTGAGTTACCTACTGTAATATTTTCTTTGAAGATATGGAGAAATTATCTCTATGGTGAAAAATATGAGATTTATACTAATCACAAGAGTTTGAAGTATATTTTCTCACAGAAATAACTCAACATGAGGCAAAGGAGATGGCTTGAACTACTCAAGGATTATGATTGCACGATACACTACCACCTAGGGAAGGAAAATAAGGTGGCATATGAATTGAGCAGAACGGATCATGGAGTTTTGAACAAAATGAGAGTTTAAAGGGATCATATTTTCATGGATCTAGTAAAGATGGATATGGGAATAACCATGGAAGGTGAAACATCAATGATGGGAGATTGAGTGACTTCGAATATGAAGATGGAATCTTGAAATTTGGGAAGAGACTTTGTTGTTCCCCATATACCTGATCTAAAGAGGGAATTTTTGGATGATGCTTATAGTTCCAATTTCTCTATACACCCTAGTAGCACTAAGATTTATAGATATTTGAAGGAACATTTTTGGTGGGACAACATGAAGAGGAAGATTGCTGATTTTGTGTCAAGATGTACAATTTGTCAAAAAGTGAAAGCTGGATGGAAACAACCTAGAGAAGTATTGCAACCTCTTCCCATACCTAAGTAGAAATGGGATAATATCACAATGGACTTTTTCATGGTACTACCAAAGACTCTTAGAAGGAACGATGAAATATGGGTCATCGTTGACTGTCTTACCAAGTCAGCTCATTTTCTTTCTATAAGATAAGATCTACCACTTGAACGTCTAGCAAGACGGTATCTTTATGAAGTTGTGAGACTTCATGGAGTACCCCTATCAATTTTTTCTGACCGTGATCCACGTTTTATGGAAATATTTAGGAAAAGTCTTCAGAAGTCCCGAGATACTGATCTTTGTTTGAGAACTGCATAACACCCACAAACTGATGGACAATCATAACGGACTATTCAAACATTGGAAAACATGTTGAGGTCTTGTTCACTTGATTTTCAAGGCATGTGGGATCAGTATTTACCTCTCGTAGAATTTTCATACAACAATATCTTCCATTCCAGTACACATATGGAACCCTATGAAGCATTATATGGGAGACGATGTTGTACACCAACTTGCTAGGATGATGTTTGTGAAAGAAAGATCGTGGGCCTAGAACTTGTTGAAGAAACAATGGAAAAGGTGAAGATTATCCAGAACCATATCAAAATAGCTCAAAGTAGGTTAAAGATCTATGTATATAACCAAAAGAAGGATTTGGAGTTTCAAGAAGGTGATCACGTTTTCTTGAAGGTATCTCAATGGAAGGGTATTATACGATTCGATAAGAAGGGAAAATCAAGTCTCAGGTACATCAGAACTTTTGAAATTTTGGAACAAATTGGAGTCGTAGCTTACTATTTGGAAATGCCTCCAAGTCTCTCCAAGGTTCACAATGCGTTCCATGTGTCAATGTTAAGAAAGTACATGCCACACCAAACACATGTACTCACTTATGAAGAAGTGGAACTTGAGCCCGATCTATCTTACTATGAAGAGCCTATCAAGATTCTTGATACTAGAGAAAAAGTACTGAGAAATCAGACAACTCGTCTGGTAAATGTTCTGGGGAGGAACCATAAGATGGAGGAAACAACATGGGATCCTGAGGAGATTATGTTAAAGACATATCCAAATCTTTTTAGGTAATATTTTGTGAATTTTGAGGACGAAATTTTTGTAAGGAGGGGAGAATGTAACGGCCCAGTATTTATTTTAAAGGAAATTGATTTCTTATAAATATGTCATAATCACATTAACTTCTAAGTGCTATGGTACCCTTAAAACATAATTTTTTCACTTCTGTGATGTGAATTTCAAAAATTCGATATACACAGTCGCGATCAGTAAGTTATTTATAGTCCAATAAGAAAAACTTAATTTTTGGTGAACAGTAACCTACCCTTATGAATAGTAACATACCTTATGAATAGTGATATACCATAATGAATAGTAACCTTACCTATGATAATATATAAATAATATTCAAGTTGAATGTATGATATACATATATTTTAGAATAATTTAATGAATGTTTTAAAACTGGTTTTTGATAATAAATTATGATTTTAATTAAATATTAAATTAATAATATTTAGAAAATTATTTTTGAAAAATGGACTTCATTTTTGGATTATACACGTCGAAAAATGGTTAGGGTGATTTTTTGGGATTTTTCTGAAATACTTGATTTTTTGATGAATAGTAAAATACGGTAATTTTCCGTATATGTACATTATAAGCTAAATAGACTATTACTAGCATCATGGCTGATGTCACCACCCTTAATCCGAATTCACATGATAAAATTACTATTCTTGGTCATGGAATACTTACTATTACTTTTCTTGTGAAGAAATAATAAATTAATGAGTTTTATATTAAGAAATCCCATCTCTCCTCCACTCTAAAACCCCCCTCTAACCCCCTCTTCCAATCACTCCTCTCAAGCCTTTTGCCTTCTCCAAATTCTGGCCAAATACCCTCCCAACCTCCTCTCCCACTTCCATCATGCTTTGGTCTCATTAAAATACCAAAACCTCTCCCTTAAGGAGGTTCTCAAGGAAGTTTGGTTCAAGAGGTAAATTCCTCTTTTCAATTCTTTGTCTTTCCTTTCAAGTTTATTTGTTTTCTTTTTCTATTACCTCTATTTATCCAAATTTTGTGATAACTTCAGTACCTTATATGAACTTTAATTTTGTCATGATATTGGAATAAGTTATCATCATTTCCCCCTTTTTACCTTCTTTTATACTAGTCACAAGAACACTATCCGAGATGTGTCAATTTTACACATTCAAGGACGATGGACTTTCGATTTCTTTTATCATTCTAAATTCGGTTCATGAAACCATTATTTTTATGGTTTAACCAAATTATTATATATAATATAACCTATTTAAGATTCTGTAATCTTTTTTTTCAAATGGTGTTAGGTTATAAAGAAAAATGAGTTCGTTGTAATCAAAACCCACAAATTAACCGAAACAATTATCATTAAAGTTATATATGATAATTCATCATAGTTCTATGTAACCAAGTTATATAAATGATCAATAACAACTATTTATGTTCATAAATAATATATAATTTCAATTCTGTATATTTACATCCATTCCACATCATTACTTAAAAACAAGTGAACCGAATATGAAAATAAGAGAAACGAACACTCTAGAATGACGAAATTCAATACAATAACTTGTCAATAAAGACATAAATGAACTAACCATAATTATGGTAAACTAAATAAATTTCTAATAGGTTATGAAATAAGTTATTAACAATTATAATTTCATATTCCAGGAGCTTACGTACAAGAGCGGAACACGTTTGGAGTTAAGGTAAGGGTTTCTTCATCTCACTTCCATTTTCGTGAGATTTTCTATATTCACTACTAATAATTTTGTATGGTGTATGTATACTGAACATTGATTTAACATATCATAAATATCTTTATATTCATGGTATTAAATCTATAATTTTCTATTATTAATTTTTGGGGCATACGAATCGTTTGATTACAGAGTGGTAAGGGTTTTTCCACCCGAACTTCCATTTTCATTCGGGATACTTTCATTGTCTAATTACCTCAAAGAAATTATTATGTATTATTATGTACTCATAATATATTTTGTGTGAGTATCATATATATGTTTAAAAACCAGAAACCTTCCTAATTTTATGGATAGTTACACATTTTTAAAGGAAATTTCAAAACTATTTCCAAAATACAAGCCCGGTCCAAGGGAATTTTCAAATTCTTTCCTATTTTCAAGGGCACTATGTGATCTGTTTTTAGAAAAATTTATCATTATAAAATCACTCATTTTATTATGAAAATACGATCTTACCTCACTTCTAGTTTTATACAAAGATTTTTTTTCCAAAAGAACTCTTCTTTTCAAAATAAAAGAGTATTTATCTCAAGAATTGATTAATGATTTTATATGAGTGTTTTCGTCTAATTCAACACTCTTGTTGATTCCATGGTATTATTGGGTTTAATAATTTTTGAAGTCATGTACCATATTTGATTTAATGGTTTATGACTAACTCTATTGAGTATGATCTATCCTAAAATTATTCACCATATTATTCTGAATGGTTAGTGTTTTATATTTGGGGAAAGATAGTTACATTTCATATGATAGTTTCAATATGAATGTATTTTTTATTTATGTTTATCCCCACTCATATGAGGAATTAATTGGACTTATTATGTGATGGGTGGGGCCTGCTATATCCCCTTGATTCATTAGTAGGTCTCATGAGAAAAATAGATGTGGAATTGGCCAAGGCCTTTCGCAATGTGATATAGATTTTGGCCGAGGCCTTAATCATTAGACGTCTTGGACGAGGCCTTGACAAAATGTTTCAGAATGTATGAAATTATTCATTCCATCATTATTTGTTTAGCTATTGATATTTCATGTGGTTATTCGACTAGTAGAATACCCATGATTATGTTTTATTATGGCATTATTTACTCAGCTCATATTTCTGCCATAATGTGTTCATGTTTATTATTAAAGGCATGTGTTTTAAATTATTCACCATGTATAATGTTTATATTATCTTCCGCTATATTTCTTACTCTTACTGAGCATTTGAGCTCACCCATTTCTTATGTTTCATTTTATCAGGAATGAAGAAGTATTTTATGAATGAATTTCAAGAATAATCTAGGAGATGTGATGACTCTAGTGGAATAAATTAGTGTTGTTTTTACTTTCCTTATGTAAGCTTGAACTTATGTATATATATTTTTTCCAATAATACTAAACTACTGGGTCCTTCAAGATTCGTATTCCTTGTATGTATGCCAACGTAATAAAATAAGGCACCAACTCCGGGAAACTGGGGTCGGGTCCTTATAGATGGTATCAGAGGAAGTTTAGTAGAATACTTGGAAACTAGATTTAGAAAACCTAGAATTAGGGAAGAGTCCCTAAGTTAGTCTTTGAGGATATACATACAATAACATCCTGATATTTTGGTAAGGAATATATTATGTGGATCTTTCAAGCAATACATCCCTGTCTGGATACGAGCAGGTAGAGGCAGCTCAGGAACATATGTATCTAGGGGTAAAACCTGAAAACACCGCTTTGAGCTAGACTCGAACGGGAATTGGTGCACGACAATGGGCCTTTCTGCACTCTTGGTTATGACACTCCTAGGGGATATGCTTAGGATGATTCATATTTTATTTACAAGCCATTATGAAGGATTGAAATATAAAATATTCCTCAAAGAAACCATTTTTGTGAATATGGGATTATCCATGCGTAGGATATATATATTTCAGAGTATTTTTAAGTTAATATTATAGATTATGATTCATAACCTAATACAGTGTATGCCATTATCTAGATATGGCGCCTAGTGGATGGAATGGAAATCGCACGAATGCACCTGTCCCCTATAGGGATTTTCCTCTGATGCAAGACAATGATGTTGGCTCTGGTGCTGTGACTGGTGATGAGAAACTCATAACTATACTGGGACAACTTACTCAGGTTATGAATAATAACCATACCTATATGGAGCATTCGGATCCACCAGGTGGAGGAGCCATGCTAGATCGCTTTATGTGAAAGCATCCTCCATCATTCAACGGGACTACAAACCCTTTTGTAGTAGAGCAGTGGATATGTTCCATTGAGAAGATATTTCTCGCTTTGGGATGTAATGAAAGAGAGAAGGTTTTCATGGAAATATATCATCTATCGGGAGATGCATGTAAGAACTCAGTTCTTACTTTTGAGGTATGTGTTTCTTCTTTCCTCTTTTCCTTAAGTATTTTTGAGAAAATAAGGAAAATGGGAAAAAATCCCAAATTTTGGAAGTACACACCGTGTAATTTTCCACACGCCATGTACTTTTGGCTGTGTGGGATGAGTACACATGGTGTGTAGCCATGACGTCGACGAAGGGTGTAAAGACTTACTACATGCCGTGTAGTGGTCTCTTACACGCTGTGTAGTCAGTCGACAAGCGAATAGTAGGACGATGGCCAGCTGTGCAACAGAACACGCTGTGTACTCAAGAAGAAATGCTGTGTATCCATGTCAGCAGATGAATAATACCACGCTGGCGGGAAACCACCAGAGGAATAGTTAAAAAAATGGGAAGTACCCGTCATGTACTTAGAAATACATGATGTTTACTTTGTTTTTTTCGCTTAAAATGGGCAGTAGCCTCCCCTGTTCACAGGGAAGGCTTATAACTGGACGGGATCTCCGGTGGGGATGACCGAATCTTCGAGGATCCGTCGATCGCGAACCGGGAATCTGATTCTGCCTCCGTCGATCTCGTTGGAACAGCACGGGTAAGAGCTTCCTTCTCCTAGTGTGTCTCTTTCCAATTACTCCTCTAATGAAAGTTATTTAAGTTTAAGAAAGTTTTCTTCTACATCAGATCTACATCGTTCTTGGGAATTTCTGGAATCAACGTTCACGTATGTCATTCGTTGGCGTTTAAGGTAGGTGTCTTGGTGTTTAATTTACAACTGTTGTGAGTTTGTGTGAATCTTTGTGCCAAAAACAAATGTTGGGGTGTCGTGTGGCTAAGTTCATGGCTATTTTAAATTCCTAGAATTGAATAGGTAATTAATTGTGATAATAAACTGCTATTTGGGATCGTTTCTTGGATCCAGGACAACCCCGAGTATGCGTTCCTCTATTTAGCCGTTTGGCCAGGATACCTGAGGGTATTCCTTTAAAGTAATGATTGTAGAATTTCCTTGAGAGTAATTTCTTGTGTATTGCTTGTTACATGTAGGGAATGACCCGATTACCTGTTTAGCCTGAGGGAAGTGTTGTGATTAGCTTGTGGGTGATGTACTACTTAGCTTGTGGGAAACTTCTTCCGAGCCTGTGGGTAGTTGATTTTATGCCTGTGGGAGACACTTCTTATGCCTGAGGTCAGATTCTTGTGTTTGGATTCTCTTTACCTGAGGGTAGGGGTTCACATGTCTGAGGACATTGGCTATTTACTTAGAATATTCACTATGGTTATAATTTAAATAAATGATTAAATGAGTATTAAAATAGAAATATAACCGGTTAAGTTAGTTACTTTCAGTACTGCTTACTTTATTGCATTTTACTACTGCACACTATTGTTGCATGCTTTCACACAGTTGGGCACGAGCCTTTGGTGGGTGCCTACTGAGATTTATTTCTCACACCCTGTTTGAGTCATGATTTTCGGCCCAAACAGATTACATTTTTACAGGTGTAGATAAGGGAAAAGATCCTTATACAGGTACTTGATTGCTGCTGAGGAGTAGGGGAGCATGGGACCGGGCTTAGGCTCGCGATGCTACCGGCTGTTTTTTTTGCTTTGTTGTACTCTTCATTGTATTGTACTGCTACGTAACATGTTCTGGCTGTTCTTAGAACTTGAGACATGTTTCAACACATCTATATAACTGGTTGTATATCTTTTACTGCAGTTGTTATATTAAATGTGTATGGTTTATTTCTTCCGCTGTTGTTGTATTTTTTTTATTTTATTCCACTGTGCTACACTTTGATAAGTGAGGGAATAGTTTACCCACTATTAGTCCTCGTCCCTCACTGCTAGTCGGCAGCCTCTGGCATTTGAGGAAATGCGCTTGAGGTCATGTGACGAACTGGGTTTGGGGTACCCGGAACCGGGACGTTACAATGTGGATCAGTGGTGGTCATTAATCCAAAACACAAAGGAGGAGGAAGAAATAGAAGAGATGGAATGGAGGGATTTTAAGGAAATATTCTTAGAAAAATATTTCCCTCTAGAACAAAGAGAAGATATAGAGAGGAAATTCTTGAATTTGAGGAAAAAGGAGGATGGAAATGTTTCCAAGAATGAATCCAACTTTACAAGGCTGTAAAGACAAGTTGTGGACTACATATGAAATCCATGGAGCAAAATAGATCGCTTCTTTGATGGCCTAAAGACATTCCTCCAGCGGGCACTGGTCTCCCAAAATTTTTCATCATATGAGGACATAGTTTCATGTGCTATCAAGACCGAAAAATAATTCTCTAACTTTTATGACTTTAAGGGAAAGCAAGAAAATAAGAGGGTTGCTAAAAACTATGGGAAAGGAAATAAGGAAATAGGGAAGTATCATTGCTACAAAGTTATGTCAATCTGTTCCCATTAGGGCATAAAAATGTTCTTTATTTGCTGATCTCATCATCATACCCATGATTGAATTAGATATAATCCTCGGTATGGATTGGATTTAGGATCATGATACAAAAATTTATTATAAGAATAAGGAGGTTACGATTTTTGATGACAATGATAAAGAACACATTATCTTTAGAGAAGAATCGTCACCACCTTATTCTTATCTAGATCCACCCACAATAGCTCAACTAAATTCAATTATTGGAGAGGAAGAGAATGAAATAACTATGGGTGAGGAAAGGAATGTTCAAATAGAGGATGTACCTATTGTGAGAGAATATGTTGATGTGTTTCCAGAAGATTTACCTGGACATCCTCCAGAACAAGAAATTGAGTTTTACATTGATTTAATTCCTGGTTCAAGGCCCATATCAAAGACCCCTTATAGAATGGACACTGTGGAATTAGTGTAACTAAAGAAACAACTAGAGGAATTGAGTAACAAGGGATTTATCTTCCCTAGTGTTTCTCCGCGGGGAGCCCCTGTCCTTTTTTAAGAAGAAAGATGGATCTATGAGGTTATGTATTGACTACAGGGAGATCAATGCTATAACAATAATGAACAAGTATCCCCTACGTCAAATTAAGGATTTATTTGACCAACTGCATGGAGCTCAATACATTTAAAAGATTTAACTTTGATATGGATATCATTAGTTGAGTGTGAAGAAGGAAGACATTCTGAAAACAGCGTTTCGAACCAGGTACGAACATTACGAGTTTACAGTAATGACTTTTGGATTGACTAATGCACCCACTTTCTTCATGGATCTAATGAACAGAGTTTTCAAGGAATATCTTGATGATTTTGTAGTGGTATTTAGTGATGATATCTTGGTATACTCCAAAATCTACGAAGATCATGAAAATCACTTGCACGTTATCCTGAATACTCTTAGAAGACATGAATTATATGGAAAGTTTAGAAAGTGTGAATTCTGGCTTTAGGAGATTTCATTTCTTGTCTATATTTTCTATAAGGATGGAATCATAGTTGATCCTGTAAACACAAAGGAAATCCAATATTGGCCCACACGAACAAAAATAACTGAGGTACACAGTTATATTGTCTTAGAAGGTTATTATCGGCATTTCATACATAATTTTGCCCGACTGGATAACCCACTAACGAAGCTCACACGTAAAGGGGTTAAATTTTTTTGGACAAAAGATTGTGAAGAATGTTTCAAAGAACTCAAGAGAAGATTAGTCAATGCTCCTATATTGACTCTACCATCGGGGAATGATGGGTTTGTTATTTATAGTGATGCTTCAAAGAAAGGAATTGGTTGTGTCCTTATGAAAAATGATAGGGTTATTGCTTATGCATCACGATAGCTAAAAATTCATGAGGAAAAATATCCTACTCATGATCTTGAGTTAGATACTGTAATCTTTACTTTGAATATATGGAGATATTATCTCTATGGTGAAAAATGTGATATTTATACTGATCGAAAGAGTTTGAAGTATATTTTCTCATAGAAAAAACTCAACATGAGGCAAAGGAGATGGATTGAACTACTCAAGGATTATGATTGCACGATACACTACCACCTAGGGAAGGAAAATAAGGTGGAAGATGCATTGAGCAGAACGGATCATGGAGTTTTGAACAAAATGAGAGTTTAAAGGGATCATATTTTCATGGATCTAGTAAAGATGGATATGGGAATAACCATGGAAGGTGAAACATCAATGATTTTTCAAATGGTTGCTAAACCAGATTTACTAGAAAGGATAAAAAGTTCTCAGGCTGATGATGAGGAGTTTCAAAAGAAGAATAAATCTGTGAATGATGGGAGATTGAGTGACTTCGAATATGAAGATGGAATTTCGAAATTTGGGAAGAGACTTTGTTGTTCCCCATATACCTGATCTAAAGAGGGAATTTTTGGATGATGCTCACAGTTCCAATTTCTCTATACACCCTGGTAGCACTAAGATGTATAGAGATTTGAAGGAACATTTTTGGTGGGATAACATGAAGAGGGAGATTGCTGATTTTGTGTCAAGATGTATGGTTTGTCAACAAGTGAAATCTCGAAGGCAACAACCTGGAGGAGTATTGCAACCTCTTCCCATAACTGAGTGGAAATGGGATAATATCACGATGGACTTTGTCATGGGACTACCAAAGACTCCTAGAAGGAACGATGCAATATGGGTTATTATTGACTGTCTTACCAAGTCAGTGCATTTTCTTTCTATAAGAGAAGATCTACAACTTGAATGTCTAGCAAGACTGTATATTAATGAAGTTTTGAGACTTCATGGAGTACCCCTATCAATTGTTTCTGATCATGATCCACATTTTATGTCAAGATTCTAGAAATGTAATCAGAAGGCCCAAGATATTGATCTTTGTTTGAGCACTGCCTACCACCCAAAAACTGATGGACAATCAGAACAGACTATTCAAATATTGTAAGACATGTTGAGGTCTTGTTCACTTTATTTTCAAGGCATGTGGGATCAGTATTTACCTCTCGTATAATTTTCCTACAACAATATATTCCATTCAAGTATACAGATGGCACCCTATGAAGCATTATATGGGAGGTGATGTCGTACACCAACTTGATGGGATGATGTTGGTGAAAGAAAGCTCGTGGGTCCAGAACTTGTTGAAGAAACAATGGAAAAGGTGAAGATTATCTTGAACCATATCAAAATATCTCAAAGTAGGCAAAAGATCTATGCAGATAATCGAAGGAAGGATTTGGAGTTTCAAGAAGGTGATCACGTTTTCTTAAAGGTATCTCCATGGAAGGGTATTATACGATTCGGTAAGAAGAGAAAGTTAAGTCCCAGGTACATCGAACCTTTTGAAAGTCTGGACCGAATTGGAGTTGTAGCTTACCATTTGGCAATGCCTCCAAGTCTCTCCAAGGTTTACAATGTGTTCTACATGTCAATGTTAAGAAAGTACATTCCAGACCCAACACATGTACTCACTTATAAAGAAGTGGAACTTGAGCCTGATCTATCTTACTGTGAAGAGCCTATCAAGATACTTGATACTAGAGAAAAAGTATTGATAAATCGGACGACTCGTCTGGTAAAGGATCTATGGAGGAACCATAAGATGGAGGAAGAAACATGGGAACCTCAGGAGCTTACGTTAAAGACATATCCAAATCTTTTTAGGTAAATTTTTGTGAATTTCAAGGATGAAATTTTTGTAAGGAGGGGAGAATGTAATGACCCAATATTTTTTAAAGGAAATTACTTTCTTATAAGTATTTCATAGTCACACTAACTACAATATGCTATGGGACCCTTAAAACATAAGTTTGTCACTTCTGTGATGTGAATTTCAAAAATCCGACATACACAGTCGCGATCAGTAAGTTATTTAGAGTCCAATAAGAAAAACATAATTTTTGGTGAATAGTAACCTACCCTTATGAATAGTAACATACCCTTAGGAATATTGATATACCCTAATGAATAGTAACCTGACCTATGATAATATATAAATAATATTCAAGTTGAAAGTACGATATACCTATATTTTAGAATAAGTTAATGAATGTTCTAAAACTGGTTTTTGATAATAAATTATGATTTTAATTAAATATTAAATTAATAATATTTAGAAAATTGTTTTTGAAAAATGGAATTAATTTTTGGATTCTACACGTTGAAAAATGGTTGCGGTTATTTTTTGGGATTTTTCTGAAATTCTTGAATTTTTGATGAATAGTAAAATACGATAAAATATGATAAATTCTAAATACTTGATTTACTACATCATAGGTGATGCAAGGATGATGTAAGCCCACTTGGTTCGAAATAAAATGCCATTATTATTATTAGGGGTCACATGAAACAATACTATTGGTTGTATTGAGTGAAATAATAAAAAAATGAATTAAATATTAAAAAATTACTCCTCTCCTCCACTATAAAACCCCCCTCTCACCCCCTCTTCCAATCACTCCTATCAATCCTTGTGCCTTCTAAAAATTCTGTTCAAAGACCCTACCAACCTCCTATCCCACGTCCAGCAAGCCTTGGTCTCATTAAAAGACCAAAACCTCTCTTTTAAGGAGGTTCTCAAGGAAGTTTGGTTCAAGAGGTAAATTCCTCTTTTCAATTATTTGTCTTTCCTTTCAAGTTCATTTTTTTTATTTCTATTACCTATCTTTATCCAAATTTTGTGATGAATCCAGTACCTTATATGTACTAGAATTTTGTCATGATAGTGGAATAAGTTATCATCATCTCCCCCCTTTGACCTTATTTCATACTAGTAGCAAGAACACCATCCGAGATGTATCAATTTTACACATTCAAGGACGATGGACTTTCGATTTCTTTTATCATTCTAAATTCTGGTCATGAAACCATTCTTGTTATTGTTGAATGATATTATTATATATAATATAACCTCTTTAATATTCTGTAATCCCTTTGTTCAAATGGTGTCAGGTTATAAAGAAAAATGAGTTCGTTGTAATCAAAACCCACAAATTCACCGAAACAATTATCATTAAAGTTCTATATGATAATTCATCCTCGTTCCATGTAACCAAGTTATATAAATGATCAATAACACCTATTTATAAATAATATATAATTTCAATTCTGGATATTTACATCCATTTCACTTAATTACTTAAAAACAAGTGACCCGAATATGAAAATAAGAGAAACGAACACTCCAGAACTACGAAATTCAATACAATAACTTGTCAATAAAGACATAAATGAACTAACAAGAATTATGGTAAACTAAATACATGTCTAATAGGTTATGTAATAGGTTATTAACAAGTATAATTTCATATTCCAGGATCTTAAGTACAAGAGAGGAACACGTTTGGAGTTAAGGTATGGGTTTCTTTAGCTCACTTTCATTTTCGTGAGATTTTTGATATTCACTACTAATTATTTTGTATGGTGTATGTATACTGACCATTGATTTTACATATCATGAATATATTTATTCTCATGGTATTAAATCTATAATTTTTATATTATTAATTTTTGGTGCATACGAATCATTTGATTACAAAGTGGTAAGGGTTTTTCCACCTGAAATTACATTTTCATTAGATATACTTTCATTGTCTAATTACCTCGATGTAATTATTATGTATTGTTATGTACTCATCATATTTTTTGTGTGAGTTTCATATATATGTTTACATACCATAATCCTTCCTTATTTTATGGATAGTTACACATTTTTAAAGGAACTTTCAAAACTATTTCCAAAATACAAGCCCGATTGAAGGGAATTTCTCAAATTCTTATCTATTTTTAAAGGAACTCTATAATATTTTTTTGAGAACCATTATCCTTATAAAATCACTCATTTTATTATGAAAATAATATCTCAATTTACTTCTGGTTTTATATAAAGACTTTTCTAAAAGAACTCTTCTTTCCAACAGCCTCCATCATTCAATGGGACTACAAACCCATTTGTAGCAGAGCAGTGGATATGTTCCCTTGAGAAAATATTTCTTGCTTTGGGATGTAATGAAAGAGAGAAGGTTTTCATAGCTGTATATTATCTGTTGTGAGATGCGGATCAATGGTTTCCATTAATCCAAAACACAAAATAGGAGGAAGAAATAGAAGAGATGGAATGGAGGGATTTTAAGGAAATATTCTTAGAAAAATATTTCCCTTGAGAACAAAGAGCAGATATTGAGAGGAAATTCTTGAATCTGAGGAAAAAGAAGGATGAAAATGTTGCCAAGTATGAAGCCAAATTTACAAGGCTGGAAAGACATGCTGTGGACTACATACTAAATCCATGGAGCAAAATTGATCGACTCTTTGATGGCCTAAATCCATTCCTCCGGCGGGCACTGGTCTCCCAAAATTTTTCATCATATGAGGACATAGTTTCATGTGTTATCAAGACCTAAAAAGAATTATCTAAGTTTTATGACTTTAAGGAAAAGCAAGAAAAGAAGAGGGCTGCTGAAAACCATGGGAAATGAAATGAGGAAACAAGAAAGAAGGGAAGAGTTGAATTTCCACCATGTGACAATTATGGAAGGAAACACCCCAGTACGTGCTTAAAAGGGAAAGGAGTAAGATAAAAATGTGGTCAGAAAGGCCATCTTGCTGGTGATTGAAGTTCCGCGTGACATGGTGGTAGGTACTTTTATCGTTTCCTCAGGCTTATCCAATGCTTTATTTGATTCTGGATCATCACATTGTTTCATATCTTCCCAGTTTTCTAAAAAAATTAGATATTTCCAATTTGATTTAACAAGGGAGTTGTCAGTCAAAACTCCTAAGGGAAGTATCATTGCTACAAAGTTCTATCAATCTGTTCCCATTAGGGCACACAAATGTTCTTTATTTGCTGATCTCATCATCGAAACCATGATTTAATTCGATATAATCCTCAGTATGGATTGGCTTTTAGATCATGATGAAAAAATTTATTGTAAGAAGGAGGTTACGATTTTTGTTGACGATGATAAAGAACACCTTATCTTTAGAACAAAATCATCACCACCTGATTCTTATCTAAATCCACCCTAGTAGCTCAACTAAATTTAATTATTGGGGAATAATAGAATGAAATAACTGTGGTTGAAGAAAGTAATGTTCAAATAGAGGATGTACCTATTGTGAGAGAATATGTTGATGTGTTTCTAGAAGATTTACCTGGACATCCTCCAGAAAGAGAAATTGGGATTAACCATGCATAAGATCTCAATTTTTCGGTGTATTTTTAAGTTAAGATTATACATTATGATTCATGACCTAATATAGTGTATTCCATTATCTAGATATGGCGCCTATTGGACGGAATGGAAATTGCATGAATGCACGTGTACCCTATAGGGATTTTCCTCCAACGCAAGACAATGATGTTGGCTCTAGTGTTGTGACTGGTGCTGAGAAACTCATAACTATACTGGGACAACTTACTCAGGTTATGAATAATAACCTTACCTGTATAGAGCATCCGGATCCACCATGTGGAGGAGCCATGCTAGATCACTTTATGCAACAACAACCTCTATCATTCAACGGGACTACAAACCCGTTTGTAGAAGAGAAGTGGATATGTTCCATTGAGAAGATATTTCTTGCTTTGGGATGTAATGAAAGAGAGAAGGTTTTCATGGAAATATATCGTCTATTGGGAGATGCGGATCAGTGGTGGCCATTAATCCAAAACATAAATCAGGAGGAAGAAATATAAGAGATGGAATGGAGGGATTTTAAGGAAATATTTTTAGAAAAATATTTCCATTGAGAAAAAAGAGCAGATATGGAGAGGCAATTCTTGAATCTGAGGAAAAAGGAGGATGAAAATGTTTCCAAGTATGAAGCTAACTTTACAAGGATGGAATGACATGTTGTGGACTACATACGAAATCCAAGTAGCAAAATCGATCGATTCTTTGATGGCTTAAAGCCATTCCTCCTGTGGGCACTGGTCTCCCAAAAATTTTCATTATATGAGGACATAGTTTCATTTTCTATCAAGACCAAAAAAGAATTCTCTAAATCTTATGACTTTAATATAAAACAAGAGAAGAAGAGTGCTACTGAAAACCATGGTAAAGGAAATAAGGAAACATGGAATTATCATTGCTACAAAGTTCTGTCAATCTATTCCCATTAGGGCATACAAATGTTCTTTATCTACTGATCTCATCGTCATACCCATGATTGAATTTGATATAATCCTCGGCATGGATTGGATTTCAGATCATGATGCAAAAATTTATTGTAAGAAGAAGGAGGTTATGATTTTTTATGACGATGATAAAGAACACATTATCTTTAAAGCAGAATCGTCACCACCTGATTCTTATATAGATCCACCCCCAGTAGCTCAACTAAATTCAATTATTGGGGAGGAAGAGAATGAAATAACTGTGGGTGAGGAAAGTAATGTTCAGATATAGGATGTACCTATTGTGAGAGAATATGTTGATGTGTTTCTAAAAGATTTACCCGAACATCCTCCAGAACGAGAAATTGAGTTTTCCATTTATTTAATTCCTGGTTCAAGGCCCATATCGAAGACCCCTTATAGAATGACCACTGTGGAATTAGTGGAACTAAAGAAACAACTAGAAAAATTGAGTAATAAGGGATTTATCTGCCCCAGTGTTTCTTCATGGGGAGCCCCTGTCCTTTTTATTAAGAAGAAAGATGGATCTATGAGGTCATGTATCAACTACAGGGAGATAAATGCTATAACAATAAAGAACAAGTATCCCCTACCTCGCATTGATGATTTATTTGACCAACTTCCTGGAGCTCAATACTTTTCAAAGATTGACCTTCGATCTGGATATCATTAGTTGAGTGTGAAGAAGGAAGACATTCCGAAAACAGCGTTTCAAACCAGGTTTGAGCATTACGAGTTTACAGTAATGCCTTTTGGATTTACTGATGCTCCCTCTGTCTTCATGGATCTAATGAACAATGTTTTCAAGGAATATCTCGATGATTTTGTAGTGGTATTTATTGATGATATCTTGGTATACTCCAAAATCTACGAAGATCATGAAAATCACTTGCGCATTATCCTGAACACTCGTATAAGATATGAATTATATGGGATGTTTAGAAAATGTCAATTTGGGCTTCAGGAGATTTCATTTATTGGCCATATTGTCTCTAAGGATGGAATCCTAGTTGATCCTACAAAGATAAAGGCAATCCAATATTGTCCCACACCAACAAACATAACTGTGGTATGCAGTTTTATTGGCTTAGCAGGTTATTATCGGCGTTTTGTACAGAATTTTTCCAACTGGCTAACCCGCTAATGAAGCTCACACGTAAAGGGGTTAAATTTGTTTGGACAAAATATTGTGAAGAATGTTTCGAAGAACTAAAGAGAAGATTAGTGAATGCTCCTATATTGACTATACCACCGGGGAATTAAGGGTTTGTTATTTATAGTGATGCTTCAAAGAAAGGACTTGGTTGTGTCCTTATGCAAAATGATAGGGTTATTGCTTATGAATCATGACAAATAAGAATTAATGAGAAAAACTATCCTAGTCATGATCTTGAGTTAGCTGCTGTAATCTTTGCTAAGAAGATATAGAGACATTATCTCTATGGTGAAAAATGTGAGATTTATACTGATCACAAGAGTTTGAAGTATATTTTCTCATAGAAAGAACTCAACATGAGGCAAATGAGATAGCTTGAACTACTCAAGGATTATGATTGCACGATACACTAAAACCCGGGGAAGGCAATTAAGGTGGAAGATATTTTGAGTAGAAAGGATCATGGAGTTTTGAATAAGATGAGAGTTGAAAGGGATCATATTTTCATGGATCTAGTAGAGATGGATATGGGAATAACCATAGAAGGTGAAAAATCAATGCTTTTTCAAATGGTTGTCAAACCATCTTTACTAGAAAGGATAAAAAGTTCTCAGGCTGATGATGAGGGGTTTCAAAAGAATATTAAATCTCTGAATGATGGGAGATTGAGTGACTTCATATATGAAGATGAAATTTTGAAATTTGGGAAGAGACTTTGTGTTCTCGATATACCTGATCTAAAGAGAGAATTTTTGGATGATTCTCATAGTTCTAATTTCTCTATACACCCTGGTAGCACTAAGATGTATAGAGATTTGAAGGAACATTTTTGGTGGGACAACATGAAGAGGGAGATTGCTGATTTTGTGTCAAGATGTATGGTTTGTCAACAAGTGAAAGCTGGAAGGCAACAACCTGGAGGAGTATTGCAACCTCTTCCCATACCTGAGTAGAAATGGGATAATATCATGATGGAATTTGTTATGGTACTACCAAAGAATCCTAGAAGGAATGATGAAATATGGGTCATTGTTGACCGTCTTACCAAGTCATCACATTTTCTTGCTATAAGAGAAGATCTACCACTTGAACGTCTAGAAAGACTGTATTTTAATGAAGTTGTGAGACTTCATGGAGTACCCCTATCGATTTTTTCTAATCGTGATCCACATTTTACATCAAGATTCTGGAAAAGTATTCAGAAGGCTCTAGATACTGATCTTTGTTTGAGCACTGCCTACCACCCACAAACTGATGGACAATCAGAATGGACAATTCAAACATTGGAAGACATGTTGAGGTATTGTTCACTTGATTTTCAAGGCATGTGGGATTAGTATTTACCTCTCTTAGAATTTTCCTACAACAATAGCTTGCATTCAAGTATACAGATGGCACCCTATGAAGCATTATATGGGAGCCAATGTCATACACCAACTTGTTGGGATTATGTTGGCGAAAGAAAGCTCATGGGCCCAGAAATTGTTGAAGAAATAATGGAAAATGTAAATATTATTCAGAACCACATCAAAATAGCTGAAAGTAGGTAAAAGAGATATGAAAATAACCTAAGTAAGGCTTTGGAGTTTCAAGAAGGTGATCACGTTTTCTTAAAGGTATCTCCATGGAAGGGTATTATACGATTCGGTAAGAACGGAAAGTTAAGTCCCAGGTACATCAGACCTTTTGAAATTATGGACCAAATTGGAGCTATAGCCTTCCGTTTGGAAATGTCACAAAGTCTCTCCAAGGTTCACAATGTATTCCATGTGTCAATGTTAAGAAAGTATGTGCCAGACCCAACTCATGTACTCACTTATGAAGAAGTGGAACTTGAGCCCGATCTATCTTACTGCGAAGGGCCTATCAAGATTCTTGATACTAGAGAAAAAGTATTGAGAAATCGGACGACTCGTCTGGTAAAGGTTACATGGAGGAACCATAAGATGGAGGAAGGAACATGGGAGCCTGAGGAGCTTATGTTAAAGACATATCCAAATCTTTTTAGGTAATATTTTGTGAATTTCGAGGATTAGATTTTTGTAAGGAGGGGAGAATGTAATGACCCAATATTTTTTAAATGAAATTAATTTCTTATAAATATTTCATAATCACATTAACTACTAAGTGCTATGGGACCCTTAAAACATAAGTTTGTCACTTCTGTGATGTGAATTTCAAAAATCCGACATACACAGTCACGATCAGTAAGTTATTTAGAGTCCAATAAGAAAAACTTAATTTTTGATGAATAATAACCTACCCTTATGAATAGTAACATACCCTTATGAATAGTGATATACCCTAATGAATAGTAACCTTACCTATGATAATATATAAATAATATTCAAGTTGAAAGTACGATATACCTATATTTTAGAATAAGTTAATGAATGTTTTAAAACTGGTTTTTGATAATAAATTATGATTTTAATTAAATATTAAATTAATAATATTTTTGAAAAATGGACTTAATTTTTTTATTCTACACGTCGAAAAATTCTTGGGGTGAATTTTTGGGATTTTTCTGAAATTCTTGAATTCTTTATGAATAGTAAAATATGATAAAATACAATAAATGCTAAATACTTGATTTACTGCATCATAGGTGATGCAAGGATGATGTAAGCCCACTTGGTTCAAAATCACATGCCATTATTACTATTAGGGTTCACATGAAACAATACTATTGGTTGTCTTGTGGGAAATAATAAAATAATGAATTAAATATTCAAAAATTACTCATCTCATCCACTATGAAAACCCCCTCTCACCCCTCTTCCAATCACTCCTCTCAGGCCTTGTTCCTTCTCCAAATTCTGGCCAAATACCCTCGCAACCTCCTCCCCCACATCCAAGAATCTTTTGGTCTCTCCAAAATACCAAAACCCCTTCGCTTAAAGAGTTTCTCCAACACTACAACAGAAAACGCCTTTACAGTCGGTTTTGTAGTGGCGGTTTACAAAACCACCGCTAAACCTTTTGTTAAAAAGATTTAGCGGTGGTTTATTAAAAATCTCCATGAAACCTATTTAGTTTTTTACATCGGCGACACTTCCCCCCCCCACCCAAGCCAACCCCGTCCCCGCGATCTTCTCACCCCGATTATCGCGAACCCTACCTCTGGTCCCCTCTGCTACCCTCTTGTGCCGCCGGTGACCTCGCCGCCAGTCTCTGCTGACCCCACTTCTCCCCCCGACACCTGCGACGCCGGATTCTCCCCCGACCCCGTCGAGTTCATACCCTAGGCATGCTCCCCTCCCCTACCATCGGTGGGATCATCCTGTTACGGTGGATTTTCTGTGTGTACGTAATGGTTAGAGGAATCTTGTGGAGGAAAAATGCATAAGGTTTTATGTAGTTTCATTATTGTTGAGTCATTTCCATAATTTATTTTGGGTTATCATCAAATTTGGATGAAATCATTTAATTTATTGACTTCATATTTTTGGGTTTTGTTTAGAAACGAGCTCAGAGGTGTTCCAAGAGTGATCCATACCCCATTGCTTGAAGTTACAGTGAGGATACATAATTGATGACATGTCCCTAAAGTATGACTAATTGGATTAATATGGATTAATTCTCTTAATTAATTATTATTGATTTATAATATATGTTGTAATTTAATGAGTTAGGGGATTGAGATGGTGTTGGTTCCTAGAGATAGCTTTGATGAGGATGGAATGATATTTCTTAAGGGAATAACTCTATGGTCAAGGTAGTTTATGACTAATATTACCATAGGATATGGTTATGAATTTATTGTGTGGATTGAAATTTCATGTAGGTGGGTATGTGACATGAGTGGGACCCATGAGTTATTTACCTTATGATACATGAGGATAGAGATTCATGTTGGGTTCATAGAATTCCCTTTAGTATGATGCATTGATTATACAACCATTGATGGCTATGTTATATATGTGAGAGGCTTAACTATAGGGAAATTAAAACCCCAATAGGGTGTCCATCATGTATTTATGGGTCAAGTTATCTATAAAGGTCTTGTTTTAGGTAATTTATTCTCTCCTAAAGAAATGTCTAGGGGAGAGGCTATGGGATGGTGTGGTAATGGTCATCTATGGTATGATAATATATGAGAACATATGAATGATCCAGTATGGAACCAAGTTAGGTTCCTTTGATCGATGAGCAATCAATATGGACTATATGGATAATGATAGGTTCTCAACCCTTATGAGTTGGTAATGTGGCCCTTGATAGACATTTATCCCTTAGGTAGGGGTGAGATACCTAGGGAATAGAACCGTAAGCGGTGTCTTTATCATCCACATTAATCAAATTTCACAATATCAATATAACTTCAAAATTAGATTTATCATGTCAATAACAACTTACCAATCACACTGAAACCACACTAATGATAGTAAGGTAATAACTACTTCCTCTAAATTTTTCTTCTTATTAGTGGTCTAATTCTACTAAATTCAGTGCTTGATATCCATTGTTATAAACCAGATTCAATATGACATCATTGATTCTCTTAGTTAAGACTTGGAAGCCTCTTTTTATTCTAGAATAATTCCTTTTTTATGTATTTCTAGATTCAAAAAGTGACTTTACTTCAGCATGAAACTTCTAGATCAAGTTTTGAATAAAAAAAGTTGTTTCTTAACACCACTTGTTGATTCATGATCAACCATGACATGTTTTTATCATATTTTATATCAAATGAGACTTGAAAGAATTATTACATGACTTATTTCATGCATTTTTTGTATTTAATCAGTTATTCCTTTAGTCGAATAACATGTACTTTATTATCACATCCACCCCATGGATCATATCTCCCCATAAATATTGGGCCACTTCAAGGAATAACAAAAATGTTCAATGCCCACACCGAATTCTGAATCTGAGTCTTAGTTTAACTCCATGGTCAGATCCTGGATCATCCCATTTAAACATAATTCTCCACTCATGAGCACTAACACATATATGATCCAAATCACCCTCAAGTCACACCACCACTCTTTTCTATGTGAATACACCAAATAGAGGTCTAGGAATTCAATCCACACAAGGTTCGTAGAACCTCAAAACCTAATCTCCCAAGTTATTTCATCATGCATTTCCATGAACACCACCACTTATCATGCCTCAAGACTACCATCCCTCACGTGGTTCTTGTCACTCCAAATTAATAATGTATTGAGTTTTTTAAGAATCATAAGTTTTTCCCTAAACATTATTTATAATAGATTTATTCGATATTAGAGTTTTATATGAAGACTCTATAGAGAACTTAGGTTGGGGTTATTCCAAATTAACAATGTGCTTTGGTTTTCCTGGTAAAGTAGCTACCACATATTTAGCACACTGCTTTTCTTTACTAAAGAAACTTCCCCTATCCCAAACACCAGAGGGTTCATATCTAACTCAGGGGATCATCTTTATTATATTATGTTTCTGTAATCTTATACTATCTTATATATGAATATCTTTCTCTATTTAGTAGTAACAATGTGTTTTAATTTTTTTATTATTGTGTAGGCACAATGTGATATACATGGATAAAATATGGATCACATTACCAAGGAACACACCTCAATATGTTAAGGGATTGAATGAGTTTTTAGATTTTTCAATTTCCAATCGATCTGTTGAAGGGAGAATAAAATGTCAATGTCCTAAATGTAAATTTAGAACATGGTTGAAGAGAGATGAAGTTTATGAACATTTAATACTGAAGCAATTCCTTGGTAAATATTTATTTTCGTTTTGGCATGGAGAATCAAACATTACAGAAAGATTGAGCACTGATGTTAATCCACAGAATGAGGTCCCAAGTTCGTCAAAAATGGAAAATGAAATGCAAAACCTCATAAATTATGCATTCAACACTGCAAGACACCAATATCAGCATCAAAACATATCATAACAACCAGAAGAGGGTCTTACAAATTGCAACATGACAAGTGATGTTTTTGAGACTATAACACAGATAGATCAAGATCGTAACATATCATTGGATCCTCCTCTTGATTCCATGGAGCCAAATGTAAGAGAAAACTTCCCTGAGGAAAATGTGTTTCATGATTTAGTTGACGATGGAAATCAAGAGTTGTATAGTGGGTGTTTGAAATATTCAAAGCTTTCATTTCTGCTGAAGTTGTACCATATCAAATGTCTATGTGGAATTACAAATAAGGAAATGTCCATGATATTGGAATTGATTCGTGATGCATTTTCAGAATAAAAAAATCCCAGAATAGTTTTATGATATGAAAAAGGTTGTTAACACGCTTGGTATGAATTATACAAAAATACATGTGTGTCTCAATGATTGTGTGCTTTATTGGGGAGAGGATTCAAGTAGACAGAATTGCAAGAAATGTTCTTCTTCTAGATGGAATGCAAAGGGTGATGTTGGAATTCTGAATGAACATAATTTCATGGAGAAGAAGAAAAGGAACACACCTACAAAGGTTTTGTGTTACTTTCCTTTGAAGCCTCGATTGCGAAGATTATTCATGTCATCAAAAACTGTTGAATACATGAAGTGGCATTATGTAGACAATAACAATGATGGGTTAATGATACATCCATGATATTCCCAATCATGGAAGACATTTGATTCATTACATCTAGATTTCTCAGCTGATCCTAGGAATGATCGATTGGGATTGGCTACCGATGGATTCAACCCATTTGAGACTTTGAGTACCAGTTATAGCATTTTCCCAGTTGTTTTGATCCCTTATAATATGACTCCATGGATGTGTATGCAACAAAAATATTTTATCCTTTCGATGATTATTCATGGAAAACAAATTCCTAGAAATTATATTGATGTATACTTGCAGCCTTTGATTAACGAATTGTAGGAGTTATGGAGCAACGGAGTTGAGACATTTGATGCTTCTTCTAAAACAATGTTCAAAATGCATGCTGCTTTAATGTGGACCATTAGTGACTTACCTGGGCTTGGGAATTTATCTGGTTGGAACACTTACATGTATTTTTATTGTACCATTTGTAACTTTGATTTTGAGCCCAAATGGCTACCTCACAGTAGAAAATGGTGCTTCTTGTGTCATCAAAGATTTCTCGATGCATCTCATATATTTTGGCTGAACAGATCAAACTTTAATGGTTCCATTGATTGTAGACCACCTCTAAAGTTGATAACTGGTTCTGAAATATTGAAACATCTTGAAAATGTTGAAATAGAATTTGGGAAGTTTCATCATTTGAATGATAGCAGAAAACGAGTCCGAAGTGCATCGTCAAGCGAAATCAGAACCAACAATGGAAGAAAAAAAGTATATTATTCAAACTTCCTTATTGGGAATTTAATTTGTTGCAGCATAATCTTGATGTGATGCATATTGAGAAGAATGTCTGTGATAATTTTATTTTCACATTTCTTAATGAACATGGAAAGTCGAAGGATCATCTCAATGCTCATAAATACTTACAAGCAATGAACATAAAACGCGATCTCTGGCCAGATGAGAATGAAAAGTATCTTTCAAAAATTTTTACAATGAAAAATAAGGATAAAGATACATTCCTTCGAATTTTAAAGAATGTTGAGGTATATTATGGGTATTCAAGTAACACTTAGAGGTGTGTTGACTTGAATAATCCTAAGTTACATGGATTGAAAAGTCACGATTCACATATTTTGTTACAACAGTTACTACCATTGGCATTGCGTACATTATTACCTTAAAAAATTACTACTGTTGTACTCCAATTTTTCACATTTTTCAGAAAACTATGTGAGAAATATCTACATCCATTTCAGCTTGACAACCTCCAGGAGAGGTTTGTATTGACCCTTTGTGCAATGCAGATGATCTTTCCTCCGTCATTTTTTACTGTAATGTTGCATTTAACAGTGCATTTGGTTGAGGAAGCTAAATTTGGAGGCCCCATTCATTATCGATGGATGTATCCAATTGAGAGGTACTTTATTTATATGTTTTTCAGTTAAGTAAACAATTTTTGGTACTTAATTAAATGCATAATTATGTTTATTTTATTTTACAGATATCTTGGGCATTTGAAATCATACGTGAGAAATAAAGCTCAACCAGAAGGATCTATTACTGAAGGATATTTGGATGAGGAGTGTCTTACCTTTTGTTCTCGATACTTGGACGATATTGAGACAAGATTTAATCGAGTTGGACGTGTTGATGACACATCGACTCAATCTCAAATACATCATAAATCCAAAATATTTCCTGCTATTGGCCAATCAGTTGGGAGGACCTAAAATGTGACACTAACTGAATTGGAATTATTACAGGCACCTAGATATATGATGGTGAATAGTGAAATTGCATATCCATTTTTTGAAGAGTTTAGGATACAAACAAAGAGACAAATGAGAGGCTGAACAAGAAATTAGAAAGATATAATGAAATCTATTAATAAAGAGCTTGTAGAATGGTTTGCATGACGTGTAAGTTCATAAATATTACAATAAGTACGAATATTAGTTTGACACATACATTTTGTAAATCTAATAAAGTATATTTATTTTTTCAGATCATGAATACTGATACTCGAGCAGAGGTGTCAGAATATTTGAAGTTTCTTGCTAGAGGTCATCTAAAAAAGTTAGAAAGTTTGACGCTTATAATGTGAATGGATTTAGATTTCGTACAGTCAGTCGAGAAGTGGGTTTGAAAACAAAGAATAGTTGTATATTTACATTTTCTGAAGTGGAATACTACAGAAAGCTGCATGATATTATTGAATTAAACTACCACGAGCATTTTTCTATTGTTTTATTCAAATGCAAATGGGTCGATATTATCAGAGGTGTTGAAAGAGATTCCTTGCAATTTACTTTTGTGAACTTCTCTCGCTTGATGGATGTTGGTGATCATGAACTAGATGGTCCATATATCTTAGTATCACAAGAAAAAAAATGGTATATTATGAGAATTATGTTGTCTATGAAGGGTGGAGTGTAGTTTCTCACGTAATACAAAGAGATTTTTATGATATGGGTGATGAAGTGGATAATTTGACCTATGAAATTGAATTTAATCAACAATAGGAAGCAGAATTATTTGTCCATCATGATATTGAAAATATTATTCTAGCAAGGATGAATGAAGTGGATGAAGCAATGGACCAGGAAACCGACATGATTGGAGGGGGGAAATGATTGTATGTACAATTATTTATTTATTTTGCAACCTATTGTTTCATTTCTACAGTCATTCATTATCATTGTTATATATATTTTTTCTGTTAGTACTGGGCATCTATTATCAATTTTAATTTTTTTTCTGCATAATTTTTTTGAAATATATATTCTGAACTTAATTTTATTTTATTAAATGACAGGAATGCCAAGGAGTAAGCGGTACACTATTTCATCTAGTTCTGTGACAGATGACGATCCATCTGGCTCCCTCCCCACGACATCTAAGGCACCAGCTGCCTACACCCCTACACCATATCTCACACCATCTTTGGATGTACCATTAGAGGTTGAGTCATAGACTCCCCCTTCAGGATCCTCAGCAGTGGGGCAGCGACACGCCCCTTCCAGTTCATCACAGGCATACTGGAGCGTCACTGTCATAGGTACAAATTTTAATTAAATAAATTTATTGCATTTTGTTTATAATAATTGTTTGCTCATTGAAGATGAAAAAAATGCAACGATGGAGAAAAAAATAAAAAGTGTAGATGTTTGGAATATGACTGGTGAAAAGATAGTCGTGCCATTTTATTCTTATGGGGTCCTGATGGATGACGCCGTGGGGTTACTTGGCTAGATTTAAGGCCAGCTGGCAGAAGAGCCCATTTCCCTTCCTATTTCATATGATGATTGGAGACATATGCCTCCAAGCTAGAAAAATGAAGTTTTTGATTCTAAAATAAAGGTAAATTTATTACATTGTGGTTTAATTGAATGTCATGTTACTAATATGTTCAAAATGAATTTCTGTATACAGATGTTCTTCCATTTTACAGTTACTGATGTGATAGCATGGAAGTGGATGTTGAAAAATCTGGGTAATAAATGGAAAGATTTCAAATGGACATTGTGGTGTGATGTAAACGATACCTCATTGACTATGGAACAAATTTATGAGAAGCTACCCAGTGGGGTACTGAAAGAACAGTGGAAAGTTATTGTTGAAAGACATCGTGATGAGAAGCGGATGGTATTGAAGTATATATTATTATATTATCCTTATTTTACATTTATAAATTTATATGAAGAGGATATTACATTGAATAAATTACTATTAAATTTCATTTTATTTATTTCCAGATCTCTCAAGACAAAATGCATCAAATCGGGCTAAGCAAGTCATCCCTCACACTG
The DNA here is from genome assembly GCA_963277665.1 of Viscum album. Lineage (NCBI taxonomy): Eukaryota > Viridiplantae > Streptophyta > Magnoliopsida > Santalales > Viscaceae > Viscum > Viscum album. The sequence continues at coordinate 1,653,703,623 of OY728157.1, read as the reverse complement.
CGGGCTCAAAAAGATTTTATAGAAGCTGAATGACATTGGTAATCTTTTAATTAGTTTAAATATTTATAAGATAGTATTATCTGTTTAATATATTGAATTGTTGATTTATCTTTGCTTAATGTAGTCACAAAGTTTAGGGTATGAAGCATCCCAAACTGAACTGTGGTTGGATGTTCACAAGAAATCAGATGTAAGTTTTGTTAATGAGCCTGCTAAAGAAGTTGGTGTATGAAGTCAATTTTTTATTATAATAACTTATTATCAGTTTTTACTGTGTTAATATATATTGATATTTTATTTATATGTAAAAATTAAAGAACTATGGGATTCCAATCCTGCGCAGTCCTACTCAGTCTCCCAGGATGACCCGATTGCTAAAGTCCCTAGGAAGGAGCATCCTGGTAGAGTTCACGGGATGAGTTTTAGACCCGTACCATCTGAGGTTTTTAGCAGGCCATCGGGGATGGTAGCTGCATCTACTCATGGCTTTAGTCAGCCCATACCTGGAGATGCCCAGAAAGAGATTGTTTCTCTACGAAACATAGTTCACCAGCAAGGGGATTAGACATCTGCTTTACAGAAAGAGTTGATTGAAATACTTAAGAATATGAGCAGATATGCCCCCGGTGGTAGTGAATCGATTGGTGGTATTCAGGTAAATCACAAAAAATCAAAATCATTTAGTTTGGTAGCTTTCATTGGTTTTAAGTTTTAATATAAATATGCAACCGTATTTAATTTTCAATATAATTTTCTTACAGGTGACAACAGAAAGTGGTGATGAAGGTGGTGAAGGTGACGATGCATCATTGTACCATGATTAGTTTGATTGTTCATGTGTTGAAAAAATATGGGAATAGTTGGTTTGTATATGTAACATTTGTGGCACATAGTTGCCACTAAACATTTTCATGTCCTAAAATTTCCTTGATTTCTCATGTTTCCTTTTATGTGTTTTATTGATTTCTGATGTTTCTTTTTTATGTCTTGATTCCTCGAGTGTGGTATACATCATTCCATTTAGGCCTGTGTTTGAATTGGTAGTCGAGATTTTGGATGACTAGGAGTTAAACCCATTGTTTATGTGTTGAACAAATTGTGTCATTTCATAGTGATCAAGGGGATAGTGTTGTGGACACATTGGTGAGACCCTTTTAATTTGTCTTACTGGGAGGCCCTTGTGAGTGGTAATTGACCGCTGCTAAATGGCGTTTCTATTGTAGTGAATCTTGTCTTTGTTCTAGGGAACCAAACATTGTGACATAATGGGATTAAAAACACCTAATATACTTATATAGATCCGCCATTATATCTAATATCAATAAGATGGAGGTTCCAAATATGTGTGGTATAGGATTTGAATCCACCAACTCTTAAGATAATAAATCCTAAAATACCATTGGGATAATTTCTTTATATTGATTGAGATATATACCCCATGAAGGTAATTATAGATAAAACATTAATGTTGTGGTAATTTGCATCAATTTATTTGATCCTAATCAAGTTGGACATCTCAGATCGACCTTTATTGATTGATTAATCTACTATTATTATATAATATTAGATAAATGAGGTATGATAACATCATCCAAATCTCCATACATAATGGGTTTTTCCCTATAGAAATTTAATATTTATTTTCACATGTTATACTATTTTGAATTTAAACTAAGTAATATTATCTTATGTTGAGATGGTTTTACTATTTTTTAGTGGTGAGGGGGTAGTGGATTCATCCACACCTGTTTCATACTCAATAGAATCATGTTTCCCAACATCAATTGGGTTAACATTGAAGAAATATACTAATGTGTTACCACCAATAGGGAACACATATTTACATTATAAGAGGGATATCATTAATTTGGGTGTGATCCTATAGGATGAATGATACTAGAGATGACCATGAGGAAAAAATGATAAAAAATCCCACCACCCATGTGGGTTATGTTTTCCATTGTAATTTTATAGTCACAAACGCCACTTAGGATAGATTCGGATGCTCTTAGATATTAGGGCATTGTAACCATCCCTAGTATATTATCTAGATATTCTAATGGGCCTCAAGGGTGTTTAAACTAGTAGGGGTATAAATATACTCTTTAGTGTCATTGGTTGGATATCCCTAGTGGGATCAACTTTTTGATGATTGAGTATAGACAATAGGGAAAAACAGCCTATATATCTTCTTGAGTACTCAAGGTCACATGTTAATAAAAATGACTATAGTAAACATGATACTCATAATGAAGTTCTAAGGAGATTTCTACTTTATAGTGGACATATTTATCCAAATCAATATGACAAGAGAAGAATCTGTTCTCATGATCTATTGAAAGGATACAAAAAGTTTGGATGTGAAATTATGGACCAATGGTTTTTCCATAGAATATTTTTAGTTGGACAACCTGTGGGGAATTATTCCCTATAGATTACCATGAGTGTCATATAATGTCAGGATAGATCCATTTAGATGGTATTCCAGAAATAAGGCGTGAACCATCATGCACTCATTTTACAAGGGTAGGAGACAATGTATGTCAGGGTATGGGGAACATATATTCATAGAAATTGAGTCCTATGTATGAAATAACAATTGTTTTCATGCCTCACCATTGTGTTCCTTATGGGTACTATCAGCTTGTTTTTGGTCTTGAACATAATTGGTGCATTTGGTGATTCAATTTTAATTGAAGGATGTGATGAAGGTATTGAAAAGGAAACACAATGAAGAAACCCATCAATACATCATCAAATGTAAGAGTTCATAGTTTATCAATCCAATTCCATGTTAATGGATTCACATTAGGTTATCTATTTTTTGATGAGAACCTCCAATGGGATTCCATGTATAGGAATATTTGGTATGGATTTCCTTTTAGAACTAAATTACAATGAAAGGTGTTCACTAGTGATTCATACTATAGATTCTTCAAAATAAGTATTGGTAAAAGGTGTGAGATTTTGGGATCATCAAATATTCTTTGGGTGGAATCATTTGAATTATTTGATTCCCTTATAGATTTATGATTTTTTAATGAATAATATCAAAATACTAGTGTTTAACGAGTTACCCCTATTCCTATGATCTCTCTGAATCTGTGTAGATATGAAAATATATGATTTTTAGGTTAATCATACATATAATACATGTTTATGATTCATTTGTTTAAGGGAATATAGTTAGGAAATTATTAATTTTTCACCATACAAAGAGGTCGTAGGTGTTTACATTGTTGGGATCAGGCCCATGCGATGAGCATCATATGAATCTCTATAAATAGAATCATAAAACACATAGTTTATTAATGATTAGTGGGATACATCATACCATTTATGTTCAATTTAAATAGAAATATTTCAAGAATCTTAACTTTTTGTGAATGGGAACACTTTGTGAAAGGTACCTAGAAATAGGTAGTGTTTGAATTTATCATGAGTTTCCATTTTAGTTTCATCTTGGTATTAAATGACTAATTTGGAGAATTTATGGTTGTGTATTACACCTATTAGAGGTCCCATATATTGTTTTCAATATCATATATGTTGGTATGATGATAATGGATGAATACATAAGAGGTCGGGGCATATAACTTGAAGGTGGATATGATATTGTGATACTAGGAGGGGTATCTAAAATTAAGGACTATAAAAAGAATCTAATACTAGAGTCTTTAACTATGGTATTTTGTAAAATTGATTCATATTATTATTATCACATAAGAATAATAGCATGTTTCTTGATGTTGGGATTGAACCTCAGAGGGGAATATATTTTATCATAGTTAAGAGGAATAAAATACAATATAATTGAAGGCATGCATTTTAAGGTAATGTGACATGATTCATCGTAGATTAAAATTGTGTTGAAATGACATGTGTAATGAATTTTAGAGTCATCCTACCATGTTAAGAAGGTGATTAATATAATGTATCTCAATAATCATTTTAAATTATGATCAAATAGAACATAATGTTTTTGTGTATCATGAATTTTTTTAGAAATAAGTTAATAGAAGATTAGTTGTGTTACATAAAAGTGTACAATAAGGTATTGAGTGAGGATAACACACGAGCTTCTCTAAGACACCTGGTATAGTAGATGTGTGTGGTGATGGTATATTTGGGGTATTAAACCAAGTAGTAGGCCCACACATGGTAAATCTAATAGTGTTTTATGCTCACTCCCTATATGGGAACACCGACACACATGTAGATCTAATGTTTCATTTTAAAGTGATATATATTATGGGGGATCAAGAAGGATCAGCTAGATGTATGTTTGGAGAGTACTCAAATAATGGACCTATGTTTTATAGTCGATTCTATCATATTTTTTTTTCAATTTATTCTATACTGATTTCCTAGGTTGATGTTTCTTGTTGTATGTTGGTATGTACAATATGGTTCATTCTTATATAGCATGTCAATGTTTACTTATTTTTTTTCAATTTATTCTATACCGATTTCCAAGGTTGTGTTTCTTGTTTTCTATTGGTATGTACAATATGGTATTTCTGGTTTGATTTGTCTTTTAGGGCAGTGGTGCAGCGGAAGAATGTTTTTTGGGTCATCTATTAGTGGCGGTTTAAACTGCCATGAAATGCACATTGGGGGCGGTTTAAACCGCCGCTAAATGGTGAAAACCACCAAAAAATGTAAAAAAAATTACGTTTTGTGGCGGTTTTAACCACCGCTACATAGTTGCATCGTATTTTCTCATTCCGTGGCGGTTCTCATGACTTCAGCGGTGGTTTTACCACTGCTGGATTTGAGTTTATTCACGGTAGTTATAACTTCTGCGAATAAACTGATGTCAAGGGCTCGTAAAAACCGCCTCTAAACTTAGTAAAACCGCTGCGAAATGAGGTAGCTATGACGCTTTCCTTAAACCTCTGTGAAACAGAAATAACCGCCGCTAATAGATTGGTGATGCTATATTAGGAGGCGGTTTATAGAAACCACCTCCAAACCATGTAGCGGCGGTTTAAACTTCCACTAAAAGCAAAAATAACCACCTCTAAATGGTGTTTCTGTTGTAGTGAAGGAGGTTATTTCAAGAGGTAAAGTACCCTTCTTTTTCATTTGGTTTCATTTCAATTTATCTTCTTTTGTTATCCTCTCCTCACCTCCTTTGTCCAAATGATCATGATAACTCCAGTAACATCTATATACTGTATTTATATCATGTGAATGGAAGAACCATCATAAATATTCTTACTCCCTCCCTTTTATTTTATAAACGAAATCGACATCCATGAGGTTCCGATTTATAACCTTCATGGACGATGAAGTTTCATTCTTCAATTTATTCTTCATTACTTATCATGAAACCATATTAATGGTTTAAACAGACTATAATATATGTATTATAACATAATTAATATTCAAGAACCAAAATATGTACATATAATTAAGTTATATGACAAAACTAGTTCATAATAATCCAAATACCGCCGAATAATCGAAGTGGTTGTCATCTAATGATTCAACCTCATTCCATGTAACCAAATGATAGAAATGGACATTAACAATTCTGGATGTTCATAAATAATATTTAATTTCAATTCTAGATATTTACATTAATTCCACTTCATTACTAAAAAGAGAGTGAACCGAATATGAAAATAAAGGAAATGAACACTCTAGAACGACAAATTTCAATACAATAACTTGTCAATAAAGACATAAATGAACTAACCATAATTACGGTAAACTAAATACATGTATAATAGGTTTTGAAATAAGTTATTAACAAGTATAATTTTATATTCCTTGAGCTTAAGTACAAGAGAGGAACACGTTTTGAGTTAAGGTAAGGGTTTCTTCATCTCACTTCCATTTTCGTGAGATTTTCCATATTCACTACTAATACTTTTGTATGGTGTATGTATATTGACCATTTATTTCACATATCATGAATATCTTTATCTTCATGGTATTAAATCTATAATATTTATATTATTAATTTTTGGGGCATACGAATCGTTTGATTACAAAAGTGGTAAGGGGTTTTCCACCCGAACTTCCATTTTCATTCGGGATACTTTCATTGTCTAATTACCTCAATGTAATTCTTATGTATTATTATGTACTCATCATATATTCTATGTAAGTATCATATATATGTTTACAAAACAGAATCCTTCCTAATTTTATGGATAGTTACACATTTTAAAAGGAAGTTTCAAAATTGTTTCAAAAATACAAGCCCCATTCAAGGGAATTTCTCAAATTCTTACATATTTTCAAGGGATCTCTATAATATGTTTTTTGGGAAACCATTATCTTTGTAAAATCACTAATTTTTTTATAAAAATACTATCTTACTTTGATTCTGGTTTTATACTAATATTTTTCCAAAAGGACTCTTCTTTTCAAAGTAAAATAGTATTTATCTCCAGAATTGATTAATTATTTTATAAGAGTGTTTTCATCTAATTCAACACTCTTGTTGAATCCATGGTATTATTGGGTTTAATCATTTATGAAGTCATATACCATATTTGATTTAATGGTTTATGACTAACTCTATTGTGGATGATCTATCCTAAAAACATTCACCATATTATTCTGAATGGTTAGTGTTTTATGTTTAATGATTGGGGAAAGATAGTGACATTCCATATGATAGTTTCAATTTGAATTTATATGTTATTTATGTTTATCCCCACTCATATAAGGAATGATTTGGACTTATTATGCGACGGGTGGGGCCTGCTATAGCCCCTCGATGCATCAGTAGGTCTCATGAGACAACTAGATGAGGAATTGGCCGAGACCTTTCCCAATGTGATATGGATTTTGGCTGAGGCCTTAATCATTAGACGTCTTGGACGAGGCCTTGACAAAATGTTTCAGAATGTCCGACATTATGCATTCCATCATTATTAGTTCAGCTATTGATATTTTATGTGTTTATTAGACTAGTAGAATAACCATGATTATGTTTTATTATGGAATTATTTACTCAGCTCATATTCCTTCCATAATGTGTTCTTGTTTATTATTAAAGGCACGTGTTTTCAATTATTCACCATGTCTAATGTTTATATTATCTTCCTCTATATTTCTTAATATTACTGAGTGTTTGGGATCACCCCTTTCCAATGTTTCATTTTCTTAGGACATGAAGAATTATTTTATGAATGACTTTCAAGAATAATCTAGAAGATGTGATGACTCTAGTGGAATAAATTAGTGTTGTTTTTCCTTTCCTTATGTAAAGTTGAACTTATATATCTATATTTTTTCCAATAATACTAAACTACTCAGTCCTTCAGGATTCATATTCCTTGTATGTATGCCAACATAATCAAATAAGTCACCGACTACGGGCAACTGGGGTCGGGTCCTTACAGTTGGTATCATAAGAAGTTTAGTAGAATACTCGGAAACTATATTTAGAAAACGTAGAATTAGGGAAGTGTCCCTAAGTTAGTATTTGAGGATAAACATACAAGAACGTCCTATTATTTTGGTAATGAATAGATTATGTGGATATTTCAAGCAATACATCCCTATCTGGATACGAGTAGGTAGAGGAGATTCTGGCACAGATGTATCTAGGGGTAAAACCCAAAAACGCCGCTTTGATCTAGACTCGAATGGGAACTGGTACACGACAACGGGCCTTGTTGCACTCTTTTTTATGACACTCCTGAGGGATATGATTAGGATAATTCACATTTTCCTTACAAGCTATTATGAAGGAGTTTAATGAAAATATTCCTCAAATAAACCATTTTTGTAAATATGGGATTAGCCATGCGTAGGGTCTCAATTTTTCTTAGTATTTTTAAGTTAAGATTATACATTATGATTCATGACCTAATATAGTGTATGCCATTATCTAGATATGGTGCTTAGTGGACGGAATGGAAATCGCATGAATGCATGTGTCCCCTATAGGGATTTTCCTCCAACGCAAGGCAATGATGTTGGCTCTAGGGCTATGACTGGTGCTGAGCAACTCATAACTATACTGGGACAACTTACTCTGGTTATGAATAATAACCTTACCCGTATGGAGCACCTGGATCTACCACGCGGAGGAGCCATGCCCGATCTCTTTATGCGACAACAACCTCCATCATTCAATGGGACTACAAACCCATTTGTAGTAGAGCAGTAGATATGCTCCCTGGAGAAGATATTTCACGCCTTGGGATATAATGAAAGAGAGAAGGTTTTCATGGTAGTATATCATCTATCGGGAGATGAGGATCAGTGGTGGTCATTAATACAAAACACAAAGGAGGAGGAAGAGATAGAAGATATGGAATGGGGGGATTTTTAAGGAAATATTCTTAGAAAAATATTTCCATCATGTGCAACGAGCAGATATGGAGAGACAATTCTTGAATCTGAGGAAGAAGGAGGATGAAAATGTTTCCAAGTATGAAGCCAACTTCACAAGGTTATTAAGACATGTTCTGGACTATATACAAAATCCAGGGAGAAAAATTGATCGATTCTTTGATGGACTAAATCCATTCCTCCGGCGGGCACTGGTCTCCCAAAGTTTTTCATCATATGAGGATATAGTTTCGTGTTCCTTCAAGACAGAAAAATAATTCTCTAAGTCTTATGACTTTAAGGGAAAGCAAGAAAAGAAGAGGGCTGCTGAAAACCCTGGGAAAGGAAATAAGGAAACAGGGAAGAAGGGAAGAGTCAAATTTCCACCATGTGACAATTTTGGAAGGAAACACCCTAGTGTATGCTTAAAAGGAAAAGGATTATGTTACAAATGTGGTAATAAAGGCCATCTTGTTAGTGATTGCAAACGGAATAAGGAAGCCAGTGATGTTCAATGCTATAGTTGTTGAGAGATGGGACAACATGCTAATGATTGTACAAAACATCAAGGAAATATGCAATAGAAAAGGGAAAGGGATCAGGGACAAGCTTATGTAATCACAACTGTAGAGGCTGAAGTTCCTAATGACATGGTGGTAGGTACTTTAATTGTATCCTCAAGTTTAGCTAATGATTTATTTGATTCTAGATCATCGCATTATTTCATATCTTCCCAGTTTTTTAAGAAATTTGGATATTTCCAATTTGATTTAACAAGGGAGTTGTCCATCAAAACTCCTAAGGGAAGTATCATTGCTACAAAGTTCTATGAATCAGTTCCCATTAGGGCATACAAATGTTCTTTATCTGCTGATCTTATCATCATACCCATGATTGGATTTGATATAATCGTCAGTATGGATTGGCTTTTGGACCATGATGCAAAAATTTATTGTAAGAAGAATGATGTTATGATTTTGGATGACGATGATAAAGAACACATTATCTTTAGAGTAGAATCTTCACCACCCGATTCTTATCTATATCCACCCCTAGTAGCTCAACTAAATTCAATTATTGGGGAGGAAGATAATGAAATAACCGTGGGTGAGGAAAGGAATGTTCAAATAGAGGATGTACCTATTGTGAGAGAATATGTTTATGTGTTTCCAGAAGATTTACCTGGACATCCTTCAGAATGAGAAATTGAGTTTTCCATTGATTTAATTCCTGGTTCAAGGCCCATATCGAAGACCCCTTATAGAATGGCCACTGTGGAATTAGTGGAGCTAAAGAAACAGGTAGAGGAATTGAGTAGTAAGGGATTTATCCGCCCTAGTGTTTCTCTATGGGGAGCCCCTGTCCTTTTTGTTAAGAAGAAAGATATATCTATGAGGTTATGTATCGACTACAGGGAGATCAATGCTATAACAATAAAGAACAAGTATCCCCTACCTCGCATTGATGATTTATTTGACCAACTGCATGGAGCTCAATACTTTTCAAAGATTGACCTTTGATCTAGATATCATAAGTTGACTGTGAAGAAGGAAGACATTCCGAAAACATCATTTCAAACCAGGTACGAGCATTACAAGTTTACAGTAATGCCTTTTGGATTGACTAATTCACCCTCTATCTTCATGGATCTAATGAACAGAGTTTTCAAGGACTATCTCGAGGATTTTTTAGTGGTATTTATTGATGTTATCTTAGTATAATTCAAAATCTACGAAGATCATGAAATCACTTTCGCATTATCCTGGAGACTCTTAGAAGACATGAATTATATGAGAAGTTTAGCAAGTGTGAATTCTGGATTCTCGAGATTTCATTTCTTGCCCATATTGTCTCTAAGGATGGAATCCTAGTTGATCCTGCAAAGACAAAGGCAATCCAAGATTGGCCCATGCCAACAAATTTAACTGAGGTATGCAGTTTTATTGGCTTAGCAGGTTATTATCGGCGTTTCATACAGAATTTTTCCCGACTAGCTAACTCGCTAATGAAGCTCACACGTAAAGGGGTTAAATTTTTTTGGACAAAAGATTGTGAAGAATGTTTCTAAGAACTGAATAGAAGATTAGTCAATGATCCTATATTGAATATACCCTCGGGGAATTAAGGGTTTGTTATTTATAGTGATGCTTAAAAAAAGGACTTGGTTGTGTCCTTATGAAAAATGATAGGGTTATTTCTTATGCATCAAGACAGCTAAAAATTAATGAACAAAACTATCCTACTCATGATCTTGAGTTAGCTGCTGTAATCTTTGCTTTGAAGATATGGAGAAATTATCTCTATGGTGAAAAATGTGAGATTTATACTAATCACAAGAGTTTGAAGTATAATTTATCATAGAAATAACTCAACATGAGGAAAATGAGATGGCTTGAACTACTAAAGGATTATGATTGCAAGATACACTACCACCCGGGGAAGGTAAATAAGGTGGAAGATGCTTTGAGCAGAAAGGATCATGTAGTTTTGAACAAGATGAGAGTTGAAAGGGATCCTACATTCATGGATATAGTAAGGATAGATATGAGAATAACCATGGAAGGTGAAACATCAATCCCTTTTCAAATGGTTTCCAAACCATCTTTACTAGAAAGGATAAAAAGTTCTCAGGCTGATGATGAGGGGTTTCAAAAGAAGAATAAATCTATGAATGATAGGAGATTGAGTGACTTTGTATATGAAGATGGAATTTTGAAATTTGGGAAGAGACTTTGTGTTCCCGATATACCTAATCTAAAGATAGAATTGTTGGATGATGCTCATAGTTACAATTTCTCTATACACCCTGGTAGCACTAAGATGTATAGATATTTGAAGGAACATTTTTGGTGGGACACCCAGGTAGCACTAAAATATAGGTATATCGTACATTCAACTTGAATATTATTTATACATTATCATAGGTAAGGTTACTATTTATTAGGGTATATAACTATTCATAAGGGTATGTTACTATTCATAAGGGTAGGTTACTATTCACCAAAATTATGTTTTTCTTATTGGACTCTAAATAACTTACTGATCGCGACTATGTATGTTGGATTTTTGAACTTCACATCACAGAAGTGACAAACTTATGTTTTAAGGGTCCCATAGCACTTAGTAGTTAATGTGATTATGACATATTTATAAGAAAGTAATTTCATTTAAAAAATATTGGGTCGTTACATTCTCCCCTCCTTAAAAAAATTTTGTCCTCGAAATTCACAAAATATTACCTAAAAAGATTTGGATATGTCTTTAACATAAGCTCCTCAGGCTCCCATTTTGATTCCTCTATCTTATGGTTCCTCCATTGAACCTTTACCAAACGAGTCTTCCGATTTCTCAATACTTGTTCTATAGTATCAAGAATCTTGATAGGCTCTTCACAGTAAGATAGATCGGGCTCAAGTTCCACTTCTTCATAAGTGAGTACATGTGTTGGGTCTGGCATGTACTTTCTTAACATTGACACGTGGAACACATTGTGAACCTTGGAGAGACTTGGAGGTATTTCCAAATGGTAAGATACGACTCCAATTCATTCCATAATTTCAAAAGGTCCGATGTACCTGGGACTTAACTTTCTATTCTTATCGAATCGTATAATACCATTCCATGGAGATACCTTTAAGAAAACGTAATCACCTTATTGAAACTCTAAATCCTTCCTTCGGTTATCTGCATTGCTATTTTGCCTACTTTGAGCTATTTTGATATGGTTCTGGATAATATTCACCTTTTCCATTGTTTCTTCAACAAGTTATAGACCCACGATCTTTCTTGCACCAACATCATCCCAGCAAGTCGGTGTACGACATTGCCTCCCATATAATGCTTCATAAAGTGCCATCTGTATACTTGAATGAAAGCTATTGTTGTAGGAAAATTCTACGAGAGGTATATACTGATCCCACATTCTTTGAAAATCAAGTGAACAAGACCTCAACATGTCTTCCAATGTTTGAATAGTCCATTATGATTGTCTATCAGTTTGTGGGTGGTAGGCAGTGCTCAAACGAAGATCAGTATCTAGGGCCTTCGAAAGAATTTTCCCGAATCTTGATGTAAAACGTGGATCACGATCATAAATAATCGATAGGGGTACTCCATAAAGTCTCACAACTTTATTAAGATATAGTCTTGCTAGACGTTCAAGTGGTAGATCTTCTCTTATAGTAAGAAAATGTGCTGACTTGGAAAGACGATCAACAATGACCCATATTGCATCATTCCTTCTAGGAGTCTTTGGTAGGCCCATGACAAAGTCCATCGTGATATTATCCCATTTCCACTAAGGTATCGGAAGAGGTTGCAATACTCCTCTAGGCTGTTGCCTTATAGATTTCACTTGTTGACAAACCATACATCTTGACACAAAATCAGCAATCTCCCTCTTCATGTTGTCCCACCAGAAATGTTCCTTCAAATCTCTATACATCTTAGTGCTACCAGTTTGTATAGAGAAATTGGAACTATGAGCATCATCCAATAATTCCCTCTTTAGATCAGGTATATCAGAAACACAATGACTGTTCCCAAATTTCAAAATTCCATCTTCATATATGAAGTCTCTCAATATCCCATCATTCATAGATTTAATCTTATTTTGAAACCCCTCATCATTAGCCTGAGAACTTTTTATCCTTTCTAGTAAATATGGTTTGGAAACCATTTGAAAAATCATTGATGTTTCACCTTCCATGGTTATTCCCATATCTATCTTTACTAGATCCATGAAAATAGGATCCCTTTCAACTATCATTATGCTCAAAACTCCATGATTATTTCTGCTCAAAGCATCTTACACCTTATTTTCCTTCCCTGGGTGGTAGTTTATCATGCAATCATAATCCTTGAGTAGTTCAAGCCATCTCCTTTGCCTCATGTTGAGTTCTTTCTATGAGAAAATATACCTCAAACTCTTGTGATCAGTATAAATCTCACATTTTCACCATAGAGATAATTTCTCCATATCTTTAAAGAAAAGATTACAATATCTAACTCAAGATCATGAGTAGGATAGTTTTTCTCATGAATTTTTAGCTGTCGTGATGCATAAGCAATAACCCTGTCATTTTTCATAAGGACACAACCAAGTCCTTTCTTTTAAGCATCACTATAAATAAAAAACCCATCATTCCCTGATGGTAGGGTCAATATAAGAGAATTGACTAATCTTCTATTAAGTTCTTTGAAACATTATTCACAATCTTTTGTCCAAACAAATTTAACCCCTTTACGTGTGAGATTCATTAGCGGGTTAGCCAGTCGAGCAAAATTCTGTACGAAACACCGATAATAACTTGCTATGCCAATAAAACTGCGTACCTCAGTTATATTTGTTGGAGTGGGCCAATCTTGGATTGCCTTTGTCTTTGCAGGATCAAATGGGATTCCATCATTAGAGACAATATGGACAAGAAATGAAATATCCTAAAGCCAGAATTCACACTTGCTAAACTTCCCATATAATTCATGTCTTATAAGAGTCTTCAGGATAATGCGCAAGTGATTTTCATGATATTCGTAGCTTTTAGAGTATACCAAGATATCATCAATAAATACAACTAAAAAATACTCGAGATATTACTTGAAAACTTTGTTCATTATATCCATGAAGACAGAGGGTGCATTAGTCAATCCAAAAGGTATTACTGTAAACTCGTAATGCCTGTACCTGGTTCAAAATGCTGTTTTCAGAATGTCTTCCTTATTCATACTCAACTGATGATATCCTGATCAAAGGTCAATATTTGAAAATTATTGATCTCCATGCAGTTGGTCAAATAAATCATCAATGCGAGGTAGGGGATACTTGTTCTTTACTGTTATAGCATTGATCTCCCTGTAGTCGATACATAACCTCAACGATCCATCTTTTTTCTTAACAAAAAGGATAGGGTCTCCCCATGGAGAAACACTAGGGTGGATAAATCTCTTATTACTCAATTACTCTAGTTGTTTATTTAGTTACACTAGTTCCATAGTGTCCATTCTATAAGGGGTCTTCGATATGGGCCTTGAACCGGGAATTAAATAATTGGAAAACTCAATTTCTCATTCTGGAGGATGTCAAGGTAAATCTTATGGAAATACATCAACATATTCTCTCACAATAGGTACATCCTCTATTTGAACATTCCTTTCCTCACCCACAGTTATTTCATTCTCTTCCTTCCCAATTATTGAATTTACTTGAGCTACTAGGGGTGGATCTAGATAAGAATCAGGTGGTAATGATTCTGCTCTAAAGAAAATGTTTTCTTTATCATCGTCATCAAAAATCATAACCTCCTTCTTACAATAATTTTTTGCATCATGATCTGAAATCCAATCCATACCTAGGATTATAATGAATTCAACCATGGGTATGATGATGAGATCAGTAGATAAATAAAATTTGTATGCCCTAATGGGAACATATTGATAGAACATTGTAGCAATGATACTTCCCTTATGAGTTTTTACTGAAAACTCCCTTATTAAATAAAATTTGAAATATCTAATTTTCTTAGAAAATTGGGAAGATATGAAACAATGTGATGATCTAGAATCAAATAAATCATTGGCTAAACTTGAGGACATGATCAAAGTACCTGCCAACACATCATGTGAAACTTCAACCTTTGCAGTTGTGAACGCATATGCTTGTCCTTTCTCCCTTGTCCTCTTCTGTTTCATATTTCCTTGACGTTTTGGACAATTATTAGCATAGTTCCCCATATCCTGACAATTATAGCATTGAACATCATTGGATTCCTTCTTTCCTTTGCAATCACTAGTAATATAGCCTTTTTGACCACATTTGTAACATAATTCTTTTCCTTTTAAGCATGCACCGGGGTGTTTCCTTCCACAATTGTCACATGGTTGAAATTAGACTCTTCCCTTCTTCCCTGTTTCATTATTCCCTTTCCCAGGGTTTTCAGCAGCCCTCTTCTTTTCTTGCTTTCCCTTAAAGTCATAAGACTTAGATAATTATTTTTCTGTCTCGATGGAACATGAAACTATATCCTCATATGATGAAAAACTTTGGGAGACCAGTGCTCAAAGGAGGAATGGCTTTAGGCCATCAAAGAATCGATCAATTTTGCTCCTTGGATTTTTTATATAGTCCAAAACATGTCTTGATAACCTTGTGAAGTTGGATTCATACTTGGGAACATTTTCATCCTCCTTCTGCCTCAGATTCAAGAATTGTCTCTCCATATCTACTCGCTTCTCACGAGGGAAATATTTTTCTAAAAATATTTCCTTAAAATCCCTCCATTCCATATCTTCTATCTCTTCCTCCTCCTTTGTGTTTTGGATTAATGAACACCACTGATCCGCATCTCCCGATAGACGATATACTGCTATGAAAACCTTCTCTCTTTCATTACATCCCAAGGCGAGAAATATCTTTTCAAGGGAGCATATCCACTACACTTCTACAAATGGGTTTGTAGTCCCATTGAATGATGGAGGCTGTTGTCGCATAAAGCGATCTGGCATGGCTCCTCCACGTGGTGGATCCGGATGCTCCATATGGGTAAGGTTATTATTCATAACCTAAGTAGGTTGTCCTAGTATAGTTATGAGCTTCTCAACACCAGTCACAACACCATAGCCAATATCATTGTCTTGCGTTGGAGGAAAATCCCTATAGGGGACACGTGCATTCATGCAATTTCCATTCCTTCCACTAGGCACCATATCTAGATAATGGAATAATCTATATTAGGTCATGAATCAAAATGAATAATATTAACTTAAAAATACTCAGAAAAATTGAGATCCTATGCATGGATAATCCCATATTCACAAAGATGGTTTCTTTGAGGATTATTTACATTAAACTCCTTCATAATGGATTGTAAAGAAAATGTGAATTATCCTAAGCATATCCCCCGGGAGTGTCATAACCAAGAGTGTAGAAAGGCTCGTTTTTGTGAAATAGTTCCCGTTCGAGTCTAGCTCAAAGTGGTGTTTTTGGGTTTTATCCCTAAATACATATGTGTCAGAGCCGCCTCTACCAGCCCGTATCCAGACATGGATATATTGCTTGAAAGATCCACATAATTTATTCCTTACCAAAATACCAAGACGTTATTATATGTATATCCTCAAAGACTAACTTAGTGACTCTTCCCTAATTCTACGTTTTCTAAATATAGTTTCCAAGTATTCTACTAAACTTCCTTTGATACCAACTGTAAGGACCCGACCCCAGTTGCTCGGAGTCGGTGCCTTATTTGATTACGTTGGAATACATACAAGGAATATGAATCCCGAAGGACTGAGTAGTTTAGTATTATTGGAAATAAGATACGTACATAAGTTCACCTTTATAGAAGGAAAGGAAAAACAACACTAATTTATTCCACTAGAGTCATCACATCTTCTAGATTATGCTTGCAAGTCATTCATAAAATACTTCTTCATGTCTTGAGAAAATGAAACATAAGAAAGGGGTGATCTCAAACACTCAGTAAGAGTAGGAAATACAATGGAGGATAATATAAACATTATACATGGTGAATAATTGAAAACACATGCCTTTAATAATAAACATGAACACATTATGGAAGGAATATGAGCTGAGTAAATAATTCCTTAATAAAACATAATCATTGGTATTATACTAGTCAAATAACCACATGAAATATCAATAAATGAACTCATAATTATGGAATTCATAATTATAGACATTTTGAAACATTTTTTCAAGGCCTCGACCAAGACGTCTAATGATTAAGGCCTCGACCAAAATCTATATCACATTGGGAAATGCCTCGAATAATTCCACATATATTTGTCTCATGAGACCTAACGATGAATCGACGGGCTATAGCGGGCCCCACCCGTCACATAATAAGTCCAATGCATTCCTTATATGAGCGGCGATAAACATAAACAAAATATACATTCATAATGAAACTGTCATATGAAATGTCACAAACTTTCCCCAATTATTGAACATAAACACCAACCATTCAGAATAATATGGTGAATTGTTATAGGAAAGATCATCCACAATAGAGTTAGTCATAAACCATTAAATAAAATATGGTATATGACTTCATAAATTATTAAACCCAATAATACCATGTAATCAACAAGAGTTTTTAATTAGACGAAAAAACTCTTATAAAATCATTAAGGAATTCTTGAGATAAATACTCTTTTATTTTGAAAAGAATAGTTATTTTGGAAACAAAATTTTTTATAAAACCAGAAGTTAGGTAAGATAGTATTTTCATAATAAAATGAGTGAGTTTATAAAGATAAAGTTTTCCAAATATAGATCATAGAGTTCCCTTAAAAATAGGAAAGAATTTGAGAAATTCCCTTGGATCTGGCTATTATTTTGGAAACAACTTTGAAAGTTCCTTTTAAAATGTGTAACTATCCATAAAATAAGGAAGGGTTCTAGTTTGTACACATATATATGATACTCACACAGAATATATGATACATAACAATACATAATAATTTCATTGAGGTAATTAGACAATGAAATTATCCCGAATGAAAATGGAAGTTCGGGTGAAAAAACCCTTACACTTTGTAATCAAATGATTCGTATGCCCCAAAAATTAATAATATAAGAATTATATATTTAATACCATTAATATAAAGATATTTATGATATGTGAAATCAATTCTTAGTATACATACACCATACAAAAGTATTAGTAGTGAATATGGAAAATCTCACGAAAATGGAAGTGAGATGAAGGAACCCTTACCATAATGTAATCAGTCAAATCAAATGATCAGAACATAATGAACATCAAGTGAATCATTTAATAACATTATTATAAAGAGGATAATGTTATTATATATCAAATGGAAGTACACATATACTCCATAAAAGAAATAAGTGGCAAATAATGAAAATCTCACAGAAATGAAAGCGAGATGAGAAACCCCTTACCTTAACTCCAAACGTGTTCCTCTCTTGTACTTATGCTCCTGGAATATGAAATTATACTTTTTAATAAATTATTTAAGAAAATATTATACATGTATTTATTTTACCATAATTCTGGTTAGTTAATTTATGTCTTTATTGACAAATTATTGTATTGAATTTCGTCGTTCTAGAGTGATTGTTTCCTTTATTTTCATATTCGGTTCATTTACTTTTAAGTAATGAAGTGGAATGGATGTAAATCTCCATAATTGAAATTAAATATTATTTATGAACATCCATAATTTTTAATGTCCATTTCTATCCTTTGGTTACAAGGAATTAGGTTGAATCATTAGATGACAACCACTTCGATTATTCGGCGGTATTTGGATTATTATGAACTAGTTTTGTCATATAACTTAGTTATATGTACATATTCTGGTTCTTGAATATTAATTAGGTTATAATACATATATTATAGTCTGGTTAAACCATGAATATGGTTTCATGACCCGTAATGAAGAATAAATTTAAGAACAAAACTTCGTCGTCCACGAAGGTTATAAATCAGAACCTCATGGATGTCGATTTCATTTATATAATAAAAGGGTGGGAGTAAGAATATATATGATGGTTCTTCCATTAACATGATATAAATCCAGTATATAGATGTTACTGGAGTTATCATGATCATGTGGACAGAGGAGGTGAGGAGAGGATAACAAAAGAAGATAAATTGCAATGAAACCAAATGAAAAAGAAGGGTACTTTACCTCTTGAAATAACCTCCTTGAGAAAATATTTAAAGGAAGGGGTTTTGGACTTTTAGAAAGACCAAAAGATTATTGTATGTGGGGGATGAGGTTGGGAGTGTATTTTTACAGAATTTGGAGAAGTCCCAAGGCTTGAGATGAGTGATTGGAAGAGGGGGTGAGAGGGGGTTTTTATAGTGAAGGAGAGGAGTAATTTTTGAATATTTAATTCATTATTTTATTATTTCCATCAAGACAACCAATAGTATTGTTTCATGTGACCCCTAATAGTAATAATGTCATGTGAGTTCGAACCAAGTGGGCTTACATAATCCTTGCATCACATATGATGCAGTAAATCAAGTATTTAGCATTTATCATATTTTATCGTATTTTACTATTCATAAAAAATTCAAGAATTTCAAAAAAATCCCAAAAATTCACCCTAACCATTTTTCGGCATGTATAATCCTAAAATTAAGTCCATTTTTCAAAAATAATTTTCTAAATATTATTAATTTAATATTTAATTTAAATCATAATTTATTATCAAAAATCAGTTTTAAAACATTCATTGACTTATTCTAAAATATAGGTATATCGTACTTTCAACTTGAATATTATTTATACATTATCATAGGTACGATTACTATTCATTAGGGTATATCACTATTCATAAGGGTATGTTACTATTCATAAGGGTAGGTTACTATTCACCCAAAATTAAGTTTTTCTTATTGGACTCTAAATAACTTCCTGATCGCGACTGTGTATGTCAGATTTTTGAAATTCACATCACAGAAGTGACAAACTTATGTTTTAAGGGTCCCATAGAACTTAGTAGCTAATGTGATTATGAAATATTTATAAGAAAGTAATTTCCTTTAAAATAAATATTGGGTCGTTACATTACTGTAAGGACCTGAACCCAGTTGCCCGGAGTCGGTGCCTTATTTGATTACGTTGGCATACATACAAAGAATATGAATCCTGAAGAACCGAGTAGTTTAGTATTATTGGAAACAAGATACATACATAAGTTCAAATTTACATAAGGAAAGGAAAAACAAAACTAATTTATTCCACTAGAGTCATCACATCTCCTAGATTATGCTTGCAAGTCATTTATAAAATACTTCTTCATGTCCTGAGAAAATGAAACATAAGAAAGGGGCGAGCTCAAATGCTCAGTAAGAGTAAGAAATACATCAGAAGATAATATAAACATTAGACATGGTGAATAATTGAAAACACATGCCTTTAATAATAAACATGAACACATTATGGTAGGAATATGAGCAGAGTAAATAATGTCATAATAAAACATAATCATGGGTATTCTACTAGTCGAATAACCACATGAAATATCAATAGTTGAACTCATAATGATGGAATGAATAATTCCATACATTCTGAAACATTTTGTCAAGTCCTCGGCCAAGACGTCTAATGATTACGACCTCGGCCAAAATCTATATCACATTGGGAAAGGCCTCGGCCAATTCCATGTCTATTTGTCTCATGAGACCTATCGATGCATCGAGGGGATATAGTGGGCCCCAACCATCACATAATAAGTCCAATGCATTCCTTATATGATCAGGTATAAACATAATCAACATATACATTCATATTGAAACTATCATATGGAATGTAACTATCTTTCCCCAATCTTTAAACATATAATACTAGCCATTCAGAATAATATGGTGAATGGTTTTAGGAAAGATCATACACAATAGAGTTAGTCATAAACCATTAAATCAAATATGGTAGATGACTTCATAAATTATTAAACCCAATAATACCATTGATTCAACAAGAGTGTTGAATTAGATGAAAACAGTCTTATAAAATCATCAAGCAATTCCGGAGATAAATACTATTTTATTTTGAAAAGAAGATTTCTTTTGGAAAAATATTATCATAAAACCAGAAGTGAATTAAGATAGTATTTTCATAATAAAATTAGTGAATTTATTAAGATAATGGTTTCCAAAAAAACAGATTATAGAGTGCCCTTGAAAGAAGGTAAGAATTTGAGAAATTTCTTTGAATCGGGCTTGTATTTTTGAAACAATTTTGAAAGTTCCTTTTACAACATGTAACTATCCAAAAAATTATAAAGGATTATGGTTTTTAACATATATATGATACTAACACATAATATATGATGAGTTTATAACAATAAATAAGAATTACATCGAGGTAATTAGATAACGAAAGTATCCGTAATGAAAATGGAAGTTTGGGTGGAAAACCCTTACCACTTTGTAATCAAACGATTCGTATGCCCCAAAAATTAATAATATAAATATTATAGATTTAATACCACAAATATAAATATATTCATGATATGTTAAATCAATGTTCAGTATACATACACCATATAAACTTATTAGTAGTGAATATGGAAAATCTCACGAAAATGGAAGTGAGATGAAGAAACCCTTACCTTAACCCCAAACATGTTCTTCTCTTGTACTTAAGCTCCTGGAATATGAAATTATACTTGTTAATAAATTATTTCAGAACCTATTATACATGTATTTATTTTACCATAATTCTGGTTAGTTCATTTATGTCTTTATTGACAAGTTATTGTATTGAATTTCGTTGTTCTAGAGTGTTTGTTTCCTTTATTTTCATATTCTGTTCACTTGCTTTATGTAATGAAGTGGAATGGATATAAATCTCCAGAAACGAAATTAAATATTATTTACGAACATCTATAATTGTTAATGTCCATTTCTATCATTTGGTTCCATGTAATGAGGTCGAATCCTTATATGAAAACCACTTCGATTATTCGGCGGTATTTGGATTATTATGAACTAGTTTTGTCATATAACTTAATTATATGTACATATTCTGGTTTCTGAATATTAATTAGGTTATAATACATATATTATAGTCTTTTTACACCATGAATATGGTTTCATGACCAGTAAGGAAGAATAAATTGAAGAACGAAACTTCGTCGTCCATGAAGGTTATAAATTGGAACCTCATGGATGTCGATTTCGTTTATAAAATAAAAGGGATGGATTAAGAATATCTATGATGGTTCTTCCATTCACATGATATAAATCCAATATATATATGTTTCTGGAGTTATCATGATAATTTCTATAGAGTAGGTGAGGAGAGGATAACAAAATAAGGTAAATTAAAATGAAACCTAATGAAAAAGAAGGGTATTTTACCTCTTGAAATAACCTCCTTGAGAAACTCCTTAAGGGAAGGGGTTTTGGTCTTTTGGAAAGACCAAAAGATTCTTGGATGTGTGGGAGGAGGTTGGGAAGGTATTTGGACAGAATTTGGAGAAGGTTCAAGGCTTGAGAGGTGTGATTGGAAGAGGGGGTGAGAGGGGGTTTTTATAGTGGAGGAGAGGAGTAATTTTTTAATATTTAATTCATTATTTTATTATTTCCCTCAAGACAAACAATAGTATTGTTTCATGTGACCCCTAATAGTAATAATGCCATGTGAGTTCGAACCAAGTGGGCTTACATCATCTTTGCATCGCCTATGATGCAGTAAATCAAGTATTTAGCATTTCTCGTATTTTACTATTCATAAAAAATTCAAGAATTTCAGAAAAATCCCAAAAATTCACCCTAACAATTTTTCGGCGTGTAGAATCCAAAAATTAAGTCCATTTTTCAAAAATAATTTTCTAAATATTATTAATTTAATATTTAATTAAAATCATAATTTATTATCAAAAACTAGTTTTAAAACATTCATTAACTTATTCTAAAATATAGGTATATCATAATTTCAACTTGAAAATTATTTATATATTATTATAGGTAAGGTTATTATTAATTAGGGTATATCACTATTCATAAGGGTATGTTACTATTCATAAGGGTAGGTTACTATTCACCAAAATTAAGTTTTTCTTATTGGACTCTAAATAACTCCCATACCTGAGTGGAAATGGGATAATATCACGATGGACTTTGTCATGGGACTACCAAAGTCTCCTAGAAGGAACGATGCAATATAGGTCATTGTTGACCGTCTTACCAAGTCAGCACATTTTCTTGCTATAAGATAAGATCTACCAATTGAACATCTTTCAAGACTGTATATTAATGTAGTTGTGAGACTTCATGGAGTACTCCTATCGATTGTTTCTGATCGTGATCCACGTTTCACATCAAGATTCTGGAAAATTATTCAGAAGGCCCTAGATACTGATCTTTGTTTGAGCACTGCCTACCACCCAAAAACTGATGGAAAATCAGAACAGACTATTCAAACATTGGAAGACATGTTGAGGTCTTGTTCACTTGATTTTCAAGGCATGTGGGATCAGTTTTTACCTCTCGTAGAATTTTCTTACAAGAATAGCTTCCATTCAAGTATACAGATGGCACCCTATGAAGCATTATATGGGAGGCGATGTCCTACACCAACTTGCTAGGATGATGTTGGTGAATGAAATCTCATTGGTCCAGAACTTGTTGAAGAAACAATGGAAAAGGTGAAGATTATCCATAACCATATCAAAATAGCTCAAAGTAGTCAAAAGAGATATGAAGATAACAGAAGGAAGGATTTGGAGTTCCGATAAGGTGATCACATTTTCTTAAAGGTATCTCCATGTAAGGGTATTATAGGATTCAGTAAGAAGGGAAAGTTAAGTCCTAGGTACATCGGACCTTTTGAAATTCTGGACCGAATTGGAGTCGTAGCTTACCATTTGGAAATTCCACCAAGTCTCTCCAAGGTTTACAATGTGTTCCACGTGTCAATGTTAAGAAAGTACATGCCAGACCCAACACATGTACTCACTTATAAAGAAGTGGAACTTGAGCCCGATCTATCTTACTGTGAAGAGCCTATCAAGATTCTGGATACTAGAGAACAAGTATTGAGAAATTGGACGACATGCCTGGTAAAGGTTCTATAAAGGAACCATAAGATGGAGGAAGCAACATGGGTGCCTAAGGAGATGATGTTAAAGACATATCCAAATCTTTTTAGGTAATATTTTGTGAATTTCGAGGATGAAATTTTTGTAAGGAGGGGAGAATGTAACGACCTAATATTTATTGAAGGAAATTACTTTCTTATAAATATGTCATAATCACATTAACTACTAAGTGCTATGGGACCCTTAAAACATAAGTTTGTCACTTCTGTGATGTGAATTTCAAAAATCCGACATACATAGTCACGATCAGTAAGTTATTAAGAGTCCAATAAAAAATCTTTATTTTTGGTGAATAGTAACCTACCCTTATGAATAGTAACATACCCTTATGAATATTGATATTCCCTAATGAATAATAACCTTACATATGATAATATATAAATAATATTCAAGTTGAAAGTACAATATACGTATATTTTTGAATAAGTTAATGAATGTTTTAAAACTGGTTTTTGATAATAAATTATGATTTTAATTAAATATTAAATTAATAATATTTAGAGAATTATTTTTGAAAAATTGAATTCATTTTTGGATTTGACACATCGAAAAATGGTTAGGGTGAATTTTTGAGATTTTTCTAAAATACTTGATTTTTTGATGAATAGTAAAATACGGTAATTTATCGTATATATACATTATAAGATAAATAGACTATTCCTAGAATAATGGGTGATGTCAACACCCTTAATCCTAATTCACATGATAAAATTACTATTCTTGGTCATGGAATACATACTATTACTTGTCTTGTGAAGAAATAATAAATTAATAAGTTTTATATTAAGAAATCCCCTCTCTCCTCCACTATAAAAACCCCCCACCACTACCTCTTCTCTTCACTCTTCTTAGCCTTGAAGATCCTCAAAGTTATACCCAATTACAATTACCTAGTCTCACCCCATGTCGATGAAGCTTTTGTTCTTTCCAAAAGACCAAAACCCCTTCCCTTAAGAAGTTTCTCAAGGAGGTTATTTCAAGAGATAACATACCCTTCTTTTTCATTTGGTTTCATTTCAACTTATCTTATTTTGTTATCCTCTCCTCACCTCCTCTATAAAAATGATCATGATAACTAAAATAACATCTATATACCATATTTATATCATGTGGATAGAAGAACCATCATAAATATTCTTATTCCCTCCCTTTTATTTTTATAAACAAAATCGACGTCCATGAGGTTCCGATTTATAACCTTCGTGGACAACGAAGTTTCGTTCTTAAATTTATTATTCATTATTGGTAATGAAACCATATTCGTGGTTGAACCATACTATAATATATGTTTTATAACCTAATTAATATTCAGGAACCAGAATATGTACATATAATTACGTTATATGACAAAACTGGTTCATAAAATTCCAAATACCGCCTAATAATCGAAGTGGTGGTCATCTAATGATTCATCCTCAATCCATGTAACCAAATTATAGAAATGGACATTAACAATTATGGATGTTCATAAATAATATTTAATTTCAATTCTGGATATTTATAACAATTCCACATGAACTTCATTACATAAAAACAATTGAATCGAATATGAAAATAAAGGAAACGAACACTCTAGAACGACGAAATTCAATACAATAACTTGTCAATAAAGACATAAATGAACTAACCAGAATTATGGAAAACTAAATACATGTATAATAGGTTCTTAAATAAGTTATTAACAAGTATAATTTCATATTCCAGGAGCTTAAGTACAAGAGCGGAACACATTATGGCAGGAATATGAGCTGAGTAAATAATGCAGTAATAAAACATAATCATGGGTATTCTACTAGTCGAATAACCACATGAAATAAAAATATCTGAACTCATAATGATGGACTTAATAATTACGGACATTCTGAAACATTTTTTCAAGGCCTCGTCCAAGAGGTCTAATGATTAAGGCCTTGGCCAAAATCTATATCACATTGGGAAAGGCCTCAGCCAATTCCACATCTATTTGTCTCATTAGACACACCGATTCATCGAGGGGATATAGCGGGACCCAAACATCACATAATAAGTCCAATTAATTCCTTATATGATCGGGTATAAACATAAACAACATATAAATTCATAATGAAACTATCATATGAAATGTAACAAACTTTCCCCAATTATTGAACATAAATACTAACCATTCTGAATAATATGGTGAATGGTTTAAGGACAGATCATCCACAATAGAGTTATTCATAAACAATTAAATAAAATATTTTAGATGACTTCATAAATTATTATACCCAATAATACCATGGAATCAATAAGAGTGTTGAATTAGACGAAAACACTCTTATAAAATCATTAAGCAATTCTTGAGATAAATAATCTTTTATTTTGAAAAGAAGTGTTCTTTGGGAAAAAATCTTGGTATAAAACCAGAAGTGAGGTAAGATAGTATTTTTATAATAAAATGAGTTATTTTATAAATATAAAGGTTTCCAAAAACAGATCATAGAGTGGCCTTGAAAATAGGAAAGAATTTGAGAAATTCCCTTGGATCGGGCTTGTATTTTGGAAACAACTTTGAAAGTTCCTTTTAAAATGTGTAACTATCCATAAAATAAAGAAGGGTTATGGTTTGTACACATATATATGATACTCACATAGAATATATGATACATAACAATCAATAATGATTTCATTGAGGTAATTAGACAATGAAAGTATCCCGAATGAAAATGGAAGTTTGGATGGAAAAACCCTTACACTTTGTAATCAAATGATTCGTATGCCAAGAAAATTAATAATATAAGAATGATAGATTTAATACCATGATGATAAATATATTCATTATATGTGAAATAAATGGTCAGTATTCATACACCATGCAAAATTATTAGTAGTTAATATGGAAAATCTCACGAAAATGGAAGTGAGATGAAGGAACCCTTACCACAATGTAATCAGTTGAATCAAATGAGTAGAACATAATGAACACAAAGTTAATCATTGAATAAAATAATTATAAATAGAATCATGTTATTATATATCAAATGGAATCACACATATACCACATACAAGAAATAAGTGGCAAACAATGAAAATCTCACAGAAATGAAAGTGAGATGAGAAACCCCTTACCTTAACTCCAAATGTGTTCCTCTCTTGTACTTAAGCTCCTGGAATATGAAATTATAATTGTTAATTAATTTTTTAAGAACCTATTATACATGTATTTAGTTTAACATAATTCTTTTTAGTTCATTTATGTCTTTATTGACAAGTTATTGTATTGAATTTTGTCGTTCTAGAGTGTTCGTTTCCTTTATTTTCATATCCGGTTCACTTGCTTTTAAGTAATCAAGTGGAATGGATGTAAATAACCAGAATTGAAATTAAATATTATTTATGAACATACAGAATTTTTAATGTCCATTTCTATCATTTGGTTACATGGAATGAGGTTGAATCATTAGATGAAAACCACTTCGATTATTCTGCGGTATTTTGATTATTATGAACTAGTTTTGTCATATAACTTAATTATATGTACATATTCTAGTTCTTGAATATTAATTAGGTTATAATACATATATTACAGTTTGGTTCAACCATGAATATGGTTTCATGACTAGTAATGAAGAATAAATTTAAGAACGAAAATTTGTTGTCAACGAAGGTTATAAATTGGAACCTCATGGATGTCGATTTCGTTTATAAAATAAAATAGAGGGAGTAAGAATATTTATGATGGTTATTCCATTAAAATGATATAAATCTAGTATATAGATCTTACAGGAGTTATCATGATCATTTGGACAGAGTAGGTGAGGAGAGGATAACAAAAGAAGATAAATTGAAATGAAACCAAATGAAAAAGAAGGGTACTTTACCTCTTCAAATAACCTCCTTGAGAAACTCCTTAAGGGAAGGGGTTTTGGTCTTTTGGAAAGACCCAAAGCTTCTTGGACGTGGGGGAGGAGGTTGGGAGGGTATTTGGACAGAATTTGGAGAAGGCACAAGGCTTTAGATGAGTGATTGGAAGAGGGGGTGAGACTGGGTTTTTATAGTGGAGAGGATTAATTTTTGAATATTTAATTCATTATTTTATTATTTCCCTCAAGACAACCAATAGTATTGTTTCATGTGACCTATAATAGTAATAATTGCATGTGAGTTCGAACCAAGTGGGCTAACATCATCCTTTCATCACCTATGATGCAGTAAATCAACTATTTAGCATTTATCATATTTTATCGTATTTTACTATTCATAAAAAATTCAAAAATTTCAGAAAAATCACAAAAATTCAACCTAACCATTTTTCGACGTGTGGAATCCAAAAATTAATTCCATTTTTCAAAAATAATTTTCTAAATATTATTAAGTTAATATTTAATTAAAATCATAATTTATTATCAAAAACCAGTTTTAAAACATTCATTAACTTAATCTAAAATATTGGTATATCGTACTTTCAACTTGAATATTATTTATATATTATCATAGGTAAGGTTACTATTCATTAGGGTATATCACTATTCATAAGGGTATGTTACTATTCATAAGGGTAGATTACTATTCACCAAAAAAATATGTTTTTCTTATTGGACTCTAAATAACTTACTGATCGCGACTGTGTATGTCGGATTTTTGAAATTCACATCATAGAAGTGAAAAATTTATGTTTTAAGGGTCCCATAACACTTAGTAGTTAATGTGATTTTGAAATTTTTAAAAGAAATTAATTTCCTTTAAGATAAATATTGGGTCGTTACATTTCAGCGGAAGATAATATAAACATTAGACATGGTGAATAATTGAAAACACATGCCTTTAATAATAAAAATTAACACATTATGGCAGGAATATGAGCTGAGTAAATAATGCCATAATAAAACATAATCATGGGTATTATACTAGTCAAATAACCACATGAAATATCAATAGCTGAACTCATAATGATGGAATTCATAATGCCGGACATTCTGAAACATTTTGTCAAGGCCTCAGCCAAGACGTCTAATGATTATGCCCTTGGAGAAAATCTATATCACAATGGGAAAGGCCTCAGCCAATTCCACGTCTATTTGTCTCATGAGACCTACCAATGCATTGAGGGGCTATAGCGGGCCCCACCCATCACATAATAAGTCCAATTAATTCCTTATATGAGCGGGTATAAACATAAACAACTTATACATTCATATTGAAACTATCATATGAAATGTAACAAACTTTCCCCAATTATTGAACTTAAATACTAACCATTCGGAATAATATGGTGAATGGTTTTAGGATAGATCATCTAAAATAGAGTTAGTAATAAACCATTAAATAAAATATGGTAGATGACTTCATAAATTATTAAACCCAATAATACCATGGAATCAACAAGAGTGTTTAATTAGACGAAAACACTCTTATAAAATCATTAAGCAATTCTTGAGATAAATACTCTTTTATTTTGAAAAGAAGAGTTCTTTTGGAAAAAATCTTTGTATAAAACCAGAAGTTAGGTAAGATAGTATTTTAATAATAAAATGAGTGATTTTATAAAGATAAATCTTTCCCAAAATAGATCATAGAGTTCCCTTGAAAATAGTAAATAATTTGAGAAATTCCCTTGGATCGGGCTTGTATTTTGGAAACAACTTTGAATATTCCTTTTAAAATATGTAACTATCTATAAAATAAGGAAGGGTTCTGGTTTTTACACATATATATGATACTCACACAAAATATATGATGAGTACATAACAATACATAATAATTTCATTGAGGTAATTAGACAATGAAAGTATCCCAAATTAAAAGGGAAGTTCGGGTGGAAAAACCCATACCACTTTGTAATCAAACGATTCGTATGGCCCAAAAATTAATAATATAAAAATTATAGATTTAATAACATGAAGATAAATATTTTCATGATATGTTAAATCAATGGTTAGTATACGTACTCCATACAAAATTATTAGTAGTGAACATGGAAAATCTCACAAAAATGGAAGTGAGATGAAGAAACCCTTACCTTAACTCCAAACGTGTTCCGCTCTTGTACTTAAGCTCCTATAATATGAAATTATACTTGTTAATAAATTATTTTAGAACCTATTATAAATTTATTTAGTTTACCATAATTCTGTTAGTTCATTTATGTCTTTAATGACATGTTATTGTATTGAATTTCGTCATTCTGGAGTATTCGTTTCTCATATTTTCATATTCGGTTCACTTGTTTTTATGTAATGAAGTTGAATGGATGTAAATATCCAGAATTGAAATTATATATTATTTATGAACATAAATAGTTGTCATTTTTCATTCATATAACTTGGTTACATGGAACGAGATGTAATTATCATATAGAACTTTAATGATAATTATTTCGGTTAATTTGTGGGTTTTGATTGCAACGAACTCATTTTTATTTATAACCTAACACCATTTGAACAAATGGATTATAGAATCTTAAATAGGTTATATTATATATAATAATATGGTTCAACCATAACAAGAATGGTTTCATGACCAGAATTTAGAATGATAAAAGAAATTGAAAGTCCATCGTCCTTGAATGTGTAAAATTGACACATCTCAGATGGTGTTCTTGCTACTAGTATAAATGAAGGTAAAAAGGGGGAGATGATGATAACTTATTCTACTATCAGGACAACATTCCAGTACATATAAGGTACTGGAGTCATCACAAAATATGGATAAATAGAGTTAATAGAAATAAAACAAATGAACTTGAAAGGAAAGACAAATAGTTGAAAAGAGGAATTTACCTCTTGAACCAGACTTCCTTGAGAACCTCCTTAAGGGAGAGGTTTTGTTCTTTTAATGTGACAAAAGCTTTCTGAAAGTGGTAGAGGAGGTTGGGAGGGTATTTTTCCAGAATTTGGAGAAGGCACAAGGTTTGAGAGGAGTGATTGGAAGAGGGGGTGAGAGGGGGTTTTTATAGTAGAGGAGAGAGGGGATTTCTTAATATAAAACTCATTAATTTATTATTTCTTCAGAAGACAAGTAATAGTAAGTATTCCATGAACAAGAATAATAATTTTATCATGTGAATTCTGATTAAGGGTGGTTACATCATCCAAGATGATAAGAATAGTCTATTTAGCTTATAATGTATATATACAGTAAATTACCATATTTTACTATTCATAAAAAATCAAGTATTTCAGAAAAATCCCAAAAATTCATCATAACCATTTTTTGACATGTAGAATCCAAAAATGAAGTAAATTTTAAAAAAATAATTTTCTAAATATTATTAATTTAACATTTAATTAATATCATAATTTATTATCAAAAACCAGTTTTAAAACATTCATCAACTTATTCTAAAATATAGGAATATCATACTTTCAACTTGAATATTATATATATATTTTCATAGGTAAGGTTACTATTCATTAGGGTATATCACTATTCATAAGGTTATGTTATCTTTCATAAGGGTGGGTTACTATTCACCAAAAATTATTTTTTTCTTATTGGACTCTAAATAACTTACTGATCACGACTCTGTATGTCGGATTTTTGAAATCCACATCACAGAAATGAAAAACATATGTTTTAAGGGTCCCATAGAACTTAGTAGTTAATGTTATTATGAAATATTTATAAGAAAGTAATTTCCTTTAAAAAATATTGGGTCGTTACATTCTCCACTCCTTACAAAAATTTCATCATCGAAATTCACAAAATATTACCTAAAAAGATTTGGATATGTCTTTAACATCAGCTCCTCAGGCTCCCATGTTGCTTCCTCCATCTTATGGTTCCTTCATAGAACCATTACCAGAAGAGTCGTCCGATTCCTCAATAATTGTCTCTAGTATCAAGAATCTTGATAGGATCTTCACAAAAAGATAGATCGGGCTCAAGTTCCACTTCTTCATAAGTGAGTACATGTGTTGGGTCTGGCATGTACTTTCTTAACATTGACACATGGAACACATTGTGAACCTTGGAGAGACTTGGCAGCATTGCAAAACTGTAAGCTACAGCTCCAATTCAGTCCAGAATTTCAAAAGGTCCGATGTACCTGGGACTTAACTTTCTTTTCTTACCGAATCGTATAATACCCTTCCATAGAGATACCTTTAAGAAAATGTGATCACCTTATTGAAACTCCAAATCCTTCATTCGGTTATCTGCATATCTCTTTTTCCTACTTTGAGCTATTTTGATATGGTTCTGGATAATCTTCACCTTTTCCATTGTTTCTTCAACATGTTCTGGACCCACGAGCTTTCTTTAACCAACATCATCCCAACAAGTTGGTGTACGACATCACATCCCATATAATTCTTCATAGGTTTCCATCTGTATACCTGAATGGATGATATTGTTGTAGGAAAATTATACGAGAGGTAAATAATGATCCCACATGCCTTGAAAATCAAGTGAACAAGACCTCAACATGTCTTCCAATGTTTGAATAGTCCGTTCTGATTGTCCATCATTTTGTGGGTGGTAGGCAGTGCTCAAACGAAGATCAGTATCTAGGGACTTCTAAATAATTTTCCAGAATCTTGATGTAAAATGTGGATCACGATCAGAAAAAATTGATAGGGGTACTCCATGAAGTCTCACAACTTCATTAATATACAGTCTTTCTAGACGTTCAAGTGGTAGATCTTCTCTTATAGCAAGAAAATGCGCTGACTTGGTAAGACGGTCAACAATGACCCATATTGCATTATTGTTTCTAGGAGTCTTTGGTAGTGCCATGAAAAATTCCATCATGATATTATCTCATTTCCACTCAGGTATGAGAAGAGTTTGCAATACTCCTCCATGCTGTTGCCTTACAACTTTCACTTGTTGACAAACCATAAATCTTGACAAAAAATCAGCAATCTCCCTCTTCATGTTGTCCCACCAAAAATGTTTCTTCAAATCTCTATACATCTTAGTGCTACCAGGGTGTATAGAGAAATTGGAACTATGAGCATCATTCCACAATTCCCTCTTTAGATCAGGTATATCGGGAACACAAATTCTCTTCCCAAATTTCAAAATTTCGTCTTCATATACGAAGTCACTCAATCTCCTATAATTCACAGATTTAATCTTCTTTTAAAACCCCTCATCATCAGCCTGAGAACTTTTTATCCTTTATAGTAAGGATGGATTGGAAACCATTTGAAAAAGCATTGATGTTTCAGCTTCCATGGTTATTCCCATATCCATATTTACTAGATCCATGAAAATAGGATCCCTTTCAACTATCATCATGCTCAAAACTCCATGATTCTTTCTGCTAGAAGCATCTGCCACCTTATTTTCCTTCCCTGGGTGGTAGTGTATCATGAAATCATAATCCTTGAGTAGTTCAAGCCATCTATTTTGCCTCATGTGGAGTTCTTTCTATGAGAAAATATACTTCAAACTCTTATGATCAGTACAAATCTCAAATTTTTCACCATTGAGAAAATTTCTCCATATCTTCAAAGCAAAGATTACAGCAGCTAACTCAAGATAATGAGTAGGACAGTTTTACTCATGAATTTTTAACAATCGTGATGCATAAGCAATAACCCTATCATTTTGAATAAGGAAACAACCAAGTCCTTTCTTTGAAGCATCACCATAAATAAAAAACTCATCATTCCCTGATGATAGAGTCAATATAGGAGAATTGACTAATATTCTATTCAATTCTTCGAAACATTCTTCAAAATCTTTTGTAAAAAAAAATTTAACCCCTTTACGTGTGAGCTTCATTAGCGAGTTAGCCAGTCGGGAAAAATTCTGTATGAAATGCCGATAATAACTTACTAATAAAACTGTGTACCTCAGTTATGTTTGTTGGCATGGGAAAATCTTGGATTGCCTTTGTCTTTATAGGATCAACTAGGATTCCATCCTTAGAGATGATGTGGCCAAAAAATGAAATCTCCTGAATCTAGAATTCACACTTGCTAAACTTTTCATATAATTCATGTCTTCTAAGAGTCTTCAGGATAATGTGCAAGTGATTTTCATGATCTTCGTAGATTTTAGAGTATACCAAGATATCATCAATAAATACCACTAAAAAATCATTGATATATTCCTTGAAAACTCTGTTCATTAGATCCATGAAGACATAGGGTGATTAGTCAATCCAAAAGGCATTACCGTAAACTCATAATGCCCGTACCTGGTTTGAAACACTATTTTCAGAATGTCTTCCTTCTTCAAACTCAACTGATGATATCCAAATCGAAGGTCAATATTTGAAAAGTATTGATCTCCATGAATTTGGTCAAATAAATCATCAATGCGAGGTAGGGGATACTTTTTCTTTATTGTTATAGCATTGATCTCCCTGTAGTCGATACATAACCTCATAGATCCATCTTTCTTCTTAAAAAAAGGATAGGGGCTCCCCATGGAGAAACACTAGGGTGGATAAATCCCTTATTACTCAATTCCTATAGTTGTTTCTTTAGTTCCACTAGTTCCACAGTGGCCATACTATAAGGGGTCTTCGATATGATCCTTGAACCAGAAATTAAATCAATGGAAAACTCAATTTCTCATTCTGGAGGACGTCCAAGTAAATCTTCTAGAAACACATCAAAATATTATCTCACAATAGGTACATCCTCTATTTGAAAATTACTTTCTCACCCACAGTTATTTCATTCTCTTCCTCCCCAATAATTGAATTTAGTTGAGTTAATGGGGGTGGATATAGATAAGAATTTGGTGGTGATGATTCTGCTCTTAAGATAAGGTGTTATTTATCATCGTCATGAAAAATCGTAACCTACTTCATCTTACAATAAATTTTTGCATCATGATCCAAAAGCCAATCCATACCAAGGATTATATCGAATTCAACCATGCGCATGACGATGAGATCAGCAGATAAAGAACATTTGTATTCCCTAATGGGAACAGATTGACAGAACTTTGTAGCAGTGATACTTCCCTTAGGAGTTTTGACTGATAACTCCCTTGTTAAATCAAATTGGAAATATCTAATTTTATTAGCGAACTAGGAAGATATGAAACAATGTGATGATCCATAATCAAGTAAAGGATTGGCTAAACTTGAGTAAATGATCAAAGTACCTACCACCATATCACGCGGAACTTCAACCTCTGCTGTTGTGATCGTATATGCTTATTCTTTCTCCCTTGGCCACTTCTGTTGCATATTTCCTTGACGTTTTGGACAATTATTGTCATAGTTACCCATTTCCTAACAATTATAGCATCGAACATCATTGGATTTCTTCTTTACTTTTCAATCAACAACAAGATGGCCTTTCTGACAACATTTTTAGAATACTCATTTTCCTTTTAAGCACGCACCGGGGTGTTTCCTTCCACAATTGTCACGTGGTGGAAATTTGACTCTTCCCTTATTCCTTATTTACTTATTTCCTTTCCCAGTGTTTTCAGAATCCCTCTTCTTTTCTTTCTTTCCCTTAAAGTCATAAGGCTTAGCGAATACTTTTTCTGTCTTGATGGCACATGAAACTATATCCTCATATGATGAAAAACTTTGGGAGACCAGTGCCAGTTGTAGGAATGGATTTAGGCCATCAAAGAATCGATCAATTATGCTCCTTAGATTTCGTATGTAGTCTACAACATGTCTTTATAATCTTGTGAAGTTAGCTTCGTACCTTGCAACATTCTGATCTTCCTTCTGCCTCAGATTCAATAATTGTCTCTCCATATCTGCTCGCTGCTCAAGAAGGAAATATTTTTCTAAGAATATTTCCTTAAAATACCTCCATTCCATCTCTTCTATCTCTTCTTCCTCCTTTGTGTTTTAGATTAATGACCACCATGATCTGCATCTCCCGATAGACGATATACTTCTATGACAACCTTATCTCTTTCATTACATCCCAAAGCGTGAAATATCTTCTCAATGGAACATATCCACTGCTCTGCTACAAACGGATTTGTAGTCCCGTTGAATGATGGAGGCTGTTGTCGCATAAAGTTATCTAGAATAGCTCCTCCACGTGGTGGATCCGGATGCTTCATATAGGTAAGGTTATTATTCATTACCTGAGTAAGTCGTCCCAGTATAGTTATGAGTTTCTCATCACTAGTCACAACACCAGATCCAACATCATTGTCTTGCATCGGAGGAAAATCCCTACAGGGGACACGTGCATTCATGCGATTTGCATTCCGTCCACTAGGTGCCATATCTATATAATGGCATACACTATATTAGTTTATGAATCAAAATGTATAATCATAACTTAAAAATACTCAGAAAAATTGAGATCCTATGAATGGATAATCCCATATAAACAAAAAATGATTCGTTGAGAAATATTTACATTAAACTCCTTCATAATGGCTTGTAAAGAAAATGTGAATTATCCTAAGAATATCCCCTAGGAGTTTCATAACCAAGAGTGCAACAAGGCCCGTTGTCGTACACCAGTTCCCGTTCGAGTCTATCTCATTGCGGTGTTTTCTGGTTTTACCCCCAGATACATCTCTGCTAGAGCTGCCTCTAACTGCTAGTATCTAGACCGGGATGTATTTCTTGAAAGATCCACATAATCTATTCCTTACCAAAATACCAGGACGTTATTGTATGTATATCCCTGAAGACTAACTTATGTACTCTTCCCTAATTCTACATTTTCTAAATCTAGTTTCCAAGTATTCTACTAAACTTCCTCTGATACCAACTTTAAAACCCAACCCCAGTTTCCTGGAGTTAGTGCCTTATTTGATTACATTGGAATACATACGTAGAATATGAATCCTGAAGGACCAAGTAGTTTAGTATTATTGGAAACAAGATACATACATAAGTTCAAATTTACATAAGGAAAGGAAAAACAACACTAATTTATTCCACTAGAGTCATCACATCTCCTAGATTATGCTTGCAAGTCATTAATAAAATACTTCTTCATGTCCTGAGAAAATGAAACATAAGAAAGGGGAGATATCAAATGCTCAGTAAGAGTAAGCAATACAGTGGAAGATAATATAAACATTAGACATGGTGAATAATTGAGAACACATGCCTTTAATAATAAACATGAACACATTATGGCAGGAATATGTGTTGAGTAAATAATTCCATAATAAAACATAATCATGGGTATTCTACTAGTCGAATAACCACATGAAATATCAATATCTGATCTCAAAATGATGGAATGCATAATACTGGAAATTCTGAAACATTTTGTCAAGGCCTCAGCCAAGATGTCTAATGATTATGGCCTCGGCCAAAATCTATATCACATTGAGAAATGACACTGCCAATTCCACGTTTATTTGTCTCATTAGACCTACCGATGCATCGAGGGGCTATAGAGGGCCCCACCCATCACATAATAGGTCCAATCCATTCCTTATATGAGCGGAGATAAACATAAACAATATATACATTCATATTGAAACTATCATATGAAATGTAACAAACTTTCCCCAATTATTGAACATAAACACTAACCATTCGGAATAATATGGTGAATGGTTTTAGGACAGATCATCCACAATAGATTTAGTCATAAACCATTAAATAAAATATGGTAGATGACTTCATAAATTATTAAACCCAATAATACCATGGAATCAACCAGAGTGTTGAATTAGATGAAAACACTCTTATAAAATCATTAAGCAATTCTTGAGATAAATACTCTTTTATTTTGAAAAGAAGAGTTATTTTGGAAAAAATATTTTTATAAAACCAGAAGTGAGGTAAGATAGTATTTTCATAATAAAATGAGTGATTTTATAAAGATAAAGGTTTTCAAAAACAGATCATAGAGTGCTCTTGAAAATAGGAAATAATTTGAGAAATTCCCTTGCACCGAGATTGTATTTTGGAAACAACTTTGAAAGTTCCTTTTAAAATGTGTAACTATCCATAAAATAAGGAACGGTTATGGTTAGTACACATATATATGATACTCACACAAAATATATGATGAGTAAATAAAAATACATAATAATTTCATTGAGGTAATTAGACAATGAAAGTATCCCGAATGAAAATGGAAGTTCGGGTGGAAAAACCCTTACCACTTTGTAATCAAACGATTTGTATGCCCCAAAAAATTAATAATATAAAAATTATAGATTTAATACCATGAACATAAAGATATTCATGATATGTTAAATCAATGGTCAGTATACATACACCATACAAAAGTATTAGTAGTGAACATGGAAAATCTCACGAAAATGGAAGTGAGATGAAGAAACCCTTACCTTAACTCCAAACGTGTTCCGATCTTGTACTTAAGCTCCTGTAATATGAAATTATACTTTTTAATAACTTATTTCAGAACCTATTAGACATGTATTTAGTTTACCATAATTCTGGTTAGTTCATTTATTTCTTTATTGACAAGATATTGTATTGAATTTCTTCGTTCTGGATTGTTCGTTTCTCTTATTTTCATATTCGGTTCACTTGTTTTTATGTAATGAAGTGGAATGGATGTAAATCCCTATAATTGAAAGTATATATTATTTATGAACATAAATAGGTGTTATTTTTCATTTATATAACTTGTTTACATGGAATGAGGATGAATTATCATATAGAACTTTAATGATAATTGTTTCGGTTAATTTGTGGGTTTTGATTACAACGAACTCATTTTTCTTTATAACCTAACATCATTTGAACAAAGGGATTACAGAATATTAAATAGGTTATATTATATATAATAATATGGTTCAACCATAACAAGAATGGTTTCTGACCAGAATTTATAATGATAAAAGAAATCGAAAATCCCTCATCCTTGAATGTGTAAAATTGACATATCTCGGATGGTGTTCTTGCTACTAGTATAAAAGAAGGTAAAAAGGGAGATATGATGATAACTTCTTCCACTATCATGAAAAAATTATAGTATATATAAGGTACTAGATTCATCACAAAATTTTTATAAAGATAGGTCATAGAAAAAGAAAACAAATGAACTTGAAAGGAAAGACAAAGAATTGAAAAGAGGAATTTACCTCTTGAACCAAACTCCCTTGAGAACCTCCTTAAGGGAAGGGGTTTTGGTCTTTTGGAAGGACCAAAAGCTTCTTGGAATTGGGGGAGGAGGTTGGGAGGGTATTTGGCCATAATTTGGAGAAGGCACAAGGCTTGAGAGGAGTGATTGGAAGAGGGGGTGAGAGCCGGTTTTTATAGTTGAGGAGAAGAGTAATTTTTGAACATTTAATTCATTATTTTATTATTTCCTGAAGACAACCAATAGTATTGTTTCATGTGACCCATAATAGTAATAATGGAATGTGTATTGTTTCATGTGACCCCTAATAGTAATAATGGAATGTGTATTGTTTCATGTGACCCCTAATAGTAATAATGGCATGTGAGCTCGAACCAAGTGGGCTTACATCATCCTTGAATCACCTATGATGCAGGAAATCAAGTATTTAACATTTATCGTATTTTATAGTATTTTACTATCCATCAAAAATTCAAGAATTTTAGAAAAATCCAAAAAATTTACCCTAACCATTTTTCGACGTGTAGAATCCAAAAATTAAGTCCATTTTTCAAAAAAAAATTTCTAAATATTATTAATTTAATATTTATTTAAAATCATAATTTATTATCAAAAACCAGTTTTAAAACATTCATTATCTTATTCTAAAATATTGGTATATCGTACTTTCAACTTGAATATTATTTATATATTATCATAGGTATGTTTACTATTCATTAGGGTACATCACTATTCATAAGGGTATGTTACTATTCATAAGGGTATGTTACTATTCACCAAAAAATAAGTTTTTCTTATTGGAATCTAAATAACTTACTGATCGCGACTGTGTTTGTCAGATTTTTGAAATTCACATCACAGAAGTGAAAAACTTATGTTTTAAGGGTCCCATAGCTCTTAGTAGTTAATGTGATTATGACATATTTATAAGAAAGTAATTTCCTTTAAAAAATATTGCGTCGTTACATTCTCCCCTCCTTACAAAAAATTCTTCCTCGAAATTCAAAAAATATTACCTAAAAAGATTTGGATATGTTTTAACATAAGCTCCTCAGGCTCCCGTGTTGCTTCCTCCATCTTATGGTTCCTCCATAGAACCTTTACCAGATGAGTGGTCCGATTTCTCAATACTTGTTCTCTATTATCAAGAATCATGATAGGCTATCCACAGTAAGATAGATTGGGCTCAAGTTCCACTTATTCATAAGTGAGTACATGAGTTGGGTATGGCATGTACTTTCTTAACATTGAAACGTGGAACACATTGTGAACCTTGGAGAGACTTGGCGGCATTTCCAAACGGTAATCTATGGATCCAATTCAGTCCATAATTTCAAAAGGTCCGATGTACCTGGGACTTAACTTTCCCTTCGCACCGAATCGTATAATACCCTTCCATGGAGATACCTTTAAGAAAACGTGATCACATTCTTAAAACTTCAAATCCTTCCTTCGATTATCTGCATAGCTCTTTTTCCTACTTTGAGCTATTTTGATATGGTTCTGGATAATCTTCACCTTTTCCATTGTTTCTTCAACAAGTTCTGGGCCCATGAGCTTTCTTTCACCAACATCATCCCATCAAGTTGGTGTACGACATCTCCTCCCATATAATGCTTCATAGGGTGCCATCTGCATACTTGAATGGAAGCTATTGTTGTAGGAAAATTCTATGAGAGGTAAATACTGATCCCACATGCCTTGAAAATCAAGTGGAAAAGACCTCAACATGTATTCCAATGTTTGAATAGTCCGTTCTGATTGTCCATCAGTTTTTGGGTGGTAGGCAGTGCTCAAACAAAGATCAGTATCTAGGGCCTTCTGAAGAATTTTCTAGAATCTTGATGTAAAATGTGGATCACGATTAGAAACAATCGATATGGTTACTCTATGAAGTCTCTAAACTTCATTAATATACAGTCTTTCTAAGAATTCCAGTGGTAGATCTTCTCTTATAGCAAGAAAATACGCTGACTTGGTAAGATGGTCTCAATGACCCATATTGCATCATTCCTTCTTGGAGTCTTTAGTAGTCCCATGACAAAGTCCATCGTGATATTATCCCATTTCCACTCAGGTATGGGAAGAGGTTGCAATACTCCTTCAAGCTGTTGACTTCCATATTTCACTTGTTGGAAAACCATAGCTTGAGAACTTTTTATCCTTTCTAGTAAAGATGGTTTGGAAACCATTTTGAAAAGCATTGATGTTTCACCTTCCATGGTTATTCCCATATTTATCTTTACTAGATCTAGAAAAATAGGATCCATTTAAACTCTCATCTTGTTCAAAACTCCATGATCCTTTCTGCTCAAAGCATCTGCCACCTTATTTGATTTCCCCCGGTGATAGTGTATCGTGCAATCATAATCCTTCAGTAGTTCAAGCCATCTCCTTTGCCTCATGTTGAGTTCTTTCTGTGAGAAAATATACTTCAAACTCTTGTGATCAGTATAAATATCACATTTTTTACCATATAGATAATGTATCCATATATTCAAAGTAAATATTACATTAGATAACTCAAGATCATGAGTAGGATAGTTTTGCTCATGAATTTTTAGCTATCGTGATGCATAAGAAATCACTCGATCATTCTGCATAAGGACACAACCAAGTCCTTTCTTTGATGAATCACTATAGATAACAAACCCATCATTCCCCGATGGTAGGGTCAATATTGGAGCATTGACTAATCTTCTCTTAATCTCTTCAAAACATTCTTCACAATATTTAGTCCAAATAAATTTAACCCCTTTATGTGTGAGCTTCGTTAGTGGGTTAGCCAGTCCGGAAAAATTCTGTACGAAATGCCGATAATAACCTGCTAAGCCAATAAAACTGCGTACCTCAGTTATGTTTGTTGGCATGGGCCAATCTTGGATTGACATTGTCTTTTAATTATCAAATAGGATTCCATCCTTAGAGACAATATGGACAAGAAATGAAATCTCCTGAATCTAGAATTCACACTTTCTAAACTTCCCATATAATTCATTTCTTCTAAGAGTCTTCCAGATAATGCGCAAGTGATTTTCATGATATTCGTAGCTTTTGGAGTATAATAAGATATCATCAATAAATACCACTACAAAACCATCTAGATATTCCTTGAAAACTCTATTCAGTAGATCCATGAAGACAGAGGGTGCATTAGTTAATCCTAAAGGCATTACTGTAAACTCGTAATGCCCGTACCTGGTTCGAAACGCTGTTTTTGGAATGTATTCCTTCTTTACACTAAACTGATGATATCCAGATCGTAGATCAATCCTTGAAAAGTATTGATCTCAATTCAGTTGGTCAAATAAATCATCAATGCGAGGTATGAGATACTTGTTCTTTATTGTTATAGCATTGATCTTTCTGTAGTTGATACATAACCTCATAGATCCATCTTTCTTCTTTAAAAAAAGGACAGGGGATCCCCATAGAGAAACACTAGGGTGGATAAATCCCTTATTTCTCATTCCTCTAGTTGTTTCTTTAGTTCCACTAATTACACAGTGGCCATTCTATAAGAGGTATTCGATATGGACCTTGAACTAGGAATTAAATCAATAGAAAACTCAATTTCTCTTTCTGGAGGATGTCCAAATAAATCTTCTGGAAACACATCAACATATTATCTCACAATAGGTATATCCTATATTTGAACATTACTTTCCTCAACCATAGTTATATCATTCTCATCCTCCCCAATAATTGAATTTAGTTGATCTACTTGGGGTGGATCTAGATAAAAATCAGGTGGTGATGATTCTGCTCTAAAGATAAGGTGTTCTTTATCATCGTCATCAAAAATCATAACCTCCTTCTTCTTACAATAAAATTTTACATCATGGTCCGAAAGAAAATCCTTAATGAGGATTATATCAAATTCAATCATGGGTATGATGATGAGATCAGCTGATAAAGAACATTTGTATGCCCTAATGGGAACTGATTCACAGAACTTTATAGCAATGATACTTCCCTTAGGAGTTTTTACTGACAACTCCTTTGTTAAATCAAATTGGAAATATCTAATTTTCTTAGAAAAATGGGAAGATATGAAACAATACAATGATCCAGAATCAAATAAATCATTGGCTAAACTTGAGGAAACAATTAAAGTACCTGCCACCATGTCATTAGGAACTTCATCCTCTGCAATTTTGATTGCATAAGCTTGTCCCTGATCCCTTTCCCTTTTCTGTTGCATATTTCCTTGACGTTTTGGACAATAATTAGCATAGTGTCCCATCACCCAAAAAATATAGCATTGAACATCACAAGCTTCCTTCTTCCCTTTGCAATCACTAGAAATATGGCCTTTCTGACCACATTTGTAGCATACTCCTTTTCCTTTTAAGCATGCACCATGGTGTTTCCTTCCATAATTGTCACATGGTGGAAATTATAATCTTCCCTTCTTCCCCATTTCCTTATTTCCTTTCCCAGGGTTTTTAGCAGCCCTCTTCTTTTCTTTCTTTCCCTTAAAGTCATAAGACTTAGAGAATTATTTTTCTATCTTGATGGCACACGAAACTATATCCTCATATGATGAAAAACTTTGGGAGACTAGTGCTCGCCGGAGGAATGGCTTATGGCCATCAAAGAATCGATCAATTTTGATCCTTGGATTTCATATATAGTCCACAACATGTCTTTATAACCTTGTGAAGTTGGCTTCATACTTGGAAATATTTTCATCCTCCTTCTACCGCAGATTCAAGAATTGTCTCTCCATATCTGCTCACTGCTCACGAGGGAAATATTTTTCTAAGAAGATTTCCTTAAAATCCCTCCATTCCATCTCTTCTATCTCTTCCTCCTATTTTGTGTTTTGGATTAATGACCACCACTGATCCTCATAGCCCGATATATGATATACTTCCATGAAAACCTTATCTCTTTCATTACATCCCAAAGTGAGAAATATCTTCTCAAGGGAACATATCCACTGCTCTGCTACAAACGGGTTTCTAGTCCAGTTGAAGGATGGAGGTTGTTGTCACATAAAGAGATCTAGCATGGCTCCTCCACGTGGTGGATCCGGATGCTCCATATGGGTAAGGGTATTATTCATAACTTGAGTACGTTGTCCCGGTATAGTTATGAGTTGCTCATCCCCAGTCACAGCACCAGAGCCAACATCATTATCTTGCGTCGGAGGAAAATCCTTACAGGGGACACGTGCATTCGTGCGATTTCCATTCCTTCCACTAGGCGCTATATCTAGATAATGACAGACACTATATTAGGTTATGAATCATAATGTATAATCTTCACTTAAAAATACTTAGAAAAATTGTGATACTACGCATGGCTAATCCCATATTCACAAAAATGGGTTCTTTGAGGAATATTTACATTAAATTCCTTCATAATGGATTGTAAAGAAAATGTGAATTATCCTAAGCATATCCCCCAAGAGTGTTGTAACCAAGAGTGCAGCAAGGCCCGTTATCGTGCACCATTTCTCGTTTGAGTCTAGCTCAAAGCGGTGTTTTTGGGTTTTACCCCTAGATACATCTGTGCCAGAGCCGCCTCTACCTGCTCGTATCTAGACAGAGATGTATTTCTTGAATGATCTACATAATCTATTCCTTACCAAAATACCAGGACATTATTGTATGTTTATCCTCAAAGACTATCTTAGGGACTCTTCCCTAATTCTACATTTTCTAAATCTAGTTTCCAAGTATTCTACTAAACTTCCTTTGATACCAACTGTAAGGACCCGACCCTAGTTGCCCGGAGCCAGTGCCTTATTTGATTATGTTGGAATACATACAAGGAAAATGAATCCAAAATGACTGAGTAGTTTAGTGTTATTGGAAACAAGTTACATACCTAAGTTCCAATTTACATATGGAAAGGAAAACAACACCAGATTATTCCACTAGCAACATCATGTCTCCTAGTTTATGCTTGCATGTCATTCATAATTTACTTCTTCATATCCTGAGAAAAATGAAACATAAGAAAGGGTGAGCTCAAACGCTC
This sequence comes from Viscum album, assembly GCA_963277665.1. Classification (NCBI taxonomy): domain Eukaryota; kingdom Viridiplantae; phylum Streptophyta; class Magnoliopsida; order Santalales; family Viscaceae; genus Viscum; species Viscum album. The sequence goes on along the minus strand of OY728157.1, from coordinate 1,653,658,800 downwards.
AGTAAGAGTAAGCAATATAGCGGAAGATAATATAAACATTAGATATGGTGAATTATTGAAAACACATGCCTTTAATAATAAACTTGAACATATTATGGCAGGAATATGAGTTGAGTAAATATTAACATAATAAAACATAATCAAGGGTATTCTACTAGTTGAATATCCACATGAAATTTCAATTAATAGCTTCATAATGAGGGAAGTGCATATTTCGTACATTCTGAATCATTTTTTCATGGACTCGGAAAAGAAATCTAGTGATTAAGGCCTCAGCCAAAATCCATATCACATTGGGAAAGGCCTTGGCCAATTCCACATCTATTTGTCTCACGAGACCTACCGATGCATCGAGTGGCTATATCGGGCCCCACCCATCACATAATAAGTCCAATGCATTCATCATATGAGTGGGGATCAACATAAAAAACATATACATTCATATTGAAACTATCATATGAAATGTAACTAACTTTCTCCAATCATTAAACATAAAAAATTAACCATTCGGAAAAATATGGTGAATGGATTTAGGATAGATCATCCACATTAGATTTAGTCATAAACCATTAAATAAAATATGGTAGATGACTTCTTAAATGATTAAACCCAATAATAACATTGGAATCAACAAGAGTGTTGAATTAGATGAAAACACTCTTATAAAATCATTAAGCAATTCTGGGGATAAATACTCTTTCATTTTGAAAAGAAGAGTTCTTTTCAAAAAATAATTGTATAAAACCAGAAGTGAGGTAAGATATTATTTTATTAAATAAAATGAGTAATTTTAAAAAAATAAAGGTTTCCAAAAACATATCATAGATTTCCCTTGAAAATAGGAAAGAATTTGAGAAATTCCCTTGGATCGGGCTTGTATTTTGGAAACAACTTTGAAAGTCCCTTTAAAAATGTGTAACTATCCAGAAAATAAGGAAGGGTTCTGGTTTGTACACATATATATGATACTCACATAGAATATATGATGAGTACATAACAATACATAAAAATTTCATTGAGGTAATTAGACAATGAAAGTATCTCGAATGAAAATGGAAGTTCGGGTGAAAAAACCCTTACCTTAACTCCAAACATGTTCCTTTCTTGTACTTAAGATCCTGGAATATGAAATTATACTTGTTAATAACTTATGACCCATATTTCATCGTTCCTTCTAGGAGTCTTTGGTAGTCCAATGAAAAAGTCCATCATGATATTATCCCATTTCCACTCAGGTATGGGAAGAGGTTGCAATACTCCTCCATGATATTGCATTCCATCTTTCACTTGTTGAAAAACCATACATCATGACACAAAATCAGAAATCTATCTCTTCATGTTGTCCTGCCAAAAATGTTCCTTCAAATATTTATACATCTTAGTGCTACCAGGGTGTATAGAGAAATTGTAAATATAAGCATCATCCAACAATTCCCTCTTTAGATTAGGTATATTGGGAACACAAATTCTCTTCCCAAATTTCAAAATTCCATCTTCATATATAAAGTCACTCAATCTCCCATCATTCACAGATTTAATCTTCTTTTAAAACCCCTCATCATCATCCTGAGAACTTTTTATCCTCTATAGTAAAGATAGTTTTCCAACCATTTGAAAAAGAATTGATGTTTCACCTTCCATGGTTATTCCCATATCCATCTTTACTAGATCCATGAAAATAGGATCCCTTTCAACTCTCACCTTGTTCAAAACTCCATGATCCTTTATACTCAAAGCATATTCCACCTTATTTTCCTTCCCTTGGTGGTAGTGTATCGTGAAATCATAATCCTTGAGTAGTTCAAGCCATCTCCTTTGCCTCATGTTGAGTTCTTTCTGTGAGAATATATACTTCAAACTCCTGTGATCAATATAAATCTCACATTTTTCACCATATAGATAATTTCTGCATATCCTCAAAGTAAAGATTACAGTAGCTAACTCAATATCATGAGTAGGATAGTTTTGCTCATGAATTTTTAGCTGTCGTGATGCATAAGAAATAACCAATTAATTTTTCATAAGGACACAACCAAGTCCTTTCTTTGAAACATCACTATAAATAACAACCCCGACATTCCCCGATGGTAGAGTCAATATAGGAGCATTGACTAATATTCTCTTCAGTTCTTAGAAACATTCTTCACAATCTTTTTTCCAAACAAATTTAACCCCTTTACGTGTGAGCTTCGTTAGCGGGTTAGCCAGTCGAGTAAAATTCTGTACGAAATGCCGATAATAACATGCTAAGCCAATAAAAATACGTACCTCAGTTATGTTTGTTGGCATGGGCCAATCTTAGATTTCCATTGTCTTTGCATGATCAACTAGGATTCTATCCTTAGAGACAATATGTCCATGAAATGAAATCTCTTGAAGCCAAAATTCACACTTGCTAAACCTCCCATATAATTCATGTCTTTTAAGAGTCTTCAGGATAACGCGCAAGTGATTTTCATGATCTTCGTAGATTTTGGAGTATACCAGGTTATCATCAACAAAAATCACTAAATAATAATCGATATATTCCTTGAAAACTCTATTCATTATATCCATGAATACAGAGGGTGAATTAGTCAATCCAAAAGGCATTACTGTAAACTCGTAATGCCCGTACCTGGTTCGAAACACTGTTTTTGGAATGTATTCCTTCTTCACACTCAACTGATGATATCTAGATCGAAGTTAAATCTTTGAAAAGTATTTAGATCCATGTAGTTGGTCAAATAAATCATCAATGCGTGGTAGGGGATACTTGTTCTTTATTGTTATAGCATTGATCTCCCTATAGTCGATACATAACCTCATAGATCCATCTTTCTTCTTAACAAAAAGGAAAGGGGATCCCCATGGAGAAAAACTAGGGTGGATAAATCCCTCATTACTCAATTCCTATAGTTTTTTCTTTAGTTCCACTAATTACATAGTGTCCATTCTATAAGGTGTCTTCGATATGGGCCTTGAACCCAGAATTAAATCAATGGAAAACTAAATTTCTCGTTCTGGAGGATGTATAGGTAAATCTTCTGGAAACACAACAACATATTCTCTCACAATAGGTACATCCTCTATTTGAACATTCCTTTCCTCACCCACAGTTATTTCATTCTCTTACTCTCCAATAATTGAATTTAGTTGAGCTACTAGGGGTGGATCTAGATAATAATCAAGCGGTGACGATTCTGCTCTAAAGATAATGTGTTCTTTATCATCGTCATCAAAAATCATAACCTCCTTCTTCTTACAATAAATTTTTGCATCATGATCTGAAAGCCAATCTATACCGAGTATTATATCTAATTCAATCATGGTTATGAAGATGAGATCAACAGTTAAAGAATATTTGTATGCCCTAATAGGGACATATTTACAGAACTTTGTAGCAATGAAACTTCCCTATTTTCTTATTTCTTTTCCCATGGTTTTCAGCAGCCCTATTCTTTCCATGCTCTCCATTAAAGTAATAAGACTTAGAGAATTATTTTTCGGTCTTGATAGCACATGAAACTATGTCCTCATATGATGAAAAATTTTGTTAGACCAGTGCCCGCTGGAGGAATGGCTTTAGGCCCTCAAAGAATCGATCAATTTTGCTCCTTGGATTTCGTATGTAGTACACAACATGTATTTCCAGCTTTGTAAAGTTGGCTTCATACGTGGAAACATTTTCATCCTCTTTTTGCCTCAGATTCAAGAATTTCCTCTCCATATCTGCTCTTTGTTCTCGAGGGAAATCTTTTTCTAAGAATATTTCCTTAAAATCCCTCCATTCCATCTCTTCTATTTCTTCTTCCTTCTTTGTGTTTTGGATTAATGACCACTACTGAACCACATCTCCCGATAGATGATATATTGCCATGGTAATATTCTCTCTTTCATTACATCCCAAAGAGAGAAATATCTTCTCAATGGAACATATCCATTGTTGTTCTACAAATGGGTTTGTAGTCCCGTTGAATGATGGAGGTTGTTGTCGCATAAAGCGATCTAGCATGGCTCCTCCACGTGGTGGATCGAGATACTCCATGTGGGTAAGGTTATTATTTATAACCTAAGTAAGTTGTCCCAGTATAGTTATGAGTTTCTCAGCACCCGTCATAGCACCAGAGACAACATTATTGTCTTACGTTGGAGGAAAATCCCTAAAGGGGACACACGCATTCATGCGATTTACATTTCATCCACTAGGCGCCATATATAGATAATGGAATACACTATATTCGGTCATGAATAATAATGTTAACCTTAACTTAAAAATACTCAGAAAAATTGAGATCATACTCATGGATAATCCCATATTCACAAAAATGGTTTCTTTAAGGAATATTTACATTAAATTCCTTCATAATGGCTTGTAAAGAAAATGTGAATTATCCTAAGCATATCCCCTGAGAGTGTTGTAACCAAGAGTACAGAAAGGCCCATTTCCTTGCAATAGTTCCCATTAGAGTCTAGCTCAAAGTAGTGTTTTCAGGTTTTACCCCTAGATACATCTGTGTCAGAGCTGCCTCTACCTACTCGTATCCAGACAGGGATGTATTTTTTTGAAAAATCCACATAATCTATTCTTTACCAAAATACCAGGATGTTATTGTATGTATATCCTCAAAGACTAACTTAGGGACTATTCCCTAATTCTACTTTTTCTAAATTTAGTTTCCAAGTATTCTACTAAACTTCCACTGATACCAACTGTAAGGACCCGACCCTAGTTTCCCAGAGTCGGTGCCTTATTCGATTACATTGGCAAACATATAAGGAATATGAATCCTAAAGGACCAAGTAGTTCAGTATTATTGGAAATAAGATACATACATAAGTTCAAATTTACATAAGTAAAGGAAAAAACAACACTAATTTATTCCACTAGAGTCATCACATCTCCTAGATTATGCTTGAAAGTCATTCATAAAATACTTATTCATGTCCTGAGAAAATGAAACATAAGAAAGGGGTGATCTCAAACACTCAGTAAGAGTAAGAAATATAGCAGAAGATAATATAAACATTAGACATGGTGAATAATTGAAAACACGTGTCTTTAATAATAAACATGAACACATTAAGGTAGGAATATGAGCAGAGTAAATAATGACATAATAAAACATAATCACGGGTATTCTACTAGTCAAATAACCACATGAAATATCAATAGCTGAACTCATAATAATGGAATGCATAATTCCAAACATTCTGAAACATTTTTTCAAGGCCTCGGCTAAGACGTCTAATGATTAAGGCCTCAGCCAAAATCTATATCACATTGGGAAAGGCCTCAGCCAATTCCACGTCTATTTGTCTCATTAGACCTACTGATACATCAAGGGGCTATAGAAGGACCCACCCATCACATAATAAGTACAATTAATTTCTTATATGATCGGGGATAAACATAAACAACATATACATTCATATTGAAACTATCATATGAAATGTAACAAACTTTCCCCAATTATTGAACATAAACACTAACCATTTGGAATAATATGGTGAATTGTTTTAGAACAGATCATCCACTATAGAGTTATTCATAAAACATTAAATAAAATATGGTATATGAATTAATAAATTATTAAACCAAATAATACCATAGAATCAACAAGAGTGTTGAATTAGACGAAAACACTCTTATAAAATCATTAAGCAATTCTTGAGATAAATACTCTTTTATTTTGAAAAGAAGAGTTATTTTGGAAAAATCTTTGTATAAAGCCAGAAGTTAATTAAGATAGTATTTTCATACTAAAATGAGAGATTTTATAAGGATAATGGTTTTCAAAAACAGATTATAGAGTTCCCTAGAAAATAGATAAGAATTTGAGAAATTCCCTTAAATCGGGCTTGTATTTTGGAAATAGTTTTGAAAGTTCCTTTAAAAACGAGTAACTATCCATAAAATTTGGAAGTGTTCTGGTTTGTACATATATATAAGATACTCACACAGAATATATGATGAGTACATAACAATACATTATAATTTCATTGAGGTAATTAGAAAATGAAAATATCCCGAATGAAAATGAAAGTTCGGGTGAAAAAATACTTACCACTTTGTAATCAAATGATTCGTATGCCCCAAAAATTAATAATATAAACATTATAGATTTAATAAAATTAGGATAAATATATTCATGATATATGAAATCAATGGTCAGTATACATAAACCATACAAAAGTATTAGTAGTGAATATGGAAAATCTCACGAAAATGGAAGTGAGATGAAGAAACCCTTACCTTAACTCCAAATGTGTTCCGCTCTTGTACTTAAGCTCCTCAAATATGAAATTATACTTGTTAATAACTTATTTCAGAACCTATTAGACATGTATTTAATTTACCATAATTCTGGTTAGTTCATTCATGTCTTTATTGACATGTTATTGTATTTAATTTCATCATTCTAGAGTGTTTGTTTCTCTTATTTTCATATCCGGTTCACTTGTTTTTAAGTAATGATGTAGAATGGATGTAAATATCAAGAATTGAAATTAAATATTATTCACAAACATTCAGAATTTTTAATTTCCATTTCTATCATTTGGTTAAATGGAATGAGGTTGAATCATTAGATGACAACCACTTCGATTATTCGGCTATATTTGGATTATTATGAACTAGTTTTGTCATATAACTTAATTATATGTACATATTCTGGTTCCTGAATATTAATTAGGTTATAATACATATATTATAGTCTGGTTCAACCATGAATATGGTTTCATGACCAGTAATGAAGAATAAATTGAATAACGAAACTTCGTCGCCCATGAAGGTTATAAATAGGAACCTCATGGATGCCGATTTCGTTTATAAAATAAAAGGGAGGGAGTAAGAATATTTATGATGGTTCTTACATTCAAATGATATAAATCCAGTATATAGATGTTACTGGAGTTATAATGATCATTTGGATATAGGAGGAGAGGAGAGGATAACAAAATAAGATAAATTAAAATGAAACCAAATGAAAAAGAAGGGTACTTTACCTCTTGAAATAACATCCTTGAGAAACTCCTTAAGGGAAGGGGTTTTGGTCTTTTGGAAAGACCAGAAGATTCTTGGACGTGGGGGAGGAGGTTGTGAGGTTATTTTCCCAGAATTTGGAAAGGCACAAGGCTTGAGAGGAGTGATTGGAAGAGGGGATGAGAGGGGGTTTTTATAGTGGAGGAGAGGAGTAATTTTTTAATATTTAATTCATTATTTTATTATTTCTTTCACGAAAACCAATAGTATTGTTTCATATGACCCATAATAGTAATAATGTCAGGTGATTTTGAACCATGTGGGCTTACATCATCCTTGCATCACATATGATGCAGTAAATCAAGTATTTAGTATTTATCGTATTTTATCATATTTTACTATTCATAAAAAGTTCAAGAATTTCAAAAAAATCCCAAAAATTCTCCCAAAACATTTTTCGACTTGTAGAATCCTAAAATTAAGTCCATTTTTCAAAAATAATTTTCTAAATATTATTAATTTAATATTTAATTTAAATCATAATTTATTATCAAAAACCATTTTTAAAACATTCATTAACATATTCTAAAATATAGGTATATCGTACTTTCAACTTGAATATTATTTATATATTATCATAGGTAAGGTTAATATTCATTAGGTTATATCACCATTCATAAGGGTATGTCACTATTCATAAGGGTAGGTTACTATTCACAAAAATTTATGTTTTTCTTATTGGACTATAAATAACTTACTAATCGCGACTGTGTATGTCAGATTTTTGAAATTCACATCACATAAGTGACTAAGTTATTTTTTAAGGGTCCCATAGCACTTAGTAGTTAATGTGATTATGAAATATTTATAATAAAGTAATTTCCTTTAAAAAATATTCGGTCGTTACATTCTCCCCTCACAAAAATTTCGTCCTCAAAATTCACAAAATATTACCTAAAAAGATTTGGATATGTATTTAACGTAAGCTCCTGAGGTTCCCATGTTGCTTCCTCCATCTTATGGTTCCTCCATAGAACCTTTACTAGATGAGTCGTCCAATTTCTCAATACTTGTTCTCTAGTATCAAGAATCTTGATAGGCTCTTCACAGTAAGATAGATCGAGCTCAAGTTCCACTTCTTCATAAGTGAGTACATGTGTTGAGTCTGGCATGTACTTTCTTAACATTGACACGTGGAACTCATTGTGAACCTTGGAGAGACATGGAGGCATTGCCAAACGGTAAGCTACGACTCTAATTTGGTCCATAATTTGAAAAGGTCTGATGTACTTGGGACTTAACTTTCCCATCTTACAGAATCGTATAATACCCTTCCATGGAGATACCTTTAAGAAAATGTGATCACCTTCTTGAAACTCCAAATCCTTCCTTCGGTTATCTGTACAGCACTTTTGCCTACTTTGAGCTATTTTGATATGGTTCTGGATAATCTTCACCTTTTACATTGTTTCTTCAAAAAGTTCTGGGCCCAGAAGCTTTCTTTAACCAACATCATCCCAGTAAGATGGTGTACGACATCGTCTCCTATATAATGCTTAATAGGGTGCCATCTGTATACTTGAATGGAAGCTATTGTTGTAGGAAAATTATACGAGAGGTAAATATTGATCCCACATGCCCTGAAAATCAAGTGAACAAGACCTCAACATGTCTTCCAATGTTTTAATAGTTCGTTCTGATTGTCCATAAGTTTGTGGGTGGTAGGCGGTGCTCAAATGAAGATCAGTATCTAGGACCTTTTGAATAATTTTAGAGAATATTAAAGTAAAATGTGGATCACGATCAGAAACAATTGATAGGGGAACTCCATGAAGTATCACAACTTCCTTAATATATAGTCTTTCTAGATGTTCAAGTGGTAGACCTTCTCTTATAGCAAGAAAATGCGCTGACTTGGTAAGACGGTCAATAATGACCCATATTGCATCATTCCTTCTAGGAGTCTTTGGTAGTCCTATTCCAAAGTCCATCGTGATATTATCCCATTTCCACTTAGGTATGAGAAGAGGTTTTAATACTCCTCCAGGATGTTGCCTTCAACTTTCACTTATTGAAAAACCATACATCTTGAAACAAAATCAGAAATCTCCCTCTTCATTTTGTCCAACAAAAAATGTTCCTTCAAATCTCTATACATCTTAGTGCTACCAGGGTGTATAGAGAAATTGGAACTATGAGCATCATCCAACAATTCCCTCTTTAGATCAGGTATATCGGGAACACAAAGTCTCTTCCCAAATTTCAAAATTCCATCTTCATATACGAAGTCACTCAATCTACCATCATTCACAGATTTAATCTTATTTTGAAACCCCTCATCATCAGCCTGATAACTGTTTATCCTTTCTAGTAAAGATGGTTTGGAAACCATATGAAAAATAATTGATGTTTCACCTTCCATGGTTATTCCCATATCTATCTTTACTAGATCCATGAAAATAGGATCCCTTTCAACTATCATCATGCTCAAAACTCCATGATCCTTTCTACTCAAAGCATCTGCCGCCTTATTTTCCTTCCTCGGGTGGTTGTGTATCATGAAATCATAATCCTTGAGTAGTTCGAGCCATCTCCTTTTCCTCATGTTCAGTTCTTTCTGTGAGAATATATACTTCAAACTCTTATGATCTCTGTATATCTCACATTTTTCTCCATAGAGGTAATGTATCCAAATCATCAAAGAAAATATTACCACTACTAACTCAAGATCATGGGTTGGACAGTTTTGTTCATGAATTTTTAGTTTCCAAGATGCATAAGAAATCACTCGATCATTCTGCATAAGGACACAACCAAGTCCTTTCTTTGATGCATCACTATAGATAACAAACCCATCATTCCCCGATGGTAGGGTCAATATAGGATCATTGACTAATCTTCTATTAAGTTCTTAGAAACATTCTTCACAATCTTTTTCCCAAACAAATTTAACCCCTTTATGTGTGAGCTTCGTTAGAGGGTTAGCCAGTCGGGCAAAATTCTGTACGAAACGCCGATAATAACCTTCTAAGTCAATAAAACTGTGTACCTCAGTTATGTTTGTTGGTGTGGGACAATATTGGATTGCCTTTGTCTTTGCATGATCAAATAGGATTCCATCCTAAGAGACAATATGGCCAAGAAATGAAATCTCCTGAAGCCAGAATTCACACTTGCTAAACTTCCCATATAATTCATTTCTTCTAAGAGTCTTCCGGATAATGCGCAAGTGATTTTCATGATCTTAATAGATTTTGGAGTATAATAAGATATCATCAATAAATACCACTACAAAACCATCCAGATATTCCTTGAAAACTCTATTCATTAGATCCATGAAGACAGAGGGTGCATTAGTTAATCCAAAATGCATTACTGTAAACTCGTAATGCACGTACCTGGTTCGAAACGCTATTTTCGGAATATCTTCCTTCTTCACACTAAACTGATGATATCAAGATCATAGGTCAATCATTGAAAAGTATTGATCTCCATGCATTTGGTCAAATAAATCATCAATGCGAGGTAGAGGATACTTGTTTTTTATTGTTATAGCATTGATCTCCCTGTAGTCGATACATAACCTCATAGATCCATCTTTCTTCTTAACAAAAAGGGCAGGGGATCCCCATGGAGAACCACTAGGGCGGATAAATCCCTTATTACTCAATTCCTCTAGTTTATTCTTTAGTTCCACTAATTCCAAAGTGGCCATTCTATAAGAGGTCTTCGATATGGGCCTTGAACCAGGAATTAAATCAATGGAAAACTCAATTTCTCGTTCTGGAGGATGTCCATGTAAATCTTTTGGAAACACATCAACATATTCTCTCACAATTGGTACATCCTCTATTTGAACATTACTTTACTCACCCAAAGTTATTTCATTCTCTTCCTCCCCTATAATTGAATTTATTTGAGCTACTGGGGGTGGATGTAGATAAGAATCTGGTGGTGACGATTCTTCTCTAAAGATAATGTGTTCTTTATCATCGTCATCAAAAATCATAACCTCCTTCTTCTTACAATAAATTTTTGCATCATGATCCAAAATCCAATCCATACTGAGGATTATATCAAATTCAATCACGGGTATGACGATGAGATCAGCAGATAAAGACAATTAGTATGCCCTAATGGGAACAAATTGACAGAACTTTGTAGCAATAATACTTCCCTATTACCTTATTTCCTTTCCCATGGTTTTTAGCATCCCTCTTATTTTATTGCTTTCCCTTAAAGTCATAAGACTTAGAGAATTATTTTTTTGTCTTGATAGCACATGAAACTATTTCTTAATATGATGAAATTTTTTGGGAGACCAGTGCCCGTCAGAGGAATGGATTTAGTCCATCAAAGAATCGATCAATTTTTCTCCTTTGATTTCGTATGTAGTCCACAACATGTCTTGCCATCCTTGTAAAGTTGGATTTATACTTGGAAACATTTTCATCCTCCTTTTGCCTCAGATTCAAGAATTGAATCTCCATATATGCTCTTTCTTCTCGAGGGAAATTTTTTTCTAAGAAGATTTCCTTAAAATCCCTCCATTCCATCTCTTCTATTTCTTCCTCCTCCTTTGTGTTTTGGATTGACCACCACTAATCCGCATCTCCCGATAGAAGATATATTGCCATGAAAACCTTCTCTATTTAATTACATCCCAAAGAGAGAAATATCTTCTCAATGGAACATATCCACTGCTCTACTAAAAACGGGTTTGTAGTCCCGTTGAATGATGGAGGCTGTTGTCGCATAAAGCGATCTAGCATGGCTCCTCCATGTGGTGGATCCAGATCCTACATACGGGTAAGTTTATTATTCATAACCTGAGTAAGTTGTCCCAGTATAGTTATGAGTTTCTCAGAACCAGTCACAACACCAGAGCCAACATCATTTTCTTTCTTTGGAGGAAAATCCCTACAGGGGACACGTGTATTCATGCGATTTCCATTCCGTCCACTTGGCGCCATATCTAGATAATGGAATACACTATATTAGGTCATGAATCATAATGTATTATCATAACTTAAAAATACTCAGAGAAATTGAGATCCTATGCATGGATAATACCATATTCACAAAAATGGTTTCCTTGAAGCATATTTACATTAAACTACTTCATAATAGCTTGTAAAGAAAATGTGAATTATCCTACGCATATCCCCCGGGAGTGTCGTAACCCAGAGTGCATCAAGGCCCATTTTCGTTCACCAGTTCCCGTTCGAGTCTAGCTCAAAGAGGTGTTTTTCGGGTTTTACCTCTAGATACATCTGTGCCAGAGCCGCCTCTAACTGCTCGTATCCAGACAGGGATGTATTGCTTGAAATATCCACATAATCTATTCCTTACCAAAATACCAGGACGTTCTTGTATGTCTATCCTCAAATACTAACTTATGGACTCTCCCCTAATTCTACATTTTCTAAATCTAGTTTCCAAGTATTCTACTAAAATTCCTCTAATACCAACTGTAAGGACCCGACCCAGTTGCCTGGAATCGGTGCCTTATTTCAATACGTTGGCATATATACAAGGAATATGAATCCCAAAGGACCGAGTGGTTCAGTATTATTGGAAACAAGATACATACATAATTTCAAATTTACATAAGGAAAAGAAAAACAACACTAATTTATTCCACTAGAGTCATCACATCTACCAGATTATACTTGCAAGTCATTCATAAAATACTTCATCATGTCCTGAGAAAATGAAACATAAGAAAGGGGTGATCTCAAACACTCAGTAAGAGTAAGAAATACATCGGAAGATAATATAAATATTAGACATGGTGAATAATTTAAAACACATGCCTTTAATAATAAACATGAACACATTATGGCAGGAATATGAGCTGAGTAAATAATGCCATAATAAAACATAATCATCAGTATTCTACTAGTCAAATAACCACATGAAATATCAATATCTGAACTCATAATGATGGAATGCATAATGCCGTACATTCTGAAACATTTTTTCAAGGCCTCGACCAAGACGTATAATGATTAATGCCTCAGCCAAAATCTATATCACATTGGGAAAGGCTTCGGCCAATTCCACATCTATTTGTCTCATGAGACCTACCGATGCATCGAGGGGCTATAACGGGCCCCAACCGTCACATAATAAGTCCAATGCATTCCTTATATGAGAGGGGATAAACATAAACAACATATAAATTCATATTTAAACTATCATATGAAATGTAACAAACTTTCCCCAATTATTGAACATAAACAATAACCATTCGGAATAAAATGGTGAATGGTTTTAGGACAGATCACCCAAAATAGAGTTATTTATAAACCATTAAATAAAATATGGTAGATTACTTCATAAATTATTAATCACAATAATACCATGGAATCAACAATAGTGTTTAATTAGACGAAAACACTCTTATAAAATCATTAAGCAATTCTTGAGATAAATACTCTTTTATTTTGAAAAGAAGAGTTATATTGGAAATTTTTTGTATAAAACCAGAAGTGAATTAAGATAGTATTTTCATACTAAAATGAGTGATTTTATAAGGATAATTGATCTCAAAAATATATTATAGAGTTCCCTTTAAAATAGACAAGAATTTGAGAAATTCCCTTAAATCGGGCTTGTACTTTGGAAACAGTTTTGAAAGTTCCTTTAAAAACTTGTAACTATCCATAAAATTAGGAAGGGTTATGGTTTGTACACATATATATATATGATAATCACAAAGAATATATGATGAGTACATAACAATACATAATAATTTCATTGAGGTAATTAGACAATGAAAGTATCCCGAATGAAAATGGAAGTTCGGGTGAAAAAACCCTTACACTTTCTAATCATATGATTCGTATGCCCCAAAATTAATAACATAAAAATGATAGATTTAATACCATTAAGATAAATATATTCATGATATGTGAAATCAATGGTCAGTATACATACACTATACATAAGTATTACTAGTGAATATGGAAAATCTCACGAAAAGGAAGTGAGATTAAGAAACCCTTACCTAAACTCCAAATGTGTTCCACTCTTGTAATTAAGATCCTGGAATTTGAAATTATAATTTTTAATAACTTATTTCAGAACCTATTATACATATATTTAGTTTACCATAATTATGGTTAGTTTATTTATGTCTTTATTGACAATTTATTGTATTGAATTTCGTCATTCTGGAGTGTTCGTTTCTCTTATTTTCATATTCGGTTCACTTGTTTTTAAGTAATGAAGTGGAATGGATGTAAATCTCCAAAATTGAAATTATATATTATTTATGAACATAAATAAGTGTTATTTTTCATTTATATAACTTGGTTACATGGAAGGATGATGAATTATCATATAGAACTTTAATGATAATTGTTTTAGTTAATTTGTGGGTTTTGATTACAACGAACTCATTTTTCTTTATAACCTAACACCATTTGAACAAAGAGAATACAGAATCTTAAATAGGTTATATTATATATAATAATCTGGTTCAACCATATCAGGAATGGTTTCATGACCAGAATTTAGAATTATAAAAGAAATTGAAAGTCCATTGTCCTTAAATGTGTAAAATTGACACATCTCGGATGGTGTTCTTGCTACCAGTATAAAAGAAGGTAAAAGGGGGAGATGATGATAAATTATTCCACTATCATGAAAACATTCCAGTACATATAAGGTACTGGATTCATCACAAAATTTGGATAAAGAGAGGTAATAGAAAAGGAAAACAAATGAACTTTAAAGGAAAGACAAAGAATTGAAAAGAGGAATTTACCTCTTGAACCAAACTTCCTTGAGAACCTCATTAAGGGAGAGGTTTTGGTCTTTTAATGAGAAAAAAGATTACTGGATTTGGGAGAGGAGGTTGGGAGGGTATTTTTCCAGAATTTGGAGATGGCACAAAGCTTGAGAGGAGTGATTGGAATAGGGGGTGAGAGGGGGGTTTTATAGTGGAGGAGAGAGGGGATTTCTTAATATAAAACTCATTAATTTATTATTTCTTCACAAGACAAGTAATATTAAGTATTACATGACCAAGAATATTAATTTTATCATGTGAATTAGGATTATGGGTGGTGACATCATCCATGATGCTAGGAATAGTCTATTTAGGTTATTATGTATATATACGATAAAATACCGTATTGTACTATTCATAAAAAACCAAGTATTTTAGAAAAATCCCAAAAATTCACACTAACCATTTTTCGACGTGTAGAATCCAAAAATAAATTCCATTTTTCAAAAATAATTTTATAAATATTATTAATTTAATATTTTATTGAAATCATAATTTATTATCAAAAACTAGTTTTAAAACATTAATTAACTTATTCTAAAATATCAGTATATCATACTTTCAACATGAATATTATTTATATATTATCATAGGTAAGGTTTCTATTCATTAGTTCATATAACTATTCATAAGGGTATGTTACTATTCAATAGGGTAGGTTACTATTCCCCAAAAAATTATGTTTTTCTTATTGGACTCTGAATAACTTTCTGATCGCGACTGTGTTTGTCGGATTTTTGAAATTCACATCACAGAAGTGAGAAACTTATGTTTTAAGGGTCCTATAGCACTTAGTAGTTAATGTGATTATGAACTATTTATAAGAAAGTAATTTCCTTTGAAAAATATTGGGTCGTTACATTCTCCCCTCATAAAAATTTCGTCCTCAAAATTCACAAAATATTACCTAAAAAGATTTGGATATTTCTTTAACATAAGCTCCTCGGGCTCCCATGTTGCTTCCTCCATATTATGGTTCCTCCATAGAACCTTTACCAGACGAGTCGTCTAATTTCTCAATACTTATTCTTTAGTATCAAGAATCTTGATAGGATCTTCACAGTAAGATAGATCGGGCTCAAGTTCAACTTCTTCATAAATGAGTACATGTGTTGGGTCTGACATGTACTTTCTTAACATTGACACATGGAACACATTGTGAACCTTGGAGAGACTTGGCGGAATTGCCAAACGGAAAGCAACGGCTCCAATTCGGTCAAGAATTTCAAAAGGTCTGATGTACCTGGGACTTAACTTTCCCTTCTTACAGAATCGTATAATACCCTTCCATGGAGATACATTTACGAAAATGTGATCACCTTCTTGAAACTCCAAATCCTTCCTTCGGTTATCTGCATAGCAACTTTGCCTACTTTGAGCTATTTTGATATGGTTCTGGATAATATTCACATTTTGCATTGTTTCTTCAACAAGTTTTGGACCCACGAGCATTCTTTCACCAACATCATCCGAGAAAGTTGGTATACTACATCACCTCCCATATAATGCTTCACAGGGTGCCATCTGTATACTTGAATGGAATCTATTGTTGTAGGAAAATTCTACGAGAGGTAAATACTAATCCCACATTCCTTAAAAATCAAGTGAAAAAGACCTCAACATGTCTTCCAATGTTTGAATAGTCCGTTCCAATAGTCCATCAGTTTATGGGTGGTAGGCAGTGCTCAAACGAAGATAAGTATCTAGGGCCTTCTGAAGACTTTTCCAGAATCTTGACCTAAAATGTGGATCACAACCCGAAAGAATTGATAGGGGCACTCAATGAATTCTCACAACTTCATTAATATACAGTCTTTCTAGACGTTCAAGTGGTAGATCTTCTCTTATAGTAAGAAAATGCACTGACATAGTAAGACGGTCAACAATAACTCATATTGCATCATTCCTTCAAGGAGTCTTTGGTAGTACCATGAAAAATTCAATCGTGATATTATCCAATTTCCACTATGGTATGGGAAGAGGTTGCAATACTCCTCCAGGCTGTTGCCTTCCAGCTTTCACTTGTTGACAAACCATACATCTTGACAAAAAATCAACAATCTCCCTCTTTATGTTGTCCCACCAAAAATGTTCCTTCAAATCTCTATACATCTTAGTGCTACTAGGGTGTATAGAGAAATTGGAACTATAAGCATCATCCAACAATTCCCTCTTTAGATCAGGTATATCGGGAATACAAAGTCTCTTCCCAAATTTCAAAATTCCTTCTTCATATACGAAGTCACTCAATCTCCCATCATTCACAAATTTAATCTTCTTTTGAAACCCCTAATCATTAGACTAAGAACTTTTTATCCTTTTTAGTAAAGATGGTTTGGAAAATATTTGAAAAAGTATTGATGTTTCACCTTCCATGGTTATTCCCATATCCATATTTACTAGATCCATGAAAATATGATCCCTTTCAACTCTCATCTTGTTCAAAACTCCATGATCCTTTCTGCTCAAATCATCTGCCACCTTATTTTCCTTCCCCGAGTGGTAGTTTATCGTGCAATCATAATCCTTGAGTAGTTCAACGCATCTCCTTTGCCTCATGTTGAGTTATTTCTGTGAGAAAATATACTTCAAACTCTTGTGATCTGTATAAATCTCACATTTGTCAAAATAGAGATAATGTCTCCATATCTTCAAAGCAAAGATTACAGTAGCTAACTCAAGATCATGAGTAGGATAGTTTTGCTCATGAATTTTTAGATATCATGATGCATAAGTAATAACCCTATCATCTTGCATAAGGACACAACCAATTCCTTTCTTTGAAGAATCACTATAAATAACAAACCCATCATTCCCTGATGGTAGAGTCAATATAGAAGCATTGACTAATATTATTTTCAATTATTCGAAAAAAATTTCACAATCTTTTGTCCAAAAAAATTTAACCCCTTTACTTGTGAGCTTCATTAGCTGGTTATCCAGTTGGGAAAAAAATCTATACGAAACGCCGACAATAACCTGCTAAGAAAACAATACCGCGTACCTCAGTTATGTTTGTTGGCGTGGGCCAATCATGAATTGCCTTTGTCTATGCAGTCCCATAGAACTTAGTAGTTAATGTGATTATGAAATATTTATAAGAAAGTAATTTACTTTAAAAAATATTGGGTCGTTACATTCTCCCCTCCTTACAAAAAATTTTTCCTTGAAATTCACAAAATATTACCTAAAAGGATTTGGATATGTCTTCAACATAAGCTCCTCAGGCTCCCATGTTTCTTCCTCAATCTTATGGTTCCTCTATATAACCTTTACCAAAAAAGTCATCCGATTTCTCAATACTTGTTCTCTAGTATCAAGAATCCTGATAGGCTATACACACTAAGATAGATCCGGCTCAAGTTCCACTTCTTCATAAGTGAGTACATGTGTTGGGTATGGAATGTACATTCTTAACGTTGACACATGGAACACATTGTGAACCTTAGAGATAATTGGCGGCATGCCAAACGGTAAGCTATGACTCCAAATCGGTCCATAATTTTAAAAGGTCCGATGTACCTGGGACTTAACTTTATATTCTTACCGAATCGTATAATACCCTTCCATGGAGATACCTTTAAGAAAACTTGATCACCTTCTTGAAACTCCAAGTCCTTCCTTCGTTTATTTGTATAGCTCTTTTGCCTACTTTGAGCTATTTTGATATGGTTCTGGATAATCTTCACCTTTTTAATTGTTTCTTCAACAAGTTCTGGAACCACGAGCTTTCATTCCCCAACATCATCCTAGCAAGTTGGTGTACGACATCGCCTCCTATATAATGCTTCATACTGTGCCTTCTATATACTTGAATGGAAGATATTATTGTAGGAATATTCTATGAGAGGTAAATAATGATCCCACATGCCTTGAAAATCAAGTGAACAAGACCTCAACATATCTTACAATGTTTGAATAGTCCTTTATGATTGTCCATCAGTTTGTGGGTGGTAGGCAGTTCTCAAACGAAGATCAGTATCTGGGTCCTTCTGAAGACTTTTCTAGAATCTTGACATAAAACGTGAATCATGATTAGAAACAATTGATAGGGGTACTCCATGAAGTCTCACAACTTCATTAATATATAGTCTTGCTAGAAGTTCAAGTTGTAGATCTTCTCTTATAGCAAGAAAATGCACTGACTTGGTAAGACGGTCAATAATGTCCCATATTGCATCATTCCTTCTAGGATTATTTGGTAGTCCCATGACAAAGTCCATATTGATATTATCCCATTTCCACTCAGGTATGGGAAGAGGTTGCAATACCCCTCTAGGTTGTTGCCTTCCAGCTTTCACTTGTTGACAAACCATAAATCTTGACACAAAATCAGCAATATCCTTCTTCATGTTGTCCCACAAAAAATGTTCCTTCAAATCTCTATACATCTTAGTGCTACTACGGTGTATAGAGAAATTGGTACTATGAGCATCGTCCAAAAATTCCTTCTTTAGATCAGGTTTATCAGGAATACAAAGTCTCTTCCCAAATTTCAAAATTCCATCTTCATATACGAAGTCACTCAATCTCCCATCGTTCACAGATTTAATCTTCTTTTGAAACCCCTCATCATCAGCCTGAGAACTTTTTATCCTTTTTAGTAAAGATGGTTTGGAAACCATTTGAAAAAGCATTGATGTTTCACATTCCATGGTTATTCCCATATCCATCTTTACTAGATCCTTGAAAATAGGATCCCTTTCTACTATCATCATGAACAAAACTCCATGATCCCTTTTTCTCAAAGCATCTTCCACCTTATTTGCCTTCCTCGGGTGGTAGTGTATCGTGGAATAATAATCCTTGAGAAGTTCAAGCCATCTCCTTTGCCTCATGTTGAGTTATTTCTATGAGAAAATATACTTCAAACTCTTATGATCAGTATAAATCTCACATTTTCACCATAGAGATAATGTCTCCATATCTTCAAAGCAAAGATTACAACAGCTAACTCAAGATCATGAGTATGATATTTTTGCTCATGAATTTTTAGCTGTCGTGATGCATAAGCAATAACCCTATCATTTTTCATAAGGACACAACCAAGTTCTTTCTTTGAAGCATCACTATAAATAACAAACTCGTCATTCCCCAATGGTAGAGTCAATATAAGAGAAATGACTAATCTTCACTTTAGTTCTTTGAAAAATTCTTCACAATCTTTTTTCCAAACAAATTTAACCCGTTTACGTGTGAGCTTCATTAGCGGGTTAGCCAGTCAGGAAAAATTTTGTACGAAATGCTGATAATAACCTGCTAAGCCAATAAAACTACGTACCTCAGTTATGTTTGTCGGCGTGGGCCAATCTTGGATTGCCTTTTTCTTTACAGGATCAACTAGGATTCCATCCTTAGAGACAATATGGCCATTAAATAAATCTCTTGAAGCTAGAATTCAATCTTGCAAAAATTCCCATATAATTCATGTCTTCTAAGAGTCTTCATGATAATGCGCAAGTGATTTTCATGATCTTCATAGATTTTGGAGTATACCAAGATATCATCAATAAATACCACTAAAAAATCATCGAGATATTCCTTGAAAACTCTGTTCATTAGATCCATGAAGACAGAGGGTGCATTAGTCAATCCAAAAGGCATTACTGTAAACTAGTAATGCCCGTACCTGGTTCGAAACACTATTTTTTGGAATGTCTTCCTTCTTCACACTCAACTGATGATATCCAGATCAAAGGTCAATCTTTGAAAAGTATTGAGCTCCATGCGGTTGGTCAAATAAATCATCAATGCGAGGTAGGGGATACTTGTTCTTTATTGTTATAGCATTAATCTCTTTATAGTAGATACATAATCTCATAGATCCATCATTCTTCTTAACAAAAAGGACAGGGGCTCCCCATGGAGAAACACTGGGGCAGATAAATCCTTTATTACTCAATTCCTATAGTTGTTTATTTAGTTCCACTAGTTCCACATTGGACATTATATAAGGGGTCTTCAATATGGGCCTTGAACCACGAATTAAATCAATGGAAAACTTAATTTCTTATACTGGAGGATGTCCAGGTAAATCTTTTGGAAACACATCAACATATTCTCTCACAATAGGTACATCCTCTATTTGAAAATTCCTTTCCTCACCCACTATTATTTCATTCTATTCCTCCCCAATAATTGAATTTAGTTGAGCAACTAGGGGTAGATCTAGATAATAATCAGGTGGTGACGATTCTGATCTAAAGACAAGGTGTTCTTTAACATCGTCATCAAAAATCGTAACCTCCTTCTTTTTACAATAAATTTCTGCATCATGATCTGAAATCCAATCCATACCAAGGATTATATCGAATTCAACAATGGGTATGATGACGAGATCAACAGATAATGAAAACTTGTATGACCTAATGGGAACAGATTGACAGAACTTTGTAGAAGTGATACTTCCCTTAGGAGTTTTGACTGATAACTCCCTTGTTAAATCAAATTGGAAATATCTAATTTTCTTATAAAACTGGGAATATATGAAATAATGCGATGATCTAGAATCAAATAAAGCATTGGATAAACTTGAGGAAACGATCAGAGTACCTTCCCCCACATCACGTGAAACTTCAACCATTGCATTTGTGATCGCATATGCTTTTCCTTGCTCCCTTGGCCTCCTCTATTGCATATTTCCTTGACATTTTGGACAATTATTAGCATAGTGCCCCATCTCTTGACAATTATGGCATCGAACATCATTGGATTCCTTCTTTCCTTTGCAATCACCAGTAAGATGGCATTTATGACAACATTTGTAGCATACTCCTTTTCCTTTTAAGCACGCACCAGGGTGTTTCCTTCCACAATTGTCACATGGTTGAAATTCAACTCTTCCCTTCTTCCCTGTTTCCTTATTTTTATTTCCCATGGTTTTAAGCAACCCTCTTCTTTTCTTGCTTTCCCTTAAAGTCACAAGACTTAGAGAATTCTTTATCTGTCTTGATAGCACATGAAACTATGTCCTCATATGATGAAAAATTTTGGGGGCCCAGTTCCCGCCGGAGGAATGGATTTAGGCCATCAAAGAATCGATCAATTTTTCTCCTTGGATTTCATATGTATTCCACAGCATATCTTTCCAGCCTTGTAAAGTTGGATTCATACTTGGCAACATTTTCATCCCCCTTTTGCCTCAGATTCAAGAATTGCCTCTCCATATCTGCTCTTTGTTCTCGAGGGAAATATTTTTCTAAGAATATTTCCTTAAAATCCCTCCATTCCATATCTTCTATTTCTTCATCCTTTTTTGTGTATTGGATTAATGACCACCACTGATCCGCATCTCTCGATAGATGATATACCGCCATGACAATCTTTTCTCTTTAATTACATCCCAAAGTGAGAAATATCTTCTCAAATGAGAAGAACATAATGAACATCAAGTGAATAATTGAATAACATGATTATAAAGAGAATAATGTTATTATATATCAAATGGCAGCACACATATATCACATACAAGAAATAAGTGGAAAAAAATGAAAATCTCACATAAATGAAAGTGATATGAGAAACCCCTTGCCTTAACTCCAAACGTGTTCCTCTCTTGTACTTAAGCTCCTGGAATATGAAATTATACTTGTTAATAAATTATTTCAGAAACTATTATAAATGTATTTAGTTTATCATAATTTTGGTTAGTTTATTTATGTCTTTATTGACAACTTATTGTATTGAATTTAGTCATTTTAGAGTGTCTATTTCCTTTATTTTCATATTCGGTTCACTTTATTTTAAGTAATAAAGTGGAATGGATGTAAATCTCTATAATTGAAATTATACAGTCTTTCTAGATGTTCAAGTGGTAGATCTTCTCTTATAGTAAGAAAATGTGCTGACTTGGTAAGACGGTCAACAATGACCCATATTGCATCGTTCCTTCTAGGATTCTTTGGTAGTCCCATGACAAAGTCCATCATGATATTATCCCATTTCCACTCAGGTATGGGAAGAGGTTGAAATAATCCTCGAGGCTATTGCCTTCAGATTTCACTTGTTGACAAACCATACATCATGACACAAAATCAGCAATCTCCCTCTTCATGTTGTCCCACCAAAAATGTTCCTTGAAATCTATATACATCTTAGTGCTACTAGGGTGTATAGAGAAATTGGAACTATGAGAATCATCCAAAAATTCCCTCTTTTGATTAGGTATATTAGGAACACAAAGTCTCTCCCCAAATTTCAAAATTCTATCTTCATATACGAAGTCACTCAATCTCCCATCATTCACAGATTTAATCTTCTTTTGAAACCCATCATCATCAGCCTGAGAACTTTTTATCCTTTCTAGTAAAGATAGTTTAGAAACCATTTGAAAAAGCATTGATGTTTCACCTTCCATGGTTATTCCCATATCCATATTTACTAGATCCATGAAAATAAGATCCCTTTCAACTCTCATATTTTTAAAAACTCCATGATCCTTTCTGCTCAAAGAATCTGCCACCTTATTTGCCTTCCCCGGGTGGTAGTGTATCGTGCAATCACAATCCTTGAGTAGTTCAATCCATCTTCTTTGCCTCATGTTGAGTTCTTTCTGTGAGAAAATATACTTTAAACTATTGTGATCAGTATAAATCTCAAAATTTTCACCATAGAGAAAATGTATCCATATCTTCAAAGTAAAGATTACAGTAGCTAACTCAAGATCATGAGTAGGATATTTTTTCTCTTGATTTTTTAGCTGTCGTGATGCATAAGCAATAACCCTATCATTTTTCATAAGGACACAACCAAGTCCTTTATTTGAAGCATCACTATAAATAATAAACCCGTCATTCCCCGATGGTAGAGTCAATATGGGAGCATTGACTAATCTTATTTTTAGTTCTTCGAAACATTCTTCACAATATTTTGTCCAAACAAATTTAACCCCTTTACGTGTGAGCTTCGTTAGCGGGTTATCCAGTACGGAAAAATTTTGTATGAAACGCTGATAATAACCTGCTAAGCCAATAAAACTGCGTACCTCAGTTATATTTGTTGGCATGGGCCAATCTTGGATTGCCTTTTTCTTGGCAGGATCAACTAGGATTCCATCCTTAGAGACAATATGACCATGGAATGAAATCTCCTGAACCCAGAATTCACACTTGCTAAACTTCCCATATAATTCATGTCTTCTAAGAGTCTTCAGGATAATGCGCAAGTGATTTTCATAATATTCGTAGCTTTTGGAGTATACCAAGATATCATCAATAAATACTACTAAAAATCATAGAGATATTCCTTGAAAACTCTGTTCATTAGATCCATGAAGACAGAGGGTGCATTAGTCAATCCAAAAGGCATTACTGTAAACTCGTAATGCCCGTACCTAGTTTGAAATGCTGTTTTCGGAATGTCTTCCTTCTTCACACTCAACTGATGACATCCAGATCGAAGGTCAATCTTTGAAAAGTATTGAGCTCCATGTAGTTAGTCAAATAAATCATCAATGTGAGGTAGGGGATACTTGTTCTTTATTTTTATAGCATTGATCTCCCTATAGTCGATACATAACCTCATAGATCCATCTTTCTTCTTAACAAAAAGGACAGGGGCTCCCCATGGAGAAAAAATAGGGAGGATAAATCCCTTATTACTCAATTCCTCTAGTTGTTTATTTAGTTCCAATAATTCCACAGTGTCCATTCTATAAGGGGTCTTTGATATGGGCCTTGAAATAGGAATTAAATCAATGGAAAACTCTATTTCTCATTCTAGAGGATGTCCAGGTAAATCTTCTGGAAACACATCAGCATATTCTCTCACAAAAGGTACATCATCTATTTGAACATTCCTTTCCTAAACCACAGTTATTTCATTCTCTTCCTCCTCAATAATTGAATTTAGTTGAGCTACTGGGGGTGGATCTAGATAAGAATCAGGTGGTGACAATTCTTCTTTAAAATAATGTGTTCTTTATCATCGTCATCAAAAATCGTAACCTCCTTCTTCTTACAATAAATTTTTGCCTCATGATCTGAAATCCAATCCATACTAAGGATTATATCGAATTCAATCATGGTTATGACGATGAGATCAGAAGATAAAGAACATTTGTATGCCCTAATGGGAACAGATTGATAGAACTTTGTAGCAATGATACTTTTCTATTTCCTTATTTCCTTTCCTATGGTTTTCAGTAGCCCTCTTCTTTTCTTTATTTCCCTTAAAGTCATAAGACTTAGAGAATTATTTTTAGTTCTTGATAGAACATGAAACTATGTCCTCATATGATGAAAAATTTTGGGAGACCAGTGCCCGATGGAGGAATGGCTTTCACTACAACAAAAATGGTGTCTAGCGGCGGTTCTGGGAACCGCCGCTAAAACTTTTTAAAAAATGGTATCCCAGTAGTTTATAATAAACCGACGCAAGACATATTTTTTTTACAGCCCCAACCCTTCCAACCCACCCCGACCACACCCTGTGACCCCGCTTTCCCTACGACCCCAGCCCCCCGTGACCCCAATGACCCCGCGACCCCAACGACCCCGACGACCCCGCTTCCCCCGGCCCCCCGTGACCCCGACGACCTATACGAACCCTAAGGTTTGAAATTAGGTGAGTAGTATGATTTTTTCTAAAATTTTGAAATTTATGGGTTGTGATATTGATGTTTATATATTTTCTAGTTATGATTACTTATGGTGTATTAAGGAATTGTTAATGAAATTTATAACCTTTACCAAAACACATATTGAGATCCAATTATTTACCTGACCACTATGATTAGTGAGTTGGAGAGTGGTAATTGAGTATTTTAGTTCCTTAATCCCTAAATAATAATATTAAACACATGGAATGAGGTTAAAACTAGCTCCTAGGTAACATATGGATTTAGAAAAAATTCTCCCCAAATTCAACATTGATGACTGAAAGTAATTTTTTATTAATACCAAGAGAAAACCAGATTACACTTCACGGGGGACGAAAATAGTGAAGGCCAAGAGAGTCCTTCCTAACCACATTTACACACTCCAAAGGAAGAGAGTTAAGGCTGTCATAAACCACCAGCGTCTCCTCAGGTCGGCCCCAACGAGCCAGTTCATCAGCCGAAAAGTTGGACTCCCTCAGACTATGGTGAACCATCCTTCCCTGATTGGTCTCCACTTTACACCGGCAACATATATACGTTAAATCCCATGATATGTCTTGATAGCCCTAGAGAGATCTGACCAGAACCTTCGAGTCTGATTCCAATTCTATCACTAGGAGCCCCTTCCTCCTTCATACCATCAAACCTGAAAGAAGGGCTCTAAACATTGATGTAATGATAAAAAGTTCCTTTAATGTAGAATACATGGTTACCTAGATGGTAGTTCTAAAATTAATAGTCAAAAGAAATTAATTTTTATAAGGAAATGTACTTTTCAATGTTCTCAAGTTTCTAAGGTAATCTGAGTTGGTTTTTATGTTTTTTATTATATAATTTAGGGAGATAATGAGTTTAACAAGAGATAACATCTCCCTTTATTTCTTTTCCGATCATGGGTTGGGATTTCCCCTCATTATTTGAGTTAATAAAGAAACCTACCGGATTGTTTTAGGAGGTGTGGGTTCCTTTTTATCCTCATCATAATTCTTAGCTTCTATGGGTTTTTTAATCAAGAATTATCCTAATATTTTGAACCCTTTAATAGTTTGGGACTAATTGGTTTATGATTTTTAATGGTTTTCCCACTCCATAATATAGTCACAACTTTATGTTTTTCCTAAGAAGATTCAATGTAACAATATTATCCCCTAAAGGATGAGGAATGGAAAACCTAAGTAGGTATAAGTTCCTTACTTTTTTCATGCTTTTGAAGTGAGATTTTATGGATAAAACATTTGATTTTACTTTTTCCATTTTATTTCACAATTTCACAAGTAATAGTTGTGGAATTGATAGGATAGGTGTTGAGATAGTAGGTTTATCCCAGGAGAATATTTAGGTTGAGGAATGGGTTGCTCTAATTATACTGATGGATGATGGAATTTTTCTTGATTGTATTGACACAAGTTATTAGTTTTAATTTTTATGAGGGTAAGTATTGGGACCGTGTGACTAGCTTGTTCATTCATTATCCAACCAGTGAAATACAAGATAGTAATTATACCATGAATTTAAATTGTTTTGGTACTATGGATTTTTAATTTTTTTGATAATTGTTATCAATAGATGTAATACCAATAAGATCCTCGTTAATTTAAGAGATTCCTGGGACATTTTCAGTCTTATGTTGTCCTGGATGATAGTACCAACACCCCACATTTCATCTCAAAATTTCCAACATGATTCTACTATGAAACTCCAAACACCAAGCCCAGACACATCAACTATTCTACAAATACACTAGTTTGATCCCCAAACCACATCAGCCGCATCTTGAATGCCATTTATGATGTGGTCTCCACCTTACCACATCAATTTTTATGAAACAACACTAGTAAGTCCTTATCTAGATGAATTATACCAAAGGCACTCAATCTTACCCACCAATGCACTATCATATCCTGACCACGATTCCTTAAAACTCAAGGAATAACAAAAATGTTCAATGCCCACACCAAAGTCTGAATATGACTCTTAGTTTAACTCCGTGGTCAGATCCTCAATTGTCCCATTTAACCATAATTATATACTCATGAGCACTAACACATATATGATCAAAATCACCCTCAAGTCACACCACCAATATTTTCTATGTGAATACACCAAAGAGAGGTCTAGGAATTTAATCCACACAAGGTTTCTTAGAACCTCAAAACCTAATCTCCCAAGTTATTTAATCATGCATTTCCATGAACACCACCACTTATCATGCCTCAAGACTACAATCGCTCACATGGTTTTTATCACTCCAAATTAACAATGTGTTGAGTTTTTTAAGCATCATAAGGTTTTCCCTAAACATTATTTATAATAGATTTAATCGATATTAGAGTTTTATATGAAGACTCTATAGAGAACTTAGGTTGGGGTTATTCCAAATTAACAATGTGCTTTGGTTTTCATGGTAAAGTAGCTACCACATTGTTAGCACACTGTTTCTATTTACCAAAGAAACTTCCCCTATCCCAAACACAAGAGGGTTCATATCTAACTCAGGGGATAATCTTTATTATATTATGTTTCTGTAATCTTATACTATCATATATATGAATATTTTTCTCTATTTAGTAGCAACTATGTGTTTTAATTTTTATTATTATTGTGTAGGCACATTGTGATATACATGGATAAAATCTAGATCACATTACTGAGGAATACACCTTAGTATGTTAAGGGATTGAATGAGATTTTAGATTTTTCAATTTCTAATTGATCCGTTGAAGGGAGAATAAAATTTCCATGTCCAAAATGTAAATTCAGAACATGGTTGAAGAGAGATGAAGTTTATGAACATTTAATACTAAAGCAATTCCCTGGTCAATATTTTTGTTGGATTTGGCATGGAGAATCAAACGTTACAGAAAGATTGAGCACTGATTTTAATCCACAGAATGAGGTCCCATGTTCGTCGACAATGGAAAATGAAATACAAAAACTCATAAATGATACATTCTTCACTACAAGACACCACTATCAGCATAAAAACATATCAGAACAACCAGAAGAGGGTGCTACAAATTGAAATGTGACAAATGATGTTTTTGAGACTCTAACACCGGAAAATCAAGATTGTAACATATCATTAGATCCTCCTCTTGATTCTGTGGAGCCAAATTTAAGAGAAAACTTCACTGAGGAAAATGTGTTTCATGATTTAGTTGACGATGGAAATCAAGAGTTGTACAGTGGGTGTTTGAAATATTCAAAGCATTCAAATATGATGAAGTTGTACCATATCAAATGTCTATGTGGAATTACAAATAAGGCAATGTCCATGATATTGGAATTGATTTGTGATGCATTTCCTAAATAAAAAATCCCATAATATTTTTATGATATGAAAAAAGCTATTAACAAGCTTGGTCTGAATTACACAAAAATACATGCGTGTCCCAATGATTGTATGCTTTATTGGGGAGAGGATTCAAGTAGACAGAATTGCAAGAAATGTTCTTATTCTAGATGGCAGGCAAAGGGTGATGTTGGAATTCTGAATGAACATAATTTCATGGAGGAGAAGAAAAGGAACACACTTGCAAAGGTTTTGCGTTACTTTCATTTGAAGCCTCGATTGTAAAGATTATTCATGTCATCGAAAACCACTGAATACATGAAGTGGAATTCTGTAGAAAATAACAATGATGGGTTAATGAGACATCTAGGAGATTCCCTATCATTGAAGACATTTGATTCATTACATCTAGATTTCTCAACTGATCCTAGGAATTTTCAATTGGGACTGGCTTCCGATGGATTCAACCCATTTGGGAATTTGAGTACCAGTTATAGCATTTGGAAAGTTTTTTTGATCCCTATAATTTGCCTCCGTGGATGTGTATGCAACAAACATATGTTATCCTTTCGATGATTATTCCTGGAAAACAAATGCCTGTAAATGATATTGATGTATACTTGCATCCATTGATTGAAGAATTGTAGGAGTTATGGAGAAACGGTGTTAATACATTTGATGCTTCTTCTAAAACAATGTTCAAAATGCATGCTGCTTTAATGTGGACCATTAGTGACTTCCCTGGGCTTAGGAATTTATCTGGATGGAACACTTACATGAGTTTGGATTTTCCCATTTGTAACTTTTATTTTTATCCCAAATGGATACCTCACAATAGAAAATGGTGTTTCTTGTGTCATCGAAGATTTCTCGATGCATCTCATAGATGTCGGCTGAACAGATCAAAATTTAATGGTTCCATTGATCATAGACCACCTCCAAAGTTGTTAACTGGTTCTGAAATATTGACATAGCCTGAAAATGTTGAAATAGAATTTGGGAAGGTTCATCATTTGAATGATAGTAGAAAACGGGTCCGAAGTGCATCGTCAAGCAAAATCGGAACGCAACAATGGAAGAAAAAAGGTATATTCTTCAAACTTCCGTATTGGGAATTTAATTTGTTGAGACATAATCTTGATTTGATGCATATTGAGAAGCATTTCTGTGATAATTTGATTTTCACATTGCTTAATGAGCATGGAAAGTCGAAGGATCATCTCAATGCTCATAAAGACTTACAAGAAATGAACATAAAACGCGATCTTTGTCCAGATGAGAATAAAATGTATCCTCCGACAATTTTTGCAATGAAAAATAGGGATAAAGATACATTCCTTCGAATTTTAAAGAATGTTAAGGTATCTGATGGTTATTTAAGTAACATCTCGAGGTGTGTTGACTTGAAGAATCATAAGTTACATGGATTGAAAAGTCACGATTCACATATTTTTTTACAACAGTTACTACCATTGGCATTGCGTATATTATTACCTGAAAAAATTACTGCTGTTGTACTCCAATTATGCACATTTTTCAGACAACTATGTGAGAAATATCTACATCCATTTCAGCTTGACAACCTCCAAGAGAGGTTTGTATTGACCCTTTGTGCAATGGATATGATCTTTCCTCCATCATTTTTTACTGTAATGTTGCATTTAACTGTGGATTTGGTTGAGGAAGCTAAATTAGGAGGCCCCGTTCATTATCGTTGCATGTATCCAATTGATAGGTACTTTATTTATATGTTTTTTCATTTAAGTAAACAATTTTTGGTACTTAATTAAATACATAATTATGTTTATTTTATTTCACAGATATCTTGGGCATTTGAAATCATACGCGAGAAATAAAGCTCAACCAGAAAGCTCTATTACTGAAGGCTATTTGGCTGAGGAGTGTCTTACCTTTTGTTCTAGATACTTGGATGATATTGAGACAAGATTTAATCGAGTTGGACATGTTGACGACACATTGACTCAATCTCAAATACATAAAAAATCCAAAATATTTCCCGCTATTGGCTGATCAGTTGGGAGGACCTCAAATGTGACACTAACTGAATTGGAATTATTACAGGCACACAGATATGTGATGATGAATAGTGAAATTGCAGATCCATTTATTGAAGAGTTGAAGATACAAACAAAGAGACGAATGAGAGGCTGAACACAAAATGAGAAAGATATAACGAAAGCTGTTAATAAAGAGATTGTAGAATGGTTTGAATGACGTGTAAGTTCATAAATATTAAAATAAGTATGAATATTAGTTTGACACATACATTTTGTAAATATAATAAAGTATATTTCTTTTTTTTAGATCATGAATACTGATACTCGAGCAGAGGTGTTAGAAGATTTGAAGTTTCTTTCTAGAGGTCCTCTAAAACAAGTTAGAAAGTTCGACGCTTATAATGTGAATGACTTTAGATGTCGTATAGTCGATCAAGAAGTGGGTTTGAAAACATAGAATAGTGGTATATTTACATTTGGTGAAGTGGAATACTATGGAAATCTACATGATATTATTGAATTAAACTACCACAGACATTTTTCTTTTGTTTTATTCAAATGCAAATGGGTCGATATTATTAGAGTTGTTAAAAGAGATTCCTTCCAATTTACTTTTGTGAACTTCTCTCGCTTGATGGATGTTGGTGATCGTGAACTGCATGATCCATATATCTTAGCATTGCAAGAAAAAATGGTATATTATGTGAATGATGTTGTTGATGAAGGGTGGAGTGTAGTTTCTCACGCAATATAAAGATATTTGTATGATACGGGTAATGAAGTGGATAATTTGACCTCTGAAATTGAATTTAATCAACAACAGGAAGCAGAATTATTTGTCCATCATGATATTGAAAAAATTAGTCTAGAAAGGATGAATTAAGTGGATGAAGCAATGGAGCAGGAAACCGACAAGATTGAAGGGGGAAATTATTGTATGTAGAATTATTTATTTATTTAGCAACCACTTGTTTCATTTTTGTAGTCATTCATTATCATTGTTATATATAATTTGTTTGTTAGTACTAGACATCTATTATCATTTTTATTTTTATTTTCTGCATAATTTTTTTGAAATATATATTCTGAACATAATTTTATTTTATTAAATGACAGGAATGCCAAGGAGGAAGCAGTATACTATTTCATCTAGTTTCGTGATAGATGACGATCCATCTGGATCCCTCCCCACGACATCTGAGGCACCAGCTGCCTATACTCCTGCACCATCTCCCCATGCACTATCTTTCTCACCATCTTTGGATGTCCCATTAGAGGGTGAGTCATATAATCCCCCTTCAGGAGCCTCAATAGTGGGGCAGTGACATGCCAATTCCAGTTCATCATGGGCATACTGGAGTGTCACTATCATAGGTACAAATTTTAATTAAATAAATTTATTGCATTTTGTTTATAATAATTGTTTTCTCATTGAATATGACAAAAATTCAACCATGTAGAAAAACATAAAAAGTGCAGATGTTTGGAATATGACAGGCGAAAAGATAGTCATGTCATTTTATTCTTATGGGGTCCCGACGGATGACGCTGTGGGGTTACTTGGCCATATTATAGGCCAGCTGGCAGCGGAGCCCATTTCCCTTCCTATTTCATATGATGACTGGAGACATATGCCTCCGAGATAGAAAAATTAAGTTTTTGATTCTCAAATAAAGGTAAATTTATTACATTATGGTTTAATTGAATGTTATGTTACTAATATGTTCAAAATGAATTTCTGTATACAGATGTTATTCCACTTTACAGTTTCTGATGTGATAACATGGAAGTGGACGTTGAAAAATCTAGGTAAGAAATGGAAAGATTTAAAATGAATATTGTGGTGTGATGTCAAAAATACTTCTTTGACTATGCAACAAATGTATGAGAAGCTACCCAGTGGGGTACCGAAAGAACAGTGGAAAGTTTTTGTTGACAGACATCGTGATGAGAAGCTGATGGTATTGAAATATATATTATTATATTATCCTCATTTTACATTTATACATGTATATGAAGATGGCATGACATTGAATACATTACTATTAAATAAAATTTTATTTATTTTAGGATCTCTCAAGAAATAATGCTTCAAACCGGGCTAAGCAAGTCATCCCTCACACTATGGGCTCAAAAAGATTTTCTAGAAGCCGAACGAAATTGGTAATCTTTTAATTAGTTTAAATATTTATAAGACAATATTATATGTTTAATATATTGAATTGTTGATTTATCTTTTCTTAATGCAGTCACAGAGTTTAGGGCACGAAGCATCCTGAACTGAACTGTGGTTAGATGTTCACAAGAAATTATATGGAAGTTTTGTTAATGAGCCTGCTAAAGAAGTTGGGGTATGAAGTTAGTTTCTTATTATAATAACTTATTATCAGTTTTTACTGTGTTAATATATATTGATATTTGATTTATAGGTAAAAATTAAAGAACTATGGGATGCCAATCCTGCGCAGTCTTACTCAGTCTCCCAAGATGACCTGGTTGCTAAAGTCCTTGGGAAGGAGCATCATGGTAGAGTGCACGGGATGGGTTTGGGACCCGTAGCATTTGAGGTTTTTAGCAAGACACCGGGGATGGCAGCTGCATCTACTCCTGGCTTTAGTCAACCCATACCCGGAGATGCTAAGAAAGAGATTGTTTCTCTATGAAACACAGTTCACCAGTAGGGGGATCAGATATCTTCTTTGCAGAAAGAGTTGATTGAAATATGTCCGCATATGAGCAGATATTCCCCCAGTGGTAGTGCATCGACTGTTGGTATGCATGAAAATCACAAAAAATCAAAATCATTTAGTTTTATAACTTTCATTGGTTTTATGTTTTAATATAAATATGCAACCGTATTTGATTTTCAATACAATGTTATTACAGGTGACTGTAGAAAGTGGTGATGAAGGTGGAAAGGGTGACGATGCATCATCAGACCATGAGTAGTTGTATTGTTCATGTGTTGAACAAATATGGGAATAGTTGGTTTGTATATGTAACATTTGTGGCACATAGTTTCCACCAAATATTTTCATGTCCTAAAATTTCCTTGACTTCTCATGTTTTATTTTATGCAATTTATTGATTTATTATGTTTCTTTATTTGTATTGATTTCTCGAGTGTGGTATACATCATTCCAATTAGGCCTGTGTTTGAATTGGTATTTGAGATTTTGGATGAATAGGATTTAAACCCATTGTTGATGTGTTGAACAAATTGGGTCATTTCACATGTTATACTATTTTGAATTTGAACTAAGTAATATTCTCTTATGTTGAGATGGTTTTACTATTTTTTAGTGGTGAGGGGGTAGTGGATTCATCCAGACCTGTTTCACACTCAATAGAATCATGTTTCCCAACATCAATTGGGTTAACATTGAAGAAATATACTAATGTGTTACCACCAATAGGAAACACATATTTACATTGTGATAGGGATATCATTAATTTGGGTGTGATCCCATAGGATGAATGATACTGGAGATGACCATGAGGAAAAAATGATAAAAAATTCCCCCACCCATGTGGGTTATGTTTTCCATTGTAATTTTATAGTCACAAATTCCACTTTGGATAGATTATGATGCTTTTAGATATTATATCCTTGTAACCATCCCTAGTATATTATCTAGATATTCTAATGGGCCTCAACGGTGTTTAAACTAGTAGGGGTATAAATATACTATTGAGTGTCAGTGGTAGTATATCCCCAGTGGGATCAACTTTTAGATGCTTGAGTATAGACAATATGGAAAAACAGCCTATATATCTTCTTGAGTACTCAAGGTCACATGTTAATAAAAATTACTATAGTGAGCATGATACTCATAATGAAGTTCTAAGGTGATTTCTACTTTATAGTGGACATATTTATCCAAATCAATATGATAAGAGAAGAATGTGTTCTCATGATCTATTGAAAGGATAAAGAACGGTTGAATGTGAAATTATGGACCAATGGTTTTTCCATAGAATATTTTAAGTTGGACAACCTGTGGGGCATTATTCCCTATAGATTACCATGAGTGTCATATAATGTCAGGATAGATCCATTTAGATGGTATTTCTGAAATAAGGTGTGAAACATCATGCACTCATTTTACAAGGGTAGGAGATAATGTATGTTAGGGTATGGGGAACATATATTCAAAGAAATTGAGTCCTATGTATGACATAACAATTGTTTTCATGCCTCACCATTGTGTTCCTTGTGGGTACTATAGCTTGTTTTTGGTCTTGAACATAATTAGTGCATTTGGTGATTCAATTTTAATTGAAGGATGTGATGAAGGTATTGAAAAGGAAACACAATGAAGAAACCCATAAATACATCATCAAATGTAAGAGTTCATAGTTTATCAATCCAATTCCATGTTAATGGATTCACATTAGGTTATCTATTTTTTGATGAGAACCTCCAATGGGATTCCATGTATATGAATAGTTGGTATGGATGTCCTTTTAGAACTAAATTACAATGAAAGTTGTTCACTAGTGATTCATATACTATTGATTATTTAAAATAGGTATTGGTAAAAGGTTTGAGATTTTGGGATCATCAAATATTCTTTGGGTGGAATCATTTGAATTATAGGATTCCCTTATAGATTTATGTTTTTTTAATGAATAATATCAAAATACTAGTGTTTAACGAGTTACCCCTATTCCTATGATATCTCTAAATCTATGTAGATATGAAAATATATGATTTTTAGGTTAATCATACATATAATACGTGTTTATGACTCATTTTTTATGGCCACATAGTTAGGAAATTATTCATTTTTCGCCATACAAAGAGGTCGTAGGTGTTTACATTGTTGGGATCAGGCCAATGCGATGAGCATCATATGAATCTCTATAAATAGAATCATAACACACATAGTTTATTAATGATTAGTGGGATGCATCAAACCATTTATGTTCAATTTAAATAGAAATATTTGAATAATCTTAACTTTTTTTGAAGGGGAACACTTTGTGAAAGGTACCTAGAAATAGATAGTGTTTGAATTTATCATGTGTTTCCATTTCAGTTTCATCTTGGTCTTCAATGACTAATTTGGAGAAGGTATGGTTGTTGATTACACCTATTAGAGGGCCCATATATTGTTTTCAATATCATATATGTTGTTATGATGATAATAGATGAATGCTTAAGAGGCTGGGGCATACAACTTGAAGGTGGATATGATATTGTGATACTAGGAGGGGTATCTAAAATTAAAGACTATATAAAGAATCTAATACTAGAGTCTTTAACTATGGTATTGTGTAAAAGTGATTCATATTATTCTTATCGCATAAGAATAATAGCATGTTTCTTGATGTTGGGATTGAACCTAAAAGGAGAATATATTGTATCCTAGTTAAGAGGAATAAAATACAATATAATTGAAGTCATGAATTTTAAGGTAATGTGACATGATTCATCGTAGATTAAAATTGTGTTTAAATGACATGTGTAATGAATTTTAGAGTCGTCCTACTAGGTTTAAAAGGTGATTACTATAATGTATCTCAATAATTATTTTAAATTATGATCAAATAGAACATAATGTTTTTGTGTATCATGATTTTTTTAAGAAATAAGTTAATATAAGATTAGTTGTGTTACCTAAAAGTGCACAAAAAAGTATTGAGTGAGACTAACACACGAGCTTCTCTAAGACAACTGGTATAGTAGATGTGTGTGGTGATGGTATATTTGGGGTATTAAACCTAGTAGGAGGCCCAAACATGGTAAATCTAATGGTGTTTTACGCTCACTACCTATATGGGAACACCGACACACATGTAGATCTAATGTTTCATTTTCAAGTGATATATATTATGGGGTATCAAGAAGGATCGACTAGATGTATGTTTGGAGAGTAGTCCAATAATGGACCTATGTTTTATAGTTGATTCTATCATATATTTATTTCAATTTATTCTATACTAATTTCCTAGGTTGATGTTTACTGTTGTATGTTGGTATGTACAATATGGTTCATTCTTATATAGCATGTCAATGTTTAGTTATTTTTTTTCAATTTATTCTATACTGATTTCCTAGGTTAATGTTTCTTGTTTTCTGTTGGTATGTACAATATGGTATTTCTGGTTTGAATTTTCTTTCAGGGCAGTGGTGCAATGGAAGAATTTTTTTTCTGGTCATCTTTTCATGGCGGTTTAAACTGCCGCTAAATGTACATTGGCGGCAGTTTAAATCGCCACTAAACGGTGATAATATCCAGGAAATGTAAAAAAATTATGTTTCACGGTGGTTTTAACCACCACTATATAGTCACATTGTAGGTTCTCATTCCACGGCGGTTCTGGTGACTTCAGCGGTGGTTTTACGACCACTGGATTTGAGTTTATTCGCGGCGGTTATAGCCTCCACGATTAAACTGATATCCAGGGCTCCTAATAACCGCTGATGAACTCAGTAAAATCTTCGTGAAATGAGGAAGCTACTATGCTTTCCATAAACTCCCACGAAACATAAATAAACGCCGCTAATAGATTGGTCACACTGTATTAGGCGACAGTTTACAAAAACCACCGCCAAACCATTTAGTGGCGGTTTAAACCGCCGCTAAATGAAGATTATCTTGTAGTGTTTAGGCCATCAAAGTAACGATCGATTTTGCTCCTTGGATTTTGTATGTAGTCCACAACATGTCTTTCCAGCCTTGTAAAGTTGTCTTCATACATGGCAACATTTTCATCCTCCTTTTTCCTCAGATTGAAGAATTGCCTCTCTATATCTTCTCTTTGTTCTCGAGGGAAATATTTTTCTAAGAAGATTCCCTTAAAATCCCTCCATTCCATCTCTTATATTTCTTCCTCCTCCTTTGCGTTTTGGAATAATGACCACCACTGATCCACATCTCCCGATAGACGATATATTTCCATGACAACCTTCTCTCTTTCATTACATCCCAAAGCGAGAAATATCTTCTCAATGGAACATATCCACTTCTCTTCTACAAACGGGTTTGTAGTCCCGTTGAATGATGGAGGCTGTTGTCACATAAAGCTATCTAGCATGGCTCCTCCACGTGGTGGATCCCGATGCTCCATACGGGTAAGGTTATTATTCACAACCTGAGAAAGTTGTCCCAGTACAGTTATGAGTTGCTCAGCACGAGAGCCAACATCATTGTCTTGTGTTGGAGGAAAATACCTACAGGGGACACGTGCATGCGATTTCCATTCCGTCCACTTGGCGCAATATCTAGATAATGGCATACACTATATTAAGTCATGAATCATAATGTATAATCTTAACTTAAAAATACTCATAAAAATTGAGATCCTATGCATGGATGATCACATATTCACAAAAATGTTTTCTTTGAGGAATATTTACATTAAACTCCTTCACAATGGCTTGTAAAGAAAATTTGAATTATCCTAACCATATCCCCCCGGAGTGTCGTAACCAAGAATGCAGCAAGGCCCATTGTCGTGCACCAGTTCCCATTCGAGTCTAGCTCAAAGCGGTGTTTTCATGTTTTTCTCCTAGATACATCTGTGCCAGAGCCACCTCAACCTGCTCGTATCCAGACAGGGATGTATTGCTTGAATGATCCACATAATATATTCCTTACCAAAATACTAGGAAATTATTGTATGTATATCCTCAAAGTATAACTTAGGGACTCTTCCCTAATTCTACGTTTTCTAAATCTAGTTTCCAAGTATTCTACTAAACTTCCTCTGATACCAACTGTAAGGACCCGACCCCAGTTTCCCGAAGTTAGTGCCTTATTTGATTATGTTGGCATACATATAAGGAATATGAATCCCAAAGGACCAAGTAGTTTAGTATTATTGGAAACAAGATACATACATAAGTTCAACTTTACATAAGTAAAGAAAAAAAACACTAATTTATTCCACTAGGGTCATCACATCTTCTAGATTATGCTTGCAAGTCATTCATAAAATACTTCTTCATGTCCTAAGAAAATGAAACATAAGAAAGGGGTGAGCTCAAATGCTCAGTAAGATTAAGAAATACAGCAGAAGATAATATAAACATTAGACATGGTGAATAATTGAAAACACATGCCTTTAATAATAGACATGAACACATTATTGTAGGAATATGAGATGAGTAAATAATGCCATCATAAAACATAATAATGGGTATTTTACTAGTCGAATATCCACATGAAATATCAATAGATGAACTCATAATGATGGAATGAATAATTCCGGACATTCTGAAACATTTTTTCAAGACCTTGGCCAAGACATCTAATGATTAAGGTCTCGGCCAAAATCTATATCACATTGGGAAAGGCCTCGACCAATTCCATGTCTATTTGTCTCATGAGACCTACTCATGCATCGAGGCGCTATAGCAGGCCCCACCTATCACATAATAAGTCCAATTCATTCCTCATATGAGCGGGGATAAACATAAACAACATATACATTCATATTGAAACTATCATATGAAATGTAACTAACTTTCCCCAATTATTGAACACAAACACTAACTATTCAGAATAATATGGTGAATGGTTTTAGGATAGATCATCCATAATAAATTTATTCATAAACCATTCAATAAAATATGGTATATGACATCATAAATGATTAACCCCAACATTACATAAGAATCAACAAGAGTGTTGAATCAAACAAGAATAATCTTCTAAAATCATTAAGCAATTCTTGTGATAAATACTCTTTTATTTTGAAAAGAAGAGTTCTTTTGGAAAGATATTTGTATAAAACCAGAAGTGAAGTAAGACAGTATTTTCATAATAAAATGAGTGATTTTATAAAGATAATGGTTTCCAAAAATAGATTATAGAGTGCCCTTGAAAATAGGTAAGAATTTGAGAAATTATCTTGAATCAGGCTTGTATTTTTGAAACAATTTTGAAAGTTCCTTTTAAAACGCGTAACTATCCATAAAATAAGGAAGGGTTCTAGTTTGTACACATATACATGATACTCACACAGAATATATTATGAGTACATAACAATACATAAAAATTTCATTGAGGTAATTAGACAATGAAAGTATCCCGAATGAAAATGGAAGTTTGGGTGGAAAAACCCTTACCACTTTGAAATCAAACAATTCGTATACCCCAAATATTAATAATATAAGAATGAAATATTTAATACCATGAAGATAATGATATTCATGATATGTGAAATCAATGGTCAGTATACATACACCATACAAAAGAATTAGTAGTGAATATGGAAAATCTCACAAAAATAGAAGTGAGATGAAGAAACCCTTACCACAATGTAATCAATCGAATCAAATGAGAAGAACATAATGAAAATCAAGTGAATCATTTAATAACATTATTTTAAATAGAATCATGTTATTATATATTAAATGGCAGCACACATATACCACATACAAGAAATAAGTGGCAAATAATGAAAATCTCACAGAAATGAAAGTCAGATGAGAAACCCCTTACATTAACTCTAAACATGTTCCAGTCTTGTACTTAAGCTCCTGGAATATGAAATTATACTTGTCAATAACTTATTTCATAACTTATTAGACTTGTATTTAGTTTACCACAATTCTTGTTAGTTCATTCATGTCTTTATTGAAAAGTTATTGTATTGAATTTCGTCGTTCTGGAGTGTCTGTTTCTCTTATTTTCATATTCGGTTCACTTGTTTTTAAGTAATGAAGTGGAATGGATGTAAATCTCCAGAATTGAAATTATATATAATTTATGAACATAAATAGGTGTTATTTTTCATTTATATAACTTGGTTACATGGAATGAGGATGAATTATCATATAGAACTTTAATGATAATTGTTTCGGTTAATTTGTGGGTTTTGATTACAACGAACTCATTTTTCTTTATAACCTAACACCATTGGAACAAAGGGATTACAGAATCTTAAGGGTGGTGACATCAACCATGATTCTAGGAATAGTATATTTTTCTTATAATGTATATATACTGTAAATTACCGTATTTTACTATTCATCAAAAATCAAGTATTTCAGAAAAATCTCAAAAATTCACCCTCACCATTTTCGACGTGTAGAATCCAAAAATGAAGTCCATTTTTTAAAAATAATTTTCTAAATATTATTAATTTCATATTTAATTAAAATCATAGTTTATTATCAAAAACCAGTTTTAAAACATTCATTAACTTATTCTAAAATATATGTATATCGTACTTTCAACTTGAATATTATTTATATATTATCACAGGTAAGGTTACTATTCATTAGGGTATATCACTATTCATAAGGGCATGCTACTATTCATAAGGGTATCTTACTATTCCCAAAAAATTAAGTTTTTCTTATTGGACTCTAAATAACTTACTGATTGCGACTGTGTATGTCGGATTTTTGAAATTCACATCACAAAAGTGATGAAAACTTATTCCACTATCATGAAAACATTCTAGTACATATAATGTACTGGATTCATCACAAAATTAGGATAAGTAGAGGTAATAGAAAAAGAAAACAAATAAACTTGAAAGGAAATACAAAGAATTGAAAAGAGAAATTTACCTCTTGAACCAAACTTCTTTGAGAACCTCCTTAAGGGAGAGGTTTTGGTCTTTTAATGAGACTAAAGATTGTTGGATGTGGGAGAGGAGGTTGAGAGGGTATTTGGACAGAATTTGGAGAAGGCACAAGGCTTGAGATGAGTGATTGGAAGAGGGGGTGAGAGAGGGTTTTTATAGTGGAGGTGAGAGGGGCTTTCTTAATATAAAACTCATTAATTTATTATTTCTTCACAAGACAAGTAATAGTAAGTATTCCATGACCAAGAATAGTAATTTTATCATGTGAATTCGTATTAAGGGTGGTGACATCAGCCATTATGCTAGGAATAGTCTATTTAGCTTATAATGTATATATATAGTAAATTACCGTATTTTACTATTCATAAAAAATCAAGTATTTCATAAAAATCCCAAAAATTCACCCTAACCATTTTTCAACGTGTAGAATCCAAAAATGAAGTCAATTTTTCAAAAATAATTTTCTAATTATTATAAATTTAATATTTAATTAAAATCATAATTTATTATCAAAAACCAGTTTTAAAACATTCATTAACTTATTCTAAAATATAGGTATATCGTACTTTCAACTTGAATATTATTTATATATTATCATATGGCAGATTACTATTCATTAGGGTATATCACTATTCATAAGGGTATGTTACTATTCATAAGGGTAGGTTACTATTAAAAAAAATTATGTTTTTCTTATTGGACTCTAAATAACTTACTGACTGCGACTGTGTATGTCAAATTTTTGAAATTCACATCACAGAAGTGACAAACTTATGTTTTAAGGGTCCCATAGCACTTAGTAGTTAATGTGATTATGACATATTTATAAGAAAGTAATTTTGTTTAAAAAAATATTGGGTCGTTACATTATGCCCTCCTTATAAAAATTTCGTCCTCGAAATTCACAAAATATTACCTAAAAAGATTCGGGTATGTCATTAACATAAGCTCCTCGGGCCCCCATGTTGCTTCCTCCATCTTATAGTTCCTCCATAGAACCTTGACCTGACAAGTTATACAATTTCTCAATACTTGTTCTCTACTATCAAGAATCTTGATAGGCTCTTCATAGTAAGATAGATCGGGCTCAAGTTCCACCTCTTCATAAGTGAGTACATGTGTTCGGTCTGACATGTACTTTCTTAGCATTGACACATGGAACACATTGTGAACCTTGCATAGAGAGACTTGGCGACATTGCCAAATGGTAATCTAGGAATCCAATTCCGTCCAGAATTTAAAGAGGTCTGATGTACCTAGGACATAACTTCCCCTTCTTGCTGAATTGTATAATACCCATCCATGGAGATACCTTTAAGAAAACCTGATCACCTTCTTGAAAATCCAAATCATTCCTTCGGTTATCTGAATAGATCTTTTTCCTACTTTGAGCTATTTTGATATGGTTCTGGATAATTTTTACCTTTTCCATTGTTTCTTCAACATGTTCTGGGCCCACGAGCTTTCTTTCACCAACATCACCCCAGCAAGTTGGTGTACGACATCGCCTCACATATAATTCTTCATAGGGTGCCCTCTGTATACTTTAATGGAAGCTATTATTGTAGGAAAATTTTACAAGAGGTAAATAATGATCCCACATGCCTTGAAAATCAAGTGAACAATTTCTCAACACGTCTTCCAATGTTTGAATTGTTCGTTGCAATCGTCCATCAGTTTGTGGGTGGTAGGCAGTGCTCAAACGAAAATCAGTATCTAGGGCCTTCTGAATACTTTTCCAGAATCATGACGTAAAATTTGGATCACGATCAGAAAAAATTGATAGGGGTACTCCATGAAGTCTCACAACTTCATTAATATACAGTCGTTCTAGACGTTCAAGTGGTGGATCTTCTCTTATAGCAAGAAAATGCGCTGACTTGGTAAGACGGTCAACAATGACCCATATTGCATCGTTCCTTCTAGGAGTCTTTGGTAGTCCCATGAAAAAGTCCATCGTGATATTATCCCATTTCCACTCAGGTATGGGAAGAGGTTACAATACTCCTCTAAGCTGTTGCCTTCTAGCTTTCACTTGTTGACAAACCATACATCTTGACAAAAAATCAGCAATCTCCCTCTTCATGTTGTCCCACCAAAAATGTTCCTTCAAATCTCTATACATCTTAGTGCTACCAGGGTGTATTGAGAAATTAGAACTATGAGCATCATCCAAAAATTCCCTCTTTAGATCAGGTATATCAGCAACACAAATCCTCTTCCCAAATTTCAAAATTCATCTTCATATACGAAGTCACTCAATCTCCCATCATTCACAGATTTAATCTTCCTTTGAAACCCCTCATCATCATCCTGAGAACTTTTTATCCTTTCTAGTAAAGATGGTTTTGAAACCATTTGAAAAATCATTGATGTTTCACCTTCCACAGTTATTCCCATATCCATCTTTACTAGATCAATGAAAATATGATCTCTTTCAACTATCATCATGCTCAAAACTCCATGATCCATTCTGCTCAAAGCATCTGCCACCTTATTTTCCTTCCCTGGGTTGTAGTGTATCGTGTAATCATTATCCTTGAGTAGTTCAAGCCATCTCTTTTGCCTCATATTGAGTTCTTTCTATGAGAATATATACTTCAAAATATAATGATCTGTATTTATCTCACATTTTCTCTAGAGAGGTAATGTCTCCAAATATTCAGAGAAAATATTACCACTGCTAACTCATGATCATGGGTTGGAGAGTTTTGTTCATGAATTTTTAGTTTCCTAGATGCATAGTCAATCACTTGATCATTCTGCATAAGGACACAACCAAGTCCTTTCTTTGATGCATCACTATAGATAACAAACCCATCCTTCCCCGATGGTAGGGTCAATATAGGAGAATTGACTAATCTTCTCTTAAGTTATTCAAATCATTCTTCACAATCTTTTGTCCAAACAAATTTAACCCATTTACGTGTGAGCTTCGTTAGCGGGTTATCCAGTCGGGAAAAATTCTGTATGAAACGCCAAATGTAAGGACCCGACCCCAGTTTCCCAGATTATGATTAAACTACTCAAGGATTATGATTGCACGATACACTACCACCCAGGGAAGGAAAATAAGGTGGCAGATGCTTTGAGCGGAAATAATCATGGAGTTTTGAACAAGATGAGAGTTGAAAGGGATCCTATTTTCATTGATCTAGTAAAGATGGATATGAGAATAACCATGGAAGGTGAAACATCAATGCTTTTTGAAATGGTTTCCAAAACAACTTTACTAGAAAGGATAAAAAGTTCTCAGGCTAATGATGAGGTGTTTCAAAAAAAGATTAAATCTGTGAATGGTGGGAGATTGAGTGACTTCGTATATGAAGATCAAATTTTGAAATTTGGGAAGAGCCTTTGTGTTCCCGATATACCCAATATAAAGAGGGAATTGTTAGATGATGCTTATAGTTCAAATTTCTCTATACATCCTAGTAGCACTAAGATGTATAGAGATTTGA
Source organism: Viscum album (assembly GCA_963277665.1). Lineage (NCBI taxonomy): Eukaryota > Viridiplantae > Streptophyta > Magnoliopsida > Santalales > Viscaceae > Viscum > Viscum album. The sequence continues at coordinate 1,653,614,122 of OY728157.1, read as the reverse complement.
AGAAACATTTTTGGTGGGACAACATGAAGAGGAAAATTGCTGATTTGGTGTCAAGATGTATGGTTTGTCAACAAGTGAAAGATGGAAGGCAACCGCCTGGAGGAGTATTGCAACCTCTTCCCATAACTGAGTGGAAATGGAATAATATCATGATGGACTGTGTCATGGGACTACCAAAGACTCCTAGAAGGAACGATGCAATATGGGTCATTGTTGACCATCTTACCAAGTCAGCGCATTTTCTTGCTATAAGAGAAGATCTAGTACTTGAACGTCTAGCATGAATGTATATTAATGAAGTTGTGAGACTTCATGGAGTACCCCTATCGATTGTTTCTGATTGTGATCCATGTTTTACGTCAAGATTCTAGAAAATTCTTCAGAAGGCCCTAGATATTGACCTTCATTTGAGAACTGCCTACCACACACAAACTGATGGACAATCAGAATAGATAATTCAAACATTGGAAGACATGTTAGGTCTTGTTAACATGATTTTCAAGGCATGTGGGGTCAATATTTACCTCTTGTAGTATTTTACTGCAACAATAGATTCCATTCAAGTATACAGATGGCACCCTATGAAGCATTATATGGGAGGCGATGTCGTACACCAACTTGCTAGGATGATGTTGGTGAAAGAAAGCTTGTGGGACCAGAACTTGTTGAAGAAACAATAGAAAAGGTGAAGATTATCCAGAACCATATCAAAATAACTCAAAATAGGAAAAGGAGATATACAGATAACCGAAGGAAGGATTTTGAGTTTCAAGAAGGTGATCATGTTTTCTTAAAGGTATCTCCATGGAAGGGTATTATACGATTCGGTAAGAAGGGAAAATTAAGTCCCAGGTACATCGGTCCTTTTGAAATTCTGGAACGAATTAGATCCGTAGCTTACCATTTGGCAATGCTTCCATGTCTCTCCAAGGTTCACAATGTGTTCCACATTTCAAGTTAAGAAAGTACATGCCAGACCCCACACATGTACTCACTTATGAAGAAGTGGAACTTGATCCCAATCTATCTTACTGTGAAGAGCCTATCAAGATTCTTGATACTAGAGAACAATTATTGAGAAATCATAAGACTTGTCTGGTAAAGGTTCTATGGAGGAACTATAAGATGTCAGAAGCAACATGGGATCCTGAGGAGCTTATGCAAAAGACATATCCAAATCTTTTTAGGTAATATTTTGTGAATTTCGAGGAGGAAATTTTTGTAAGGAGGGGAGAATGTAACCACCCAATATTTATTTTAAAGGAAATTACATTCTTATAAAAATTTCATAATCACATTAACTACTAAGTGCTATGGGACCCTTAAAACATAATTTTTTCCCTTCTGTGATGTGAATTTCAAAAATCCGACATACACAGTCGTGATCAGTAAGTTATTTAGAGTCCAATAAGAAAAACTTAATATTTGGTGAATAGTAACCTACCCTTATGAATAGTAACATACCCTTATGAATAGTGATATACCCTAATGAATAGTAACCTTACCTATGATAATATATAAATAAAATTCAAGTTGAAATTACGATATACCTATATTTTAGAATAAGTTAATGAATGTTTTAAAACTGGTTTTTGATAATAAATTATTATTTTAATTAAATATTAAATTAATAATATTTAGAAAATTATTTTTAAAAAATAGACTTCATTTTTGGATTCTACACATTGAAAAATGGTTAGGGTGAATTTTTGGGATTTTTCTGAAATACTTGATTTTTTTATGAATAGTAAAATACGGAAATTTGCCATATATATACATTATAAGCTAAATAGACTATTACTAGCATCATGGATGATGTCACCACCCTTAATCCGAATTCACATGATACAATTACTATTCTTGGTCATGGAATACTTACTATTACTTTTCTTGTGAAGAAATAATGAATTAATGAGTTTTATATTAAGAAATCCCTCTCTCCTCCACTATAAAACCCCCCTCTAACCCCCTCTTCCAATCACTCCTCTCGAGCCTTTTTTCCTTCTCCAAATTCTATCAAAATACCCTCCCAACCTCCTCTCCCATGTCCATCAAGCTTTGGTCTCATTAAATTACCAAAACCTCTCCCTTAAAAAGGTTCTCAAGGAAGTTTGATTCAAGAGGTAAATTCCTCTTTTCAATTCTTTGTCTTTCATTTCAAGTTCATTTGTTTTCTTTTTCTATTACCTCTCTTTATCCAAATTTTATGATAAATTCAGTACCTTATATGCACTAGAATTGTTTTATGATATTTGAATAAGTTATCATCATTTCCCCCTTTTTACCTTCTTTTATACTAGTCGCAAGAACACCATCCGAGATGTGTCAATTTTACAAATTCTAGGATGATGGAATTTCGATTTCTTTTATCATTCTAAATTCGGGTCATGAAACCATTATTTTTATGGTTGAAACAAATTATTATATATAATATAAACTTTTTAAGATTCTTTAATCTCTTTTTTCAAATGGTGTTAGGTTATAAAGAAAAATGTGTTCATTGTAATCAAAACCCACAAATTAACCGAAACAATTATCATTAAAGTTATATATGATAATTCATCCTCGTTCCATGTAACCAAGTTATATAAATGATCAATAACACCTATTTATGTTAATAAATAATATATAATTTCAATTCTGTATATTTACATCCATTCCACATCATTACTTAAAAACAAGTGAACCGAATATGAAAATAAGAGAAACAAACACTCCAGAACGACGAAATTCAATACAATAACATGTCAATAAAGACATAAATGAACTAACCATAATTATGTTAAACTAAATAAATGTCTAATAGGTTATGAAATAAGTTATTAACAATTATAATTTCATATTACAGGAGCTTAAGTACAAGAGAGGAACACGTTTGGAGTTAAGGTAAGGCTTTCTTCATCTCACTTCCATTTTCGTGAGATTTTCTATATTCACTACTAATAATTTTTTATGGTGTATGTATACTGAACATTGATTTAACATATCATTAATATCTTTATCTTCATGGTATTAAATCTATAATTTTTATATTATTAATTTTGGGGGCATACGAATCGTTTGATTACAAAGTGGTAAGGGTTTTTCCACCCGAACTTCCATTTTAATTCGGGATACTTTCATTGTCTATTTACCTCAATTAAATTATTATGTATTGTTATGTACTCATCATATATTCTATGTGAGTATCATATATATGTGTAAAAATCATAACCCTTCCTTATTTTATGGATAGTTACACATTTTAAAAGGAACTTTAAAAGTTGTTTCCAAAATACAAGCTCGATCCGAGGGAATTTCTCAAATTCTTTCCTATTTTCAAGGGCACTATATGATCTGTTTTAGGAAACCTTTATCTTTATAAAATCACTCATTTTATTATTAAAATACTATTTTACCTCACTTAAAGTTTTATACAAATATTTTTCCAAAATAACTCTTCTTTTCAAAATAGAAGAGTATTAATCTCAAGAATTTCTTAATGATTTTAGAAGAGTGTTTTCATCAAATTCAACACTCTTGTTGATTCCATGGTATTAATGGGATTAATAATTTATGAAGTTATCTACCATATTTTATTTAATGGTTTATCACTAACTCTATTGTGGATGATCTATCTTAAAACCATTCACCATATCATTCTGAATGGTTAGTATTTATATTCAATAATTGGGGAAAGTTTGTTACATTTCATATAATAGTTTAAATATGAATGTATATGTTGTCTATGTTTATACCCGCTCATATAAGGAATTAATCGTACTTATTATGTGATGGGTGGGGCCCACTATATCCCCTAGATTCATCGGTAGGTCTCATGAGACAAATACACGTGGAATTGGTTGAGGCCTTTCCCAATGTGATATAGATTTTGGCTGAGGCCATAATCATTAGACGTCTTGGTCGAGGCCTTGACAAAATGTTTCAGAATGTCCGTCATTATGCATTACATCATTATGAGTTCATCTATTGATATTTATTGTGGTTATTCAACTAGTAGAATACCCATGATTATGTTTTACTATGGAATTATTTACTCAGCTCATATTCCTTCCATAATGTGTTCATGTTTATTATTAAAGGCACGTGTTTTCAATTATTTAACATGTCTACTATTTTTATTATCTTCCACTGTATTCCTTAATCTTACTGAGCGTTTGATCTCCCCCCTTTCTTATGTTTCATTTTCTCAGGATATGAAGAAGTATTTTATGAATGACTTTCAAGCATAATCAGGAGATGTGATGAATCTAGTGGAATAAATTAGTGTTGTTTTTTCCTTTCCTTATGTAAAGTTGAACTTATGTATGTATCTTGTTTCCAATAATAATAAACTACTCGGTCCTTTGGGATTCGTATTCCTTTTATGTATGCCGATGTAATCAAACAAGGCACCGGCTCCGGGCAACTGGGGTCAGGTCCTTACAGTTGGTATCAGAGGAAGTTTAGTAGAATACTTGGAAACTAGATTTAGAAAATGTAGAATTAGGGAAGATTCCCTTAGTTATTATTTGAGGATATACATACAACAATGTCCTGGTATTTTGGTAAGGAATATATTATGTGGATCTTTCAAGCAATACATCCATGTCTGGATACGAGTAGGTATAGGTGGCTCTGACACAGATGTATCTAGGGGTAAAACCTGAGAACACCACTTTGAGTTAGACTCAAACGGGAACTGGTGCATGACAACGGGTCTTACTTCACTCTTGGTTACGACACCCCCGGGGAATATGCTTAGAATAATTTACATTTTCTTTAAAAGCCATTATGAAGGAATGAAATGTAAAATATTCCTCAAAGAAACCATATTTGTGAATATGGGATTAGCCATGCGTAGGATCTCAATTTTTCTAAGTATTTTTAAGTTAAGATTATACATTGTGAATCATAACCTAATATAGTGTATACCATTATCTAGATATGGCCCCTTGTGGACGGAATAGAAATTGCATGAATGCACGTGTCCCCTATAGGGATTTTCCTCCGACGCAAGACAATGATGTTGGATCTGGTGCTGTGACTGGTGCTGAGCAACTCATAACTTTACTGGGAAAGCTTACTCAGGTTATGAATAATAAACTTACCCGTATGGAGCATCCGGATCCACCACGTGGTGGAGCCATGCTAGATCGCTTTATGCGAAAACAACCTCCATCATTCAACGGGACTACAAACCCGTTTGTAGCAGAGTAGTGGATATGTTCCCTTGCAAAGATATTTCTCGATTTGGGATGTAATGAAAGAGAGAAGGTTGTCATGGAAGTATATAATCTATCGGGAAATGTGAATCAGTGGTGGTCATTAATCCAAAACACAAAGGAGGAGTAATAAATAGAAGAGATGGAATGGAGGGATTTTAAGGAAATATTCTTAGAAAAATATTTTCTTTGAGAACAAAGAGAAGATATGGAGAGGCAATTCTTGAATCTGAGGCAAAAGGAGGATGAAAATATTTCCAAGTATAAATCCAACTTTACAAGGCTGGCAAGAAATGATATGGACTACATACGAAATCCAAGGAGAAAAATCAATCGATTCATTGATGGCCTAAAGCCATTCCTCCTGCGGGCACTGGTCTCCTAAAATTTTTCATCATATGAGGACATAGTTTCATGTGATATCAAGACCGAAAAATAATTCTCTAAGTCTTATTATTTTAAGGGAAAACAAGAAAAGAAGAGGGCTACTAAAAACCATGGGAAAGGAAATAAGGAAACAGGGAAGAAGGGAAGAGTTGAATTTCCACCATGTGACAATTGTGGAATGAAACACCCCGGTGTGTGCTTAAAATGAAAAAGAGTATGCTACAAATGTGGTTAGAAAGGCCATCTTGGTGGTGTATGCAAAGTAAAGAAGGAAGCCAATGATGTTCGATGCTATAATTGTTAGGATATCGGGCACTATGCTAATAATTGTCCAAAACGTCAAGGAAATATGAAATAGAAGAGGCCAAGGGAGAAAGGACAAGCATATGCGATCACAACTGCATAGGTTGAAGTTCCACGTGTTGTGGTGGTAGGTACTTTGATTGTTTCCTCAAGTTTAGCCAATGCTTTATTTGATTCTGGATCATCACATTGTTTCATATCTTCACAGTTTTCTAAGAAAATTAGATATTTCTAATTTGATTTAACAAGGGAGTTGTCAGTCAAAATCCCTAAAGGAAGTATCATTGCAACAAAGTTTTGTGAATCAGTTCCCATTAGGGAATATAAATGTTCTTTATCTGATGATCTCATCATCATACCAATGATTGAATTCGATATAATCCTCGGTATGGATTGACTTTTGGATCATGATGCAAAAATTTATTGTAAGAAGAAGGAAGTTACGATTTTTGATGACGATGATAAAGAACACCTTATATATAGAGCAGAATCGTCACCACCTAATTCTTATCTAGATCCACCCCCATTAGCACAACTAAATTCAATTATTGGGAAAGAAGAGAATGAAATAACTGTGGGTGAGGAAAGGAATGTTCAAATAGAGGATGTATCTATTGTGAGAGAATATGTTGATGTGTTTCCAGAAAATTTACCTGGACATCCTCCAGAATGAGAAATTGAGTTTTCTATTGATTTAATTCCTGGTTCAAGGCCCTTATTGAAGACCCCTTATAGAATGTCCATTGTGGAAGTTGTGGAACTAAAGAAAAAACTAAAGGAATTAAGTAATAATGGATTTATCCGCCCTAGTGTTTCACTATGAGGATCCCTTCTCCTTTTTGTTAAGAAGAAAGATGGATCTATGAGGTTATATATCGACTACAGGGAGATCAGTGCTATAAAAATAAAGAACACATATCCCCTACCTCGCATTGATGATTTATTAGACCAACTACATGGAGATCAATTATTTTCAAATATTCAACTTCGATATGGATATCATCAGTTGAGTGTGAAGAAGGAAGACATTCCGAAAACAGCATTTCGAACCAGGTACGTGCATTATGAGTTTACAGTAATGCCTTTTGGATTGACTAATGCGCCCTCTGTCTTCATGTATCTAATGAACATAGTTTTCAAGTAATATCTCGATGATTTTTAGTGGTATTTATTGATGATATCTTAGTATACTCCAAAAGCTATGAAGATCATGAAAATCACTTGCGCATTATCCGGAAGACTCTTAGAAGACATGAATTATATGGGAAGTTTAGCAAGTGTGAATTCTAGCTTCAGGAGGTTTCATTTCTTGGTCATATTGTCTCTAAGGATGGAATCCTAGTTGATCGTGAAAAGACAAAGGCAATCCAAGATTGGCCCACGCCAACAAAAATAACTGAGGTACACAGTATTATTGGCTTAGTAGGTTATTATCGGCATTTCGTATAGAATTTTGCCCGACTGGCTAACCCACTAACAAAGCTCACACGTAAAGGGGTTAAATTTGTTTGGAAAAAAGATTTTGAAGAATGTTTCGATGAACTGAAGAGAATATTAGTCAATGATTATATATTGACTCTACCATCGGGGGATGACGTGTTTTTTTATTTATAGTGATGCTTCAAAGAAAGGACTTGGTTGTGTCCTTATGAAAATTGATAGGGTTATTTCTTATGCATCACAACAGCAAAAAATTCATGAGAAAAACTATACCACTCATGATCATGAGTTAGCTGATGTAATCTTTGCTTTGAAGATATGGAGACATTATCTCTATGGTGAAAAATATGAGATTTATACTGATCACAAGAGTTTTAAATATATTTTCTCACAGAAAGAACTCAACATGAGGCAAATGAGATGGCTTGAACTACTCAAATATTATGATTTCATGATACACTACCACACAGGGAAGGCAAATAAGGTAGAAGATGCTTTGAGCAGAAAGGATCATGGAGTTTTGAGCATGTTGATAGTTGAAAGGGATCCTATTTTCATGGATCTAGTAAAGATGAATATGGGAATAACTATGGAAGGTGAAACATCAATTCCTTTTCAAATTGTTTCCAAACCATCTTTACTAGAAAGTATAAAAAGTTCTCAGGCAGATGATGAGGGGTTTCAAAAGAAGATTAAATCTGTGAATGATGGGAGATTGAGTGACTTCGTATATGAAGATGGAAATTTGAAATTTGGGAAGAGACTTTGTGTTCCCGATATACCTGATCTAAAGAGGGAATTGTAGGATGATGCTCATAATTCCAATTTCTTTATACACCCTGGTAGCACTAATATGTATAGAGATTTGAAGGAACATTTTTTGTGGGACAACATGAAGAGGGAGATTGGTGATTTTGTGTCAATATGTTTGGTTTTTCAACAAGTGAAAGCTGGAAGGCAATAGCCTGGAGGAGTATTGCAACCTTTTCCCATACCTAAGTGGAAATGGGATAATATCACGATGGACTTTGTCATGGGACTACCAAAGACTCCTAGAAGGAACGATGCAATATGGGTTGTTGTTGACCGTCTTACCAAGTCAGCACATTTTCTTGTTATAAGAGAAGATCTACCACTTGAACGTCTAGAAAGACTATATATTAATGAAGTTGTAAGACTTCATGGAGTACCCCTATCAATTTTTTCTGATCATGATCCACGTTTTACGTCAAGATTCTAGAAAAGTCTTCAGAAGGCCCTAGATACTGATCTTCGTTTGAGCACCAGCTACCACCCACAAACTGATGGACAATCAGAACGGACTATTCAAACATTGGAAGACATGTTGAGGTCTTTTTCACTTGATTTTCAAGGCGTGTGTGCTCAGTATTTACCTCTTGTAGAATTTTCCTACAACAATAGATTCCATAAAAGTATACAGATGGCACCCTATGAAGCATTATAAGGGAGGCGATGTCATACACCAACTTGCTGGGATGATGTTGGTGAAAGAAACCTCATGGGTCCAGAACTTGTTTAAGAAATAATGGAAAAGATGAAGATTATCCAGAACCATATCAAAGTAGCTCAAAGTAGGCAAAAGAGCTATGAAGATAACCGAAGGAAGGATTTAGTGTTTCGGGAAGGTGATCACGTTTCCTTAAAGGTATCTCCATGGAAGGGTATTATACGATTCGGTAAGAAGGGAAAGTTAAGTCCCAGGTACATCAGACCTTTTGAAATTATGGACTGAATTGGAGCTGTAGCTTACTTTTTGGCAATGCCGCCAAGTCTCTCCAAGGTTCACATTGTGTTCCATGTGTCAATGTTAATAAAGTACAGGCCAGACCCAACACATGTACTCACTTATGAAGAAGTGGAACTTGAGCCCGATCTATCTTACTGTGAAGAGCCTATCAAGATTCTTGATACTAGAGAACAATTATTGAGAAATCAGATGACTCATATGGTAAAGGTTCTATGGAGGAACCATAAGATGGAGGAAGCAACATGGGAGCCTGAGGAGCTTATGTTAAAGACATATCCAAATCTTTTTAGGTAATATTTTGTGAATTTTGAGGATGAAATTTTTGTAAGGAGGGGAGAATGTAACGACCCAATATTTTTCTAAGGAAATTACTTTCTTATAAATCTGTCATAATCACATTAACTAATAAGTGCTATGAGACCCTTAAAACATACTTTTGTCACTTCTGTGATGTGAATTTCAAAAATCTGACATACACAGTCGCGATCAGTAAGTTATTTAGAGTCCAATAAAAAAACATAATTTTTGCTGAATAGTAACCTACCCTTATGAATAGTAACATACCCTTATGAATAGTGATATACCCTAATGAACAATAAGCTTACCTATGATAATATATAAATAATATTCAAGATGAAAGTACGATATACCTATATTTTAGAATAAGTTCATGAATGTTTTAAAACTAGTTTTTGATAATAAATTGTGATTTAAATTAAATATTAAATTAATAATATTTAGAAAATTATTTTTGAAAAATGGACTTCAGTTTTGTATTATACATGTCAAAAAATGGTTAGGGTGATTTTTTGTGATTTTGCTGAAATACTTGATTTTTTGATGAATAGTGAAATACGGTAATTTACCGTATATATACATTATAAGCTAAATAGACTATTCCTAGCATCATGGCTGATGTCACCACCCTTAATCCGAATTCACATGATAAAATTACTATTCTTGGTCATGGAATACTTACTATTACTTGTTTTTTAAAGAAATAATAAATTAATGAGTTTTATATTAAGAAATCCCCTCTCTCCTCCACTATAAAACCCCCTCTCACCCCCTCTTCCAATCACTCCTCTCAAGCCTTGTTCCTTCTCCAAATTCTGGACAAATACCCTCCCAACCTCCTCTCCCACGTCCAGCAAGCTTTGGTTTCATTAAATGACCAAAACCTCTCCCTTAAGGAGGTTCTCAAGGATGTTTGCTTCAAGAGGTAAATTCCTCTTTTCAATTCTTTGTCTTTCCTTTCAAGTTCATTTGTTTTCTTTTTCTATTACCTATCATTATCCAAATTTTGTGATGGATTCAGTACCATATATGTACTGAAATGTTGTCATGATATTAGAATAAGTTGTCATCATCTCCCCCTTTTTACCTTCTTTTATACTAGTAGTAAGAACACCATCCGAGATGTGTCAATTTTACACATTCATGGATGATAGACTTTCGATTTCTTTTATCATTCTAAATTATGGTCATGAAACCATTCTTGTTATGGTAGTACCAGATTATTATATATAATATAACCTATTTAATATTCTGTAATCACTTTGTTCAAATGGTGTTAGGTTATAAAGAAAAACGAGTTCGTGTAATCAAAACCCACAAATTAACCGAAACAATTATCATTAAAGTTCTATATGATAATTCATCCTCGTTCCATGTAACCAAGTTGTATAAATGAACAATAACACCTATTTATGTTCATAAATAGTATATAATTTCAATTCTGGAGATTTACATCTATTCCACTTCATTACAAAATATCAAGTGAACCGAATATGAAAATAAGAGAAACAAACACTTCAGAACCACAAAATTCAATACAATAACTTGTCAATAAAGACATAAATGAACTAACCATAATTATGGTTAACTAAATACATGTCTAATAGGTTCTGAAATAAGTTATTAAAAATTATAATTTCATATTCCATGAGCTTAAGTACAAGAGAGGAACACGTTTGGAGTTAAGGTAAGGGTTTCTTCATCTCACTTCCATTTTCGTGAGATTTTCCATGTTCACTACTAATACTTGTGTATGGTGTATGTATACAGACCATTGATTTCACATATCATGAATATATTTATCTTCATGTTATTAAATCTATAATTTTTATATTATTAATTTTTAGGCATACAAATCATTTGATTACAAAGTGGTAAGGGTTTTTTCACCCGAACTTCCATTTTCATTCGGGATACTTTCATTGTCTAATTACCTCAATGAAATTATTATGTATTGTTATGTACTCATAATATATTCTGTGTGACTATCATATATATGTGTAAAAACCATAACCCTTCCTTATTTTATGGATAGTTACACATTTTAAAAGGAACTTTCAAAGTTGTTTCCAAAATACAAGCCCAATCCAGGGGAATTTCTCAAATTGTTTCCTATTTGCAAGGGCACTCTCTGATCTGTTTTTGAAAACCTTTATCTTTATAAAATCACTCATTTTATTATTAAAATAATATCTTAACTCACTTATGGTTTTATACAAATATTTTTTCTAAAATAACTCTTCTTTTCAAAATAAAAGAGTATTTTTCTCAAGAATTGCTTAATGATTTTATAAGAGTGTTTTCATCTAATTCAGCACTCTTGTTGATTCCATGGTATTATTGGGATTAATAATTTATGAATTCATCTACCATATTTTATATAATGGTTTATTACTAACTCTATTGTGGATGATCTGTCCTAAAACCATTCACTATATTATTCCGAATGGTTAGTATTTATGTTCAAGAATTAGGGAAAGTTTGTTACATTTCATATGATAGTTTCAATATGAATGTATATGTTGTTTATGCTTATCCCCAATCATATAAGGAATGCATTGGGATTATTATGTGATGGGTGGGTCCCTCTATAGCCCCTCAATGCATCGGTAGGTATCATGAGACAAATAGACGTGGAATTGGCCGAGGCCTTTCCCAATGTGATATAGATTTTGGCCAAGGGCATAATCACTAGACGTCTTGAACAAGGCCTTGAAAAAATGTTTTAGAATGTCTGACATTTTTCATTCCATCATTATCAGTTCAGCTATTGATATTTCATTAGGTTATTCAACTAGTAGAATACCCATGATTATTTTTTATTATGGCATTATTTACTCAGCTCATATTCCTACCATAATGTGTTCATGTTTATTATTAAAGGAACGTGTTTTCTATTATTCACCATGTCTAATGTTTATATTATATTCTACTGTATTAATTACTCTTACTGAGCATTTGAGCTCACCCCTTTCTTATGTTTTATTCTTCTCAGAACATGAAGAAGTATTTTATGAATGACTTGCAAGCATAATCTAGGAAATATGATGACTCTAGTTGAATAAATTAGTGTTGTTTTTTCCTTTCCTTATGTAATGTTGAACTTATGTATGTATCTTCTTTCCAATAATACTAAACTACTTGGTCCTTTGGGATTCATATTCCTTGTATGTATGCCAACGTAATCAAATGAGGCACCAACTCCGGGAAACTGGGGTCGGGTCCTTACACTTCTAATGAGATAATATGTAAAATGAGTATAACTCATTAAAAATTATTTTCAGAAGCTCAAATTCAACATAAATAGGTGGATTTATATGTTTAACATCTCTTTAAAAAGTTACTAATTGAAATTATGAAAATTGGTCATAAACCAGGTGATTTCAACTTACTAATAATTACAGATCATATAACATGGTTTGAAGAATGACTTCTATTACCATGCATACAAACTATGTGTGGTGTTATTTGTGATCTAAATTTTTTACTTTGTTTTAGCTTTATTAATTTCTTATACACATAAAATTATACCTATTTGATTAATTTTCATTTCATTTGTTCCCTATAGTGCTTCATGGTGGATTGAGTTTACATTTTGTCAACCTATGTAATATTCTCTGTTATTCATTGGAATATTTTATCAACCAATGATCTCTAAGTGATGCTTTAATGAAATATATGTATGATTAAATTATAAATTATCATGTATGTGTATTTTTATTATAGTTTAAAAAATTATTTTCTAGATAATGTTTTTCTGATTTAAGTTGTTAAATTATTTTTATTTTTATAGGTATGTTCTATTCCCATCTTCACATTCTCCTCAATTCATCAACTCATTTCTATATTTATAATTTTTTTGGGCCTCCATAAATTACAAGTTTTTTTAGTTGCAGGTAATGGAGAATCTGGCTGGGCCATAGCTCTACTACTGCTATAATTTCCACAACCTTGTTTCTATTCATGATGACACTATTTCTAAGGATTTTTAGGTGAAGTAATCTCTCTTTCAAACCATTTTTTGGTTTTTATGTTTGAAACTATATATTTGGAGACCCTATGGGATCATCAATCTGTAGTATATAACTACTTATTTTTTTCATGACATGATTTGGATTTTTGTTGATCTTTTTACATTGATAGTACTTTTATATTACACTATTTTATTTTCCCTAGATTAGACAACATTAATTATTTTTTATATCTTCTATTTAAGGTGAGTTTTTATTTTGAATATTTATAAATTCTTATGTATAATATTCCTTCTAAAAATACACAGAAAACATGTTTAGTTGGATTTTAATGTTTTTATTCTATATAAAGGATTTTTTGGTAATTGAAATATATAAAATATTTGTTTGGGATTTTTCACATATAGAATAAATTTTTAGTGTTTTTAATTTCATGATCAATATTTTAGTGTAATAGAAGTGACGATGACGTACTTTTCCATATGATGAAAAATACTCAAATGACCATTTTTTTTAACAGTGTCAACCATTTTTTTTAATTTTAGCCTACAAAAAATGTTTAATGAGTTGATTAGGATATAAGTTAGAGTAAAAAATTTAATTAAGTATAGTAAAATGTATAGAATATCTTAACTGATCATGAGAATTGTTTAATGTAATCTTTAGTTTTGATGAAGTTAAATTGATCGGGTAGTAAAATTGAAGTTATAATTCATAATGATATGAGAAGAAATTCTTAATTTGTGGGAAGCTTTCTATAGTGGCTACAATTTTCTTTGTTTGGGGAATATATATAATTTATTTTTTAAACATGTTGTCTTAATTCTCATTTAATATTTTTCTTTCTTTAATGTTTCTGTTTTTGGAAAATGGGTGTGTAGTTTTGATTTTTATATTCCATGGAAATTTTCTTAGGGGAGGCATGGCATGTATTTTTTATTCTCCCATGAAATGAACATTGTTTTAGGGACTAATGAAGAACAATATCTCATAACCAGTCTCTACACTATGGATAATATATTCTATGCTGATTACAGGGATGCCATGGGCAGGAATCCCAAATGAGTTTATGAGTAATCAAAGAAGTACAAGGGAAATTCAACCTAGATAGAACAAAAATTGTTTTAGAAAAATGGTATTAAATAACCTCATTAGTTTTGTTTTATCTTTTATATATATTGCTCTATAGGTTTTTAGATTTAATTCATGAGAATATACTATTTTTTAAAAAATATTCAACTTCCCACATCATTTGTTTTATAAAATGATGTGAAATCAAGTAAATGACGACTTTATGTAAACATTTACATTGAAAGTAAGACTGGAAATACTCTCAACATTTTTTTACAAACAACTATTGTTTAAAATCTTAATATATTTTTAGTTGGATGTTCAACATCATTTTTCTATAAAAAATGACATTGAAAGTGTCTTTGGATGTCAGTTTATTATATAAATCGACATTGAAATATTTAAGTGATTTTTACACGTCAAAAATAATATAACTTTCAATGTCAGTTTTATAAAAAACCGACATTGAAATTTCGATGTGATAGTTTCCTTGTCGGTTTTACTATAAAACTAATGTGGAATTATATTTTCAATTTTGGTTTATATATAAATTTATGTTGAAATAACCCTCAGATTTTATTTTTATTAATGTTTAGACATCAATTTTATTAATACTAACATCAAAACTATTACTTATAATATCACCTAAAAAACGTCAGTTAAAAACCAATGTTAGAAAGTAAAAGAACTGACATAGAAACATATTTATCCACTAGTTTTGTATATTTAATTATCATAACTATGGTATACTTTGACATAATCCTTGGGATGGATTGGATTTCACACAATAATGCAACAATTAATTATCAAGAATAGTAGATTACAACCATTGAGGATGATATAGAATCCCTTGAATTTATAAGAGAGACTTCATTTATTGAGTATTATCTAGAACCTCATCTTGTGGGACATATTAATAAAATCCTAAATTATTATTCAATGAATGAAAATTATTACCCAATAATTGGGTATGTATATATTTTTAAGGAATATATTGATATATTCACAGAGGATCTACCAGGATACACTCCTGACCATGCAGTTGGATTCACTATTAATCTTATCCTTAATGAAAAACCATATCTAAGCCTACCTATAGGATTGATCTAGTGGAGTTATTGGAGATTAAGAAGTAACTACAATAATTAAGTGAAAAGGGTTTTGTATGCCCTAATGTTTCACCTTAGGGAGAACCTGTCTTGTTTTTGAAGGATAAGGATGGTTCCATGAGATTATTAGTTGAAAATAGAAAAATCAATGATATCACTATTATGAAAAAGTATCATTTACCTAAAATTGATGATTTATTTGATCAAATTCAAGGGACCCAATACTTCTCCAAGATTTATCTTCATTTTGTTCTTTATCAATTGAGTGTTAAGAATGATGACATACAAAATATGATTCTTTGCACAAGTAATGGACATTATGAGTTCATGATAATTTATTTTTGATGAACTAATACACCATCTATGTTTATGGATCTAATTAAAATAATATTCAAGGATCATATTGATAAATTTTTTATGGTAATCATCAATGACATATTGATATACTCAAAGTCCAATTATGAGAATGAAAATCATTTATGAATCACCCTTGAGATCCTAAGGGAGAATGAACTTTATTGAAAATTCAGTATGTGAAAATTATAGATTCAACATGTATATTTTCTTGGTCATATTGTCTCCAAATATGGAATATCATTTAAACCCACTAAGACAAAATCTGTTAGTAATTGGCCAACACCAACAAATATAATGAAGATACATAGTTTCCTTGGCTTAGCTATTTACTGTCGATGATTTTCTAATTTTTTTCTTGATTATCTAATCTATTAACCAAATTGACATGTAATGGGGTTAAATTCACATGGTCTAAGAACCGTGAGGAAATATTTTGGGAACTATAGAAATTTTTTACCAATGAACCCATATTGACTTTACCATTAGGAAAATAAGGATTTATTATATAGAGTAATGCATTGAAAAAAGGGTTAGGGTGTGTATTGTACAATGATAGAGTTGTTTCTTATGTATCATGGTAATTTATACCCCATGATCATAACTATCCAACTCATTATCTCTATATTTCTACTGTGATCTTAACTTTGAAGATATGGAGACACTATATCTATGGTGAGATATGTGATATATATATCGATTGCAAAAGTTTGAAGTATATATTCACATAGAAAGAGATTAACATGAGGCATATGATATTGATATAATTTCATAAAGACTATAATTATAGAAAATACTTCCACCTTTGGAAGGTAAACAATGTGGTAGACTCTTTGAGTAGAAAGGATCATGGGGTCCTATACGTGATGGGGCTAGACAATGATACTATATTCAAGGAGTTGGTAAAATTGGATGTTGAAATTATTAGGGAAGGGTCATTACTTTTCCAATTAATTTCCAAACCATAATTACTAGAGAAGATAAAGAAGTATCAATGATATGACAAGGGTATTTATAAAAAAAATCAAATCCATTGAAGATGGGAAATTGGTAGGGGTCACTTGTAAAGATTGTGTGCTATGATTTGGAATAAGATTATGTGTTCCATCAATACATGAGATAAAGAGGAAGTTACTAGATTATGAACATAGAAAAAACTTCTCTATACACATTGGTAGTACTAAGAGTATAGAGATCTAAAGGAGCACTTCTGGTGGGAAAAAATGAAACAGAAAATTTCTGATTATGTGTCTAGATTATTGATATGAAAATATGTCAAGGCTAAGAGGAAATATCCAAAGGGTGTCATGACACCTATACCTATACCTATGTGGATGTAGGATAATATCATAATGAAAATTTTCACTAGGATACATAATACATCAAAGAGAAATGAATTTATATGAGTCATTAATGATTTCATTACCAAATATTTTCATTTTTTAGAAATAAGGGGGGATCTACCCCTAGAAAGTCTTTATCATATTTATTTAAATGAAATTTTTAGACTTCATGTGTTACATTATAAATTTTTTCATATCATTATCTTCTCTTAAAATCTAAATTTTAGAAGAGTCTTCAAAAGGCATTGAACACTGAGATACATTTGAGCACGACATATCAACCTCAAACTGATGGGAAGTCTAAATGGACTATCCAAATCTTAGAGGATATGCTGAGGTATGTTCACCTAACTTCCAAGGAATTTGGGACTAGTCCTTACCTTTGGTGTAATTTTCATAAAATAATATCTTCTATTAAATCATGGGTCCATATGAGGCCTTTCATGGGAAAAGATATCATACTCTAACCTACTAGGATGAGTTTGGAGAGAGGAAGAAAGTTTTTACATAACATTTTGATGAGATAACTAAAAAGGTGATAGAAATTCAGAATCATATCAAAAAATATTAGTGAATATATAAAAGCAATGATAATAATAAATGCATTGAATTTTAATTCCAAGAAGGTAATCATGTCTTCTTAAAAGTATCACCATGTAAATTGCTTATAAGGTTTGAGTAGAAGGGGAATTCCGCTCCAAGGTACATTGATCCATTTGAGATCAAAGATATAATTCGAGTTTTATCTTATTGTTTAGCCTTCCCAACCAAGATCTCTAAGGTTCATGGATACCACCATATCTTGATGCTAAGGAAATACATGCCATACCCAACTCATGTACTCACTATATATGACATAGATCTCGAACCTGATTTTTCTTATATAGGGGAGCAAGTCCAAATTCTTACCACTTGCAAGAAATTATTGAGTAACAGGACAACCTACCTAATGGAGGTGATATATAGAAATAAAAAGTTAGAGGAGGAAACATGGGAACATGAATAAGTAATGATACAGGAGTACCCACTTTTGTTTTCATTATGTGGTACAAAAATATATTTTGAGGACAAAATTTCACAAAGTAGAAGAATGTAATGACCCATTTTTTTAAAAAAAATATATTATTTTTTTCATTGTAATGTAATATAATATAATATATATACTAGAATACTAAAAAACTTTTAGATGATAATGAAAGTTTATTAATTCCTAAGTAATTTTTATAATGACCAGAAAAGTTTTTATTTCCTAAAACCCATTAATTTACAATAAATAAATAAAAATATTTAGAAGTTATAATTATTATATTTAGATAATTAATTCAATAAAATAAATTTAATTTTTGTACTCACCATATTAAAATTATCTTATGGTGTATTTATAAAAATTTTCTGAAAAAGTTATTTTTTGTTGTCAAAATTAAAAATACGATTTTTATGAAATACCAAATATCTTATGATATAATTATGATATTATCATGATTTAAAATTTTTTAATAATTATTATAGATAAAAATATATCTAATAAATAAATAAAATAAAATTGTTGTTTGATGTATTTTAAAACTTTAACTATCCTTGACAACATTAATTATTAACAAAAAAAGTTGGAATCAATGCCACCCAATTTTGGTTGGAGTTAATGAAAAAATAATATTTATTTAAATCCGTAATACCTCCCCTCATTATATATAAATAAAAATACTTTATTCTATTTACTCCACACCTTATTTTAATTTTTTCTCATCATATACCTCCCAAGGTGTATCTTCTATTTTTCTCTCTTCAATATTGAAGAGTTTTGTAGGTCTAATGGTTCATCTATAAGCTAAGAAGCCTAAGAGAGGTAAGTGTTTTCTCAATCCTAACCTTTAATTTTAAATTAAAATTACTTTGTTATATTGTCTTTTAAGATTACTTTTCATATATATAAACCCTTTTAATTTCCATGTTATTAACATTCATTTGAATTATTCCAAATGAGAGATTACTTACTCACTCTCATTATAGCCTTTGTCTATGCTATTATAATGATTGAACTATGATGTTACCATAAAAAATACTAAAATTTTTGTGGAGTTATGTGTGTATGGTTTTAAAAGAAAATATATATCTATCTAGATACTACTAGAGGGTGTGGATCTGGAATAGTTGTACCTAGGGGAAATAACCCCAAAAAATGGGCGCCTTGGGCTTTTACTCTATCATGACCAGGAACACGACATTGGGCCTTGCTTCATACATTGTTTGAAACTACTTGGGGATATTATTGGATGATTTAAATTCTAATTAAAAAATATTATGAAGGATTTATCTATGATCACATTAGTCTCCTACCTTGTAAAATTCATATATCATTATTGATTCTTGGATTGGGGGAATATAATTTCATACCATATAATTATTTCTTCTATTTTGTGAAATGTAATTTGACATGAATCCTTGAGAAATTATGAAAAGTATCTATAATGTAACACCCTGACCCTAGTTACCCAGAGTCAGTGCATTATTACATAACATTGGCATTATACAAAGAATCATGTCCTGAAAGACCAATCAGTTTAGTAGCCTTGGAAGTACTAGATACATTTATAAGTTTTACATTACATCGTGAAATAAAAACATAAACAACATTTTTCCCCTTTTGAACACACTTATATCATTATCATATCCATAAATATCAACCATAAAATACTTTTTCACATCCTGGGAAAAATAAATCATAGATTGGGCTGAGCTCAGATGCTCAGTAAGGATAATAATATAGTGAAAAATTTAATAAATAAGCATAAACATTTAAGGCAATGTATAAGACTAAAACAAAAGCCTTTTAAACTTAAACATCAACATAATATGGAAAAGACAAAATCAAATAATTCCATTTACTTATTCACATGTATATTATACTAGTCTAATAATCACATGTAATATTAATAACCACTTTCATAATGATGGAATGTATAATGCCAGACATCATAACCATATAGTCAAGGACTTGTGCCAAGACTACAAATAATATTTTTTCAAGGCCTTATTCCAAGACACTAGTTTGTCTCATGAGACCTATCGATGCATCGACGAGCTATAGCAGGCTCCACCCATCACTTACTAAGTCCAATGCATTCCTCATATGAAAAGGTTTAAACATAACATAAATATTCATATTAAAACTAGCATACGGAATGTCAATATTTTATCCAAAAACAATGAATGGTGTAAAAATAACACATCCACAGTCAAACACATCACATAACCTTCAATAAAATATGGATGTTTTGTATCATAATAAATCAACATCAAACATGCTTAAAATCCATCAAAGGATGTTGACATATATGAAATCAAAACTTTTTTTAGAGAAATATATCTTTATATTTTGAAATAATTTAAAAGTAATATAATTATAAAATAAAACATTTATTTTGAAAATATTCTTATAAACTTGTATGGGAAGCTTCGACGATGATATAACAGTGGAAAATAGCCATACCCACCGTATAAGTTAAAAAAAATACATTCTTACCTTAATTTTGTCGAAAAGGTCATAAAGTACCTTGTTTGGAAAACGTCGGAAAGATTCATTTCAAATCATATATGGTAAAATAAGGGTATAAATGACTTTAACCCATAGTATAGTAAATATTAAAAATGTTTAGAATTACATTAGTAGGAAAACACAGATGTGGATGATAGAGAGGTCATAGTAGATACTTACGTAAAAAAAACTTGGATAATAAAGAGATTGTGAAATTAACCCTTAACTTGTACTTTTCCTTGGTCGAGGGTATGTTAAAATCCTGTATAATAGTTAAATAATTGTTATTAAATTATACAAGAACCATATAAATAAATACAATATCATATATGTTCTTCTAATATTACTTTGTTAATAATACTTTCGAATTATCGTTGTTTCGGGTGTTAACTGATTCATTTTCCTTTATATGTTTTGTTACATAATCCGTGTTTATTATGCATAGTATGTATTTGATTCATATCCATAATGATATTAAGTTCTTAAAAATTATTTTTAATCATAAAATGAAAATCATTATTTAATGATTACGATGGGGAATGAATCTTATCGCGTTTGTGAAAACGGTAATCCATACGTATGCACGAGCGACAATATCATTCAATTGAAGGTGAAATCATATATAATTGAATTTTATATCATATATAAAGAATCATTAACATGTAATATTTATTATTTACATCAATTATACATCATTATAATACTCATCCAAATGATGAAGTGTTTAAATAATAGACTACACCACGATGTGGAGATGGTAAGCCGTGCGTACGCACGTATAGTGACTCTGTCATTCATATGATGGATAGAATAATGAATATGGTTGTGAAATTTTTATAATAACATCAAAATATATAGAATATACTGGAGTTAATATTTTAGAATGAAAACAACCAAGAAATAGGAAGTGGAAGAATAAAAGAACTTGAAAGAGGTGATGAAATATTTACCTCTTCTTTGAGTTATTCATTTTGATTTGATCAAAAGGGCTCCATAGGATGGATTTATGACCAAAGGAAGGCCTTTAGGATTAATAGAGGAATGTTGGGAGGATATTTGGGCAGGTTTTGGCTGAGTGAAAAGGCTTTGGAGGTGTGAAATTAAGATAATAGGAAGTGCCCTTTTATAAGTGAGGTGAGGGTCACTTTAGGAAATGCTCGAAATATTATTTTATAATAAAATAATTTTCAGCTTTTAATGGCTCCAAAATAATTTATTTAGAGGATAAGGTGGGAATGGGTCGAAAAAATCTAAAAAAATAGGTTTATAAAGGTTTAGGTCACCATATTAACCTTATATTTTGTATTTAACTCTTAGTTAAATAGTTTGTCATTTACCACGTCTCTTTATATTTTTATATTATATGGTTAATAGACTTACTATAAACTTCCAAGAGAACCCCAAGTGGTTAATTATTAATATATATAACCTTATCTAATTCCTTTGTCTGAACCTTATATTTTTAGGAATATTATATCCATTAATAATATAGTATTTTTTTTAAAAACTCAATTATGTCAATTTTGACACTATTTAGTATTTGATTTTTTTGAAAATCATAACAGCATGATTAATTCGAAAAAAAATTATTTAATCAACCATAACATGTAATATTAACCTATAAAATCAGTTTAATTCATCAAAATTCGCAAGTTATATTTATTTGGATATTTATAATATCCATTATTTTAATCTTTCTTTAATAAGGTAATTACTGCATCATCATTGTTTCATAAATAAATTAAATTATTTAGTGTCTAATTTTTTTAAATAAAATACCATTATATTGGAAATATTTTTATATTTCTAATGAATATTTATAGTCGAATTTATATTGTGTGTATCCCTATATTAAAAATGTTTTAGTTATTAAACTTTGAATTTAACTCTTTTAACTCTTCTTTAAATAAAATAATAATAAATGTTCTAATCTAATCCAAGTTTACCAAATAGGATCATATTTTATTCCTAAGTTTTTTTTGGTCGAATTATACTTATCCAATAGAATTAGGACATGTTTTAGTGTAATTATGATATCATTTTTACCCTTAATTACCCTATTTACTTTTAACCATTGTAAATAAAAGTCAAAAGTTACTATTCACATAAATTATTTTCATCTTATTGAACCACATTTTACTTAAAACCATGTCTCTTGGATTTTTAAAATTCAACTCAAAGAAACGGTAAAATTATGTTTTATGAAAATTTGCAAATGCTCCAAGGAGGTGGGTAAAAGACGGTAAAAAGTTCAATAAAATTTTTATATATATAAACTTATTATAAAATGACTCAAATGAATTACATTGAACTTATATAAGTATTATGTATCTATTTTTACCTAAAATAAATTTAAATAAAACAAATAATTATTTAAATAAAAAATTCAGTTTTAACCAATAACGTAGTGTTTTTCACTATTCATCAAAAATTGAATGTTTTCAGAAAAATACAAAAAATTCAACCTAAGACAATTTCAATATTCTGAATCCAAAAATGAATTCCATTTTGATAAATAAAATCTATAAAATTTCAAAAAGTGGGTATTACTATTTAAAACGACTAGTTTGATTGGTCGCGGTGTGTTAGAATCTCAAAGTTGCATACAGTGCAAGCTATTGCATTATTAAAGGGAAACATATCATGGAAGCTTGGGGTGTTACATTCTATTCTCCTTAAAATAATTTAGTCCTTGAAATTTCTAGAATATTACTACATAAAAATATTCGGTTGTTTCTTCATTATAAGTTCCTCTGGTTCCCACGTTGCCTCTTCCATCTTATGGTTTCTCTATAGAACTTTCACCAGACGAGTTTTCCAGTTTCTCAACACTTGTTCTTTGGTATAAAGAATTTTGATAGGCTCTTCACAATAAGATAGATCAGGTTCCAGTTCAATTTCCTCAGAGGTGAGTACATGTGTTGGGTCAGACATGTATTTTCTCAACAGTGATACATAGAATACATCATGAACTTTGGAGAGACTTTGAGGCATTTCCAAACGATAAGTTACAACTCGAATTTGTTCTAGAATTTCAGAAGGTCCAATGTACATGGGACTCAATTTACCCTTTTTACCAAAATGTATAACACCCTTCCATAGAGATACCTTCAAGAAAACATGGTCTTCTACTTGAATGTCCAAATCCTTCCTTCGGTTATCGGCATAGCTCTTTTGCCTACTTTGGGCTGCTTTGATGTGGGTTTGGATAACTTTCACATTTTACAATGTTTCCTCAACAAGTTCTTGGCCTACAAGTTTTCTTCCACCAAAATCATCCCAACAAGTTGGTGTGCGTCATCTCTTTCCAAATAATGCTTCATATGGTGCCATATGAATACTTGAATGGAAGATATTGTTATAGGAAATTTATACCAGAGGTAAATATTGATCCCACGTACTTTGAAAGTCAAGTGAGCATGATATCAACATGTCTTCTAGGGTTTGAATTGTCCTTTCTGATTGTCCATCAATTTGAGGGTGGTAGGCAGTGCTCAAATGAAGTTCAGTATCCAGGGATTTCTGAAGACTTTTCTAGAATATTGATGTAAAATGGGGATCATGATCAGAAACAATCGATAGGGGTACTCCATGAAGTCTTACAACTTCATTAATATGTAGTCTTTCTATACGTTCAAGTGGTAAATATTCTTTTATAGCAAGAAAATGTGCTGACTTGGTAAGACGATCAACAATGAACCATATTTGATCATTTCTTCTAGGAGTCTTTAGTAGCCCCATGAAAAAGTCCATCGTAATATTATCCCATTTCCACTCAGGTATAAGAATAAATTGCATGACTCCTCCAAGTTGTTGCCTTCCAGCTTTCACTTGTTGACAAACCATACATCTTCACAAAAAATCAGCAATCTCCCTCTTCATGTTGTCCCACAAAAAATGTTCCTTCAAATCTCTATACATCTTAGTACTACTAGGGTGTATAGAGAAATTAGAGCTATGAGAATCATCTAAAAATTCTTTTTTTAGATCAGGTAAATTGGGTGTACAATGTCTCTTCCCAAATTTCAAAATCCCATCTTCATATATGAAGTCACTCAATCTCCCACTATTCATAGCTTTAATCTTCTTCTGAAACTCCTCCTCATCAGTCTGAGAACTCTTTATCATTTCTAGTAAAGATGGTTTGGCGACCATTTGAAAAGTATTGATGTTTCACCTTCCATTATTATTACCATACCCTTATTTTCTAGATCCATGAAAATATGATCCCTTTTAACTCTTATCTTTTTCAAAACTCTATGATCCTATCTACTCAAAGCATCTTCCACCTTATTTTCCTTCCCCGGGTGGTAGTGTATAGTGAAATCATAATCCTTGAGTAGTTCAAGCCATCATCTTTGCCTCATGATGAGTTCTTTTTGTGAGAAAATATAATTCAAACTCTTGTGATCAGTATAAATCTCACATTTTTCTCCATAGAGATAGTGTTTCCATATTTTCAGAGCAAAGATTACAATTGATAAATAAATATCATGAGTGGGATAGTTTTGTTCATGAATTTTTAGTTTACATGATACATAGGAAATAACTCTATCATTCTTCATAAGGACACAACCAAGTCCTTTCTTTGAAGCATCACTATAAATAACAAACCCATCGTTCCCTGATAGTAGAGTTAGGATAGGAGCATTGACTAATATTCTCTTCATTTCTTCAAAACAATCTTCACACTCTTTTTTGCAAAAAAATTTAACCCCTTTACATGTGATCTTGGTTAATGGTTTATCCAACTTGGAAAAATTATGGATGAAACATCGATGATAACCCGCTAAACCAATAAAACTCTGTACCTCAGTTATACTCTTAGGTACTTGCCATTCGTGGATTTCCATGGTTGTTGAAGGATTAATAGATATTCCATCCTTAGAGATAATATGGCCAAGAAAAGAAATCTCTTGAAGTCAGAATTCACACTTGCTAAACTTTCCATATAATTAATTTCTTTTAAGATTCTTTATAATAATGGGCAAGTGATTTTTATAATCTTCTAGATTTTAGAGTATACCAAGATGTCATCAATAAATACAACTAAAAATTCATCAATATATTACTTGAAAACTATTTTCATTATATCCATGATGACAGAGGGTGCATTAGTTAATCCAAAAGGAATTACTATAAACTGCTAATGCTCGTACCTGGTTCAAAATACTATTTTCAGAATTTCTTCCTTCTTCACACACAATTGATGATATCTAGATCAAAGGTAAATCTTTGAAAAGTGTTGATCTCCATGAAGTTGGTCGAATAAATCATCAATGCGAGGTAGGGGATACTTGTTCTTTATTGTTATAGCAATGATCTCCCTATATTCAATGCACAACCTCATAGATTCTTCTTTCTTATTAACAAAAATGACAAGGGCTCCCCATAGAGAAACACTAGGACAAATAAATCACTTATTAATTAATTACTCAAGTTTTTTCTTTAGTACCAATAATTCCATAGTGTCCATTCTATAAGGGGTCTTCGATATGGGCCTTGAACCAAGAATTAAATCAATGGAAAACTCAATTTCTTGTTCTAGAGGATGTCCAGGTAAATCCCCTGGAAACACATCAACATATTCTTGCACAGTAGGTACATCCTGTATTTGAACATTCCTTTCCTCACCCATAGTTATTTCATTCTCTTCCTCCCAAATAATTGAATTTAGTTGAGTTACTGGGGGAGGATCTAGATAAGAAACATGAGGTGATGTTTCTGTTCTAAATATAAGGTACTTCTTATCATCATCGAGAAGTGTAACCATGTTCTCCTTACAATAAATTTTTGCATAATAGTATGAAATCCAATCCATACCAAGGATTATATCAAATTCAATCATGGGTATGGCGATTAGATCAGTAGATAAATAACATTTATATTCCCTAATGGGAACTGATTCAAAAAACTTTGTTGCAATGATACTTCCCTTATGTGTTTTGACTGAAAACTCCCTTGTTAAGTCAAATTGAAAATATCTAATTTTCTTAGAAAACTAGGAAGATATGAAATAACGCAATGATACAGAATCAAAAAAAGCATTGGATAAACTTGAGGAAACCATTAAATTACCTGCCACCACTTCTTTTGGAGCTTCAACCTCAGCAATAGTGATCGCATAAACTTGGCCTTACTCCCTTGGACTTTTCTAAGGTAAGTTCCCTTGACACTTAGGACATTCATTTGCGTAATGCTCCTTTTCTCTATAATTGTATCATTCAACATTTACAGCCTCTTTCTTCCCCTTGCAATCATGAGCTTTGTGGCCTTTTTCACCACACATGTAACAGACTCCCATTCCCTTCAGGAATGTACCGGGGTATTTCTTCCCACATTTACTATAGGATGGATATTAAACTTTTCCTTTATTCCCCTTATTTACATTTCCAGAGTTTTCAACAAATCTCTTTTTCTCTTTCTTTTCTTTTAAGTCGTAAGACTTAGAGAATTCCTTTTTTATCTTGATAGCTCATGAAACAATATCTTCGTACGATGAGAAGGATTGTGAGAATTATGCTCGATGGAGAAATTGTTTTAACCCATTAGGTAATTGATCAATATTACTCATTGGGTTACGTATATAATCTGCTACATGCCTTTTTAACCTTGTAAAGTTAGCCTCACACTTTGCGATATTCTCCTCTTCCTTTTGCATCAGACTCAAAAATTGTCTTTCCATATCCGCTCGATGGTCACGAGGAAATTATTTTTCCATGAAAATATCTTTAAACTCCCTCCATTCCATGTTTGATACTTATTCATCTTCCTTTGTGTTTTGGATTAATGACCACCATTGATCTGCATCTCCCGTGAGGTGATAAATTGCCATGAAAACTTTTTCCCTTTCGCTACTCCCCAAAGCATGAAATATTTTCTCTAAGGAATTTATCCATTGCTTAGATACTAATGGATTTGTACTCCCATTTTAATGTTGGTGGTTCTTTCCTACTGAAGTGGTCTAACATTTATCCTCCACATTGTGGATCAGGGTGATCCATACGGGTAAGGTTATTATTCATAATCTGAGTGAGTTGTCTCAGTATTGTGATAAGCTCATCAGCACTGGTTGCTTCACCAGCTCCACTATAATTATCTTGAGTAAGAGGGAAATCCATAGATAGATTATAAGAATTGATATGTTTTTCATTCTTTCCACTAGGCTCCATTTCTAAACAATTTCATACACTAGATTAGTTTATGAATCGCAATACATAATTCCAAACTTGTAAAACACTTAACATAAATTGAACAGTTTATGGGTATCATCCATAATCATAAAAATGTTTTCTTTGAGGACGTATATACTCATAAATCCTTTATAATGGTTTGTAATGAAAATGAGAATTATCCTAAGCATATCCCCCGAGAGTGTTGTAACAAGAGTGCAGCAAGGCCCGTTATCGTGCACTAGTTCCCGTTCGAGTCTAGCTGAAAGCAGTGTTTTCAGGTTTTACCCCTAGTTACATCTATGCCAGAGCTACCTCTACCTTCTTATATCCAGAAAGGGATGTATTTCTTAGAAAACTCACAAAATCTCTACAGTACGAAAATTTTAGGAAGTTCTTCTATACTAATCATCAAAGTCTATCTTAGGGTAATGTTCTCTAATTAGAGTTTTTCTAAATCTAGTTCCAATGTTCGTACAAAACTTCCACTGATACCAATTGTAATACCCCAACCCAAGTTACCCAGAGTCGGTGCATTATTACATAACATTAGCATGATACAAGGAATCATGTCCTGAAAGACCAATCAGTTTAGTATCCTTAGAAGTACTAGATACATTCATAAGTTTTACATTACATCATGAAATAAAAACATCAACAAAATTTGTCCCCTTTGGAACACACTTATATCCTTAACCTATCGATGTAGGCCAACCATAAAATACTTTTTCACATCCTGGGAAAAACAAAACATAGAAATAGGTGAGCTCAGATTCTCAGTATGGATAAAAATATAGCCGAAACTTTCATAAATAAGAATAAACATTTAAGGCAATGTATAAGACTGAAACAAAATCCATTTAAACTTAAACTTTATAATAATATGGAAAATAGAAAATCAAATAATTCCATTTAATTATTCACATGGATATTCTACTAGTCGAATAATCACATGCAATATCAATAGCCACTTCCATAATGACAGAATGTATAATGCCAGACATCATAACCACATAGTCAAGGCCTTGTGCCAAGAATACAAACAAGATTTTTTCAAGGCCTTGTTCCAAGACACTAGTTTATCTCATGAGACCTACCAATGCATCGAGGAGCTATAGCGGGCTCTAACTATCACTTACTAAGTCCAATTCATTCCTCATATGAAAAGGTTTAAACATAACATAAACATTCTTATTAAAACTAGCATAAAAAATGTCAATACTTTATCCATAAAAAATGATTGGTGTAAAAATAATAAATCCACAATAAAACATATCACGTAACCTTCAATACAATATGGATGTTTTGTATCATAATAAATAAACTTCAAACAAGCTAAAAATCCATCAAAGGATGTTGAAATAGATGAAACCAAAACTTTTTTAGAGAAATATATCTTTCTATTTTGAAATCATTTAAAAGTCATATAATTATAAAAGAAAATATTTATTTTGAAAATATTTTTATAAGACTTTATGGGAAGATTGGAAAATGATATAACAGTGGAAAATAGCCATACCCTCCGTATAAGTAAAAAAATATATTCTTACCTTAATTTTGTCGAAAAGGTCATAAATTACCTAATTTGGAAAATGACGGAAAGATTCATTTCAAAACATATATTTTAAAATAAGAGAATAAATGAATTTAAACCATAGTATAGTAAATAGTAAAAATTTTTATAATTTCATTTTTATGAAAACACGGATGTGGATGATAAAGAGGTCCCAGTAGATACTTACGTAAAAACAACCTCAGATAATAAAGAGATTGTGAAATTAACCCTTACCTTGTACTTTTCCTTGGTTGAGGGTACATTAACCTCTTTTATAATAGTTAAATAGTTGTTATTAAATTATATAATAACCACATAAGTAAATATGACATTATATATGATCTTCTCATAAAACTTTGTTAATAATATTTTAGTATTATCATCGTTTCAGGTGTTAACTGATTTGTTTTCCTTTATATATTTTATTACATAAGCATTGATTGTTATGGATAGGATATATTTTATTCATATCCAGAATTATATTAAATTCATAAACATTATTTTTAATCATCAAATGAAAATTATTCCTGAATGATTATGATGGGGAATAAATATCATCACCTTCATGGAGACGGTAATCCATACGTACGCACGAGCGACAATATCATTCAATTGAATGAAAAATCGTATATAATTGAAAGTTATATCATATATTGAGAATAATTAAAATGTTATATTTATTATTTAAATAAATTATACATCATTATTATACCCATCCAGATAATGATGTGTTTAAATAACATACTACACCACGACGTGGAGACAGTAAGCTGTACGTATGCACGTATGGTGACTCTGTCATTCATATGCTGGATAGAATAATGAATATGGTTGTACTATTTTTATAATAACATAAAATTATAATGAATATACTAGAGTTATTATTTTAGAATGGAAACAATAAAAAAAGTGGAAGTGGAAGAAGAAAAGAACTTGAAAGAGGTGATGAAATATTTACCTCTTCTTCAGGTTCTTCCTTTTGATTTGATCAAAAGGGATCCTTAGGTTGGCTTTATAACCAAAGGAACGCCTCTAGGATGAAAATAGGAAATTTTTAAGGATATTTGGGTAGGTTTTGGCTGAGACAAAAGTCTTTGGATGTGTAAAATTAAGGGAAGGGGAAGTTCCCTTTTATAAGAGAGGTGATGGTCACTTTAGGAAAAGCTTGAAATTTTATTTTATAATAAAATAATTTTAGGTTTATAATGGCACAAAAATGATTTATTTAGAGTATAATGTTGGGATTTGTCAAAAACCTCTCAACAAATAGGTTTTAGACAAGTTTAGGTCACCATATTAACCTTATCTTTTAGATTTAATTCTTAGTTAAATAGTTTTTCATTTTCCATGTCTCTTTGTATTTTTATATTATATGGTTAATAAACTTACTATAAACTTTTAAGATAACCCCAAGTGGTTCATTATTAATATATATAACCTTATATAAGTCCTTAGGCTGAACCTTATATTTTTAAGAATATTATATCCATTAATAATATAGTATTTATTTTAAAAACTCAATTATGTCAATTTTGACACTATTTAGTATTTGATTTTTGTGAAAATCATAAGAACATGAATAATTAGAAAAAAATTATTTAATCAACCATAAAATGTCATATTAACCTATAAAATTAGGGTAATTCATCAAAATTCTGAAATTACATTTATTTGGATATTTATAATATCATTTATTTTAATCATTCTTTAATAAGGTAATTACTGCATCATCATTGGGTCATAAATAAATTAAATTATTTAATGTGTAAAATTATAAATAAAATAACATTATGTATAAAATATTTTTAGCTTTATAATGAATATTTATAGTCGAATTTATATTGTGTGTATCCCTATATTAAAAATGGTTTAGTTATTAAACCTTGAATTTAACTCTTTTAACCCTTATTTAAATAAAATAATAATAATTGTACTAATATAATATAAGTGGACCAAAAAGGATCATATTTTATTCCTAAGGTTGTATTTGGACGAATTATACTTTTAAAATAAAATTAATACATGTGTTAGGGTAATTATGATATCAATTTTACCCTTAATTACCCTATTTACTTTTAACCGTTGTAAATAAAAGTCAAAAGTTACTATTCAACAAAAATATTTTCATCATATTGAACCACATTTTACTTACTGATATTAACTGCATCTCTCTGATTTTTTAAATTCAACTCATAGAAGAGGTAAAATTAAGTTTTATGCAAATTATCAAATGCTCCTAGGAGGTGGGTAAAAGACGGTAAAAAGTTCAATAAAATTTATATATATATAAACTTATTATAAAATGACTCCAATGAATTACATTGAGATTATATAGGTATTATGTATATATTTTTACCTAAAATAAATTTAAATAAAATAAATACTTATTTAAATAAAAAATTTGGTTTTAACCAATAACGTAGTGTTTTTCACTATTTATCAAAAATTGAAAGTTTTCATAAAAATACCAAAAATTAACCCTAAGCTAATTTCGATATTCAAAATCCAAAAAATTAATTCCATTTTGAAATATAAAATTTATAAAATTTTAAAAATTGGGTATTACTATTCATAACGTCTAGTTTGATTGGTCGCGGTGTGTTAGACTCTCGAAGTTGCGTACAATGCAAGATATTGCATTATTCAAAGGGAAACGTACCGTGGAAGCTTGGAGCGTTACATATAATGTTATTTGATTTAGTATTAAGACACATAAAATTTTGATATGGGATGTAATTCATTGGAGTATAACATTATGGGTGGGGCCTAGAGTTATATAGCCCCTCATTTCATTGGTAGGTATCATGAAACAATTAAGATAGGATCACGGGGGTGTCATTTCCCTCTATGTAAGATGTATTGGAATAAGGCCTTGATGGTATGTTTAAGATGTTAGAAATTATGAATTCCCATCACTCTATGATCATTTATTGTTATCCAAACATTTATTTATCATTATGTTGTCCATGGATTTATTTATTCTCCCAGTTTCATTTGATATGGAATAACTCAGTTTATTCATTCATGCCACAATAGATTATTTATAATTGATTCTATTGTATGATACCCCCTAACTGAACAACTGATCTCACCCCTTTTTATTTATTTAATTTTACCAAAGAAACCAATAATAGTACTACATAAGATAAAATGGTTGCAAGGAGAGTAATAATGTTTTCATGTTTTTAGATGTTGTATTTTTTTTAATTTAATATAAAACTCCACTATGTATCTAGTTTTTATAAGGATATTAAACCATTGAATATTATGTATTTATACCATTGGAATAAAATAACCACTGCCTGTAGGGTACTGGAGGTGGGGTTGTTAAAAATACACTTTGGTTTCCCAACCGTACCACACTGATAGTATGTAAGGGGGCCTTTACTAGATACAACAGATGATTTAACAAATGTCTATTGTTGATATCTACAACCATGGTTTCTACCATAAGACTAAACCTACTTCCTATTCCCTTTAAATTTACCACTAAAAATACCACTAGGAGTAGGAGAAAATCCTATCATCCATAAATTACTAGACAAGTTAAGTTCCTCCATCAAAGATGTATCCAGAACATCAACAAATGAAGGGAGTTTTTGCTAAAAAATCAGGGATCAATATCTGGTTAAAGACCCATCTCAAATCTCTAGGACTTCAGTTTATCATTCGATACCACATTAGGTTCTATGTGAACAAGCTCAAAAAAGTGAGGTTTTATATAAAAATCAAATAAAATATCTATAAAATTATATAATCAAAATGTCAATTTCTCTCCCTGAAACATTCACAAAATACCTCTGGAAACATAACGCTCCTTAAAATTAGGTATTTCAAGACACTCTCTCATAACTTACCCCTTAAGTTCCTAAAACCTATCCCAAATTTCATACTAACATCAAGAGGAGGCTCAACATATTCTTTGATACCATTTTTTCAAGAAGCACCCTAAATAACCCACAAAAACGAAACAAAATACAATAATGACATGACCTAAAGGGAATTTCTGATCCCTACAGGATAGTGAAAACCATAATGGAATCAATAAATATATATAGGGAATGATTTATCCACAAGAGTTACAAAATGAAGTAAATTAGTAGATACAATGTTCGGTATGAAAAACTCTCCATAGGAGAAAAGGGTTTAAAACACCTTGGTATAAGGCTCAATACAAAAAAATACATGGAATAACTAGTGGATCATAAACTCCAATATGTGCTGCCAACTTCTAATGGTCCAAAAAGTCAGGTACACCATCAATCTATGAGTGGTTCCTTCCCGTTTCCTAGACTTTAAATAAGAAAATTTATAAATTCTTGAAGGCAGATATAGGGTGTGATATAACAAGTAAAGTACTATTTCACCAATAATTCCATAGGCATTCCATAGTAGATAAACCATTGAATCTTGACTTAAATAAAACTTGGAATGAAAATATTTTCATAGTTCATTTCAAAACATTCTTGAAATAACATTTTCAAAGACTATTATAAAATAGGTATAACTGCTTTTCCATCAAAGAATTCATAATAAAAAATATTTCTCAAATATACCTGAATAAAAAATTTATCAAAAGAGGGAATTAAAAATAATTTTCATCAAAACTAGAATGAGTAAAACATTTATATCATTAAGAATACAGAGTTATTTTTAATCATAAGACCATGGTTAATAGACCCAAGGGGTAGTATGTCCAAGGATTATCACAAATCTCGGAGAAATGAATCTTCTAATGTGCACAAGGAATATACCTAATGATGAAAAGGATAACATCCTTAAGAACTAATCTCCCTACCCTCAAGTACATATTTACATTTTTCATCATCAATCCATTTCTAGATAGATCTAATACATTCCAATAGTGTGTTCTTCCTGATCAACTACTCAATATACCATGTTCATCAAGGTGAATCAAACAATTTACAGGGGGATATCAATGGTTCAAAAACCATTTCAAACAGCATTTCACTAATCCTCAATTCAATTTTAAAAATATTCGTTTCATTTTTGAAAACCAACCTCAAATGGTTTTTTTCAAAAACTCATGCCATTCTCTCAAAAACCAACATCAAATGGGTTTTATCAAAATTATTTCCTTTTGTTTCAAAAACCAATATCAAATTGTTTTTATAAAAAATTCATAAAATCATTGCATTTCAAATAAAAAATATCACATGCCTTTGATTTTCAAAAAAATAATTTCTAGAGTCATAATTCAAATTCAAGAACTCTTCGTAAAAACCAATAATTAATTTACATCAATAAATTTTCATCACACACCATTATATTTAAAAGTTAATTTATCAAAAAACTATTTAACATTTAGAAATTAATTTTAAAGCCAATTTAAAATATAAGAATAAAATATTTCAAATAATAGGAATAACTTAAAAAACCACCTACCTTGATAAAAATATCATAAGACTCCAATGAGGGATTTAAATGGAGAAAAAATGAATCCTTTGGAAATCTAGGAAACTCCACAACATAATATAGAAATTTTGGAATGAAGGTGTTCAAAAATCAACCACTATGGTGCTGTGTGGAACACCACAATGCAATGGTGCACTGGAAAAGATCACCATGATGTAGGACGTATTGATGCGGTGTGGGAAGCACCTCCATTTACAAGACATAATTGGTATATCGATGGGAGAATTAGAAAAGAAAACCTATGATTCATAAAGGAAGACTGTGGTGTGAATATTCATGGAACTCAGACCTCTATAGTGTAGCACGTGCTCTATTGTGTGGAGTTTTTTCTATAGTAGTACTTCAGATTATTGGAATGAACACCGAGCAAGGGGATCCCCATTTATTTTATGGGTTCGAAATCCATTGAAAAACCCATCCCAATACCTATAAAATTATTCCATTTAATACTAAAATTAGATCCCCAATAGAAATTTTTAACAACATATTAAAAGAGAATAACCCCCAAAGATTGAATGAATGGAAGTTACAGTCTCTACAGCATAGTCTAAGACACCATGGTGTTTCCCTTCCTTCCATGGAAAATTCTATTGTGAAATCTCCATGGTTGGGGTCACTATGGTGCATCCAATATATCTATGGCATTGATTAAAACCCTATAGTATGACTATGGTTAAACCACTACCTCAATGATAAAGATGACTCCTCTACTACATGGTCTTGAGCATTGTGTCGTGGTAGCACCTTATATGGAAGGAAGTTTTCAAAAATATTATCTTAATATTCCATGAGATATTTGAATATTTAAAGAACTTAAATAAACTTGTATCAACTCATAAATAATGGGGATAAGAATGTGAAAACTCAAAAATCAAAGAAACATACATGAAATCAAAGGCTGTGATGTTTCATCCTTCCATAGAGGGCATCATAAGCATCCATTTGAATGCTCGAGTGAAAAATATTATTGTAATAAAATTATACCAATGGAAGGTGTTGATCCCAACCACCTTTTAAATCCATAGAGAAACCTCTCAACATTGAATAGTCCTTTTAGATTGAGTATCTATCTGGGGATGATATATAGTACCAAAACTCAACTAAATATCTTGAGTTTGCTAAATACTTCACCAAAACTTTGAGGAAAAGCTCAAATATTGATTGGATATGATTAAGAGTGGTACTCCAAGATAAAATAAACTAATTTCATAAGTAAATTTAACATATCCCAAATAGAATTATAACCTTTAGATGTTTTGGGGAGTGAGATGATGAAATCCATTCTAATGTTTTCCCATTTCTGTTTTGGTATGGGTAATTATTGTAACCTCCTATTAGACTTCTGTCTTAGCCTTAACTTGATGACATACCAGGAATCAAAATGCATACTCTGCAATATCCCTTTTCATATTATCCCTTTACAAATAATCTTTTGGATCTATATACAACTCTATACATCCAGGATGAATGGAGAATGATGAATTATAATCATTATCCAATAACTAGTTCTTCAAGTATGGTATTTAGGGAACAAATTCCTGGTTCCTGAACCATATTATTCTAGGTTGATCATGGTTGAAATTAGGAACATTCCTCAACTTCTTCAATAATACCACATCTTCCTTCTGAATCTTCTTAATCCCATCATGGATGGATGGTTGAAAATTCATTTGAGAAAAATATTATATAATCCCTTCCCTCATTATTTCAATATCTAACTTCTAAAAATCTATAAATATTGGATCTCTTTAAATCCTCATCATATAAACACTAGCATAGGCTTTCCAAATTAGAGAAGTCACCACCTTGTTCGCCTTTCTAGGGTGGTAATGTATTGAACAATCATACTGTTGATCAACTCCAACCATGTTCTCTAGTGAATATACAACTATTTATATTTAAATATATACTTTAAGATTTTATGATCAATATATATATCAAACCTTTCAACATAAATATAATTCCTCCTTATATTTAATGACAAAATTACCGCTACCAGTTCCAAATCACAAGTCAGGTAATTTTTCTCATAAAATTTAAATTGGTGAGAGGAATATGCTATCAATATATAATTATACACGGGGATGCATCCAAATCCATTATTTTATGCATCACCATATATCACAAACCATTCTCCACTATAGGGTAGTGTAAGTATATGTACATCGTCCAACCTTATCTTCAGTTATTTTAAATTCTCATCAAATTCATCTATCCATAAGAACTTTCCTCCATTATGAATTAACTTGATTAGTGTATTTTATATCTCAGAGAAATTTCTCATAAAATTTTAGTAGTATCATTTCAACCCAAGAAAAAAAAACAAATCTCAATTACTATAGTTGTTCTAGGATATTTCTTAATAAGTTTCATATTTTAAGGATCTATTGATATAACCCCACTTGAAATTATATAACCCAATAATGATACTTTTTATATAAAAAATTCACACTTGGTAAATTTAACAAATAACTTCTCATTACTCAAGGTCATTAGAAAAATCCTCAAATGTTCTTTATGAACATCCATGTTCATTGAATATATAAGAATATTTTCTATAAATGCTACCAAAAACTGATCAAGGTTATATATAAATACTCTATCTATTAAAAATGTGAATATATAATGATAATTAGTAAGTCCAAATTTCATTACTATAAATTCATAAGGACTATACCTCTTATGAAAGACTGTCTTGGGTATATCTTCCTTCTTGGACCATAGCTGATAATATCCAGATCAAAGATCAGTCTTGGAAAAATATTGATATCCTCGTAATTGATCAAATAGATCATCAATATGGAATATAGAATACATTTTCTTAATAGTGATCTTTTTAAGTTCTTGATAATAAATGTAAAGACACATTGACATATCTTTATTATTAAAAAAAGAATAGGTTTACCCCATGGTGAAGAACTAGGCTTAATGAATCTCTTATCAAAATTATCCTTGAGTTATTTTTTAAATTACTACAACTGTATTATGGCTATTCGATATAGATTCTTTTAAATGGGTGTAACACCATCTACGAGTTTTATTAAAAAAATAAATTTCATGATTCGGGGGAAGACCATACCACTCTTCTAAAAATACATCAACAAAATATAGTTAAATGGGAATATACTCAATATTGAGTTTCTCCCCAACAAATTGAGATAAATATACCTCATGAATAGTTATTAAAAATAATATTATGGAAGTAATTTCCATTTTGAGTTTTGGTTTATCCTCCCACCAATAGATGATAATTGGTTGATTCAGAATATCAAATGTAACTTCCCTTCTTCAACAATTGATATGAGCTCAGTAATGAGAGATCCAATCCATGCCAAAAATTATATCAAATTAAAATAGAAGAAGAATAAAAATATCTTAAGGAAGAACATCCCCACACATTTATATTGTAGAGGATCTATAAACATGTGTTGTGATCATAATACCATTAAGAGTTTTCACTACCAACTCAACATCTAATTGTTGAAGTGGTGGAACAATACCCTTAGAAAAATTATAAAATATAAAATATTGGGTAAAACCTAAATCAAATAAAACAATTTAACTTACAGAGTGGATGATAAGTGTAACTTTCACCCCATCACTAGAAACATCAACATTAGTTGTAGTAATTTCCTAATCTTTGTCATATCCCCTTGGCTTCTTCCATGGTAAGTTCCCTTGATGCTTGAGACAATGGTTTGAATAATTACTCATCTATTTACAATTAAAGTATTGTATAATAGTGGTTTCTTACTTTGTATTTCATTCAATATCCTTATAACCCCTTTCTACACACTTAAAAAAACACATGCTCCAATTAAGCATGTACCTGAGTGTTTGTTTCCAAAATTATAATATATTGGAAATCCCATCCTCCATTTCTTTTTTAACACATTTTTTCTTGGTTCTTTTCCAATATATTATTTTCTTGGATTCCCTTAAATATATAAGACCTATAAAATTATATCTCTATCTTAATGAAACTAGATATTATTTCATCATATGAAGAAAATATTTGAGAAACTAGTGCCCTTTGGAGACTCAGCTTAAGAATGTAAAAGAAATAATCAATCCTTCTTTTCAAATTATGTATATAGTCTATAGAATGATTAGAAAATATTATAAAGTTAGTCTCATACTCTTTAAAACATTCTTCTTCCTTCTTCTTTTATGTAAATAAATTCCTCACCATTACAAATTATTGTTATCATGGGAATTATTTCTTGAATAATATCTATTTATAAGTTCACCATTACTTGCATTATAGTTCACCAACCTGTTTAGTTTTCTATATCAATGACCACCATTTGTTGATATATTTTTTCAAATAATACACTTTTAGAATAATTTTTTCACTTTCATTACTTCCCAAATTTAGGAATATCATTTCAAGGGACTTAATTCATTGTTCAGCTTCCAATGGATCAGTAGTTATATTAAGAAATAGAGGCTTCTATCACATGAATTGATCTAATATAG
Source organism: Viscum album (assembly GCA_963277665.1). Taxonomy (NCBI): domain Eukaryota; kingdom Viridiplantae; phylum Streptophyta; class Magnoliopsida; order Santalales; family Viscaceae; genus Viscum; species Viscum album. The sequence continues at coordinate 1,653,574,698 of OY728157.1, read as the reverse complement.
GTGAATCATGCTGTGGAATAATAGTTTAATCCATACATGAAAGGTTATTTATTATAACATGATCTAGATTCCTTAATATAGACTTAATCTGCCCAGTTCTAGAACCAATAGTATTGGACTTCTTAGCAGGGAAATATCTAAATTGACTATTGGTGTTGATTCCCTATCTTCCATTAGGCTCTATCACTAAATAATAACATACACTGATCCATCTCAAAATCATCATGAATATTGGTCTATAAAATAAAAAATTATATAACGGTAAAATTTCTCAAATTCTGTATGGGATTATCATAATTATTAAGTTATTTAAGTTCATTTAAAATATAGTTCCTAGGTTACTACCAAAATTTCCTTTGGTGCCAACTATAACAACCCAACACTACTAACATGATGCCCATGTTTACTTTATTACCTTGGTATAAGATACAAGGGATATCACCATGTAAAATGAATCTGTTTAGCAGTCTCAAAAAACAAGATACCAACATGATTCTCATATTAAATAAGAAATATAAAAAATTTAGTATAATAAACATTCTTACACACATGAAATCATTCATAATATCTTTATTCACATCCTAGGGAAACCAAAACAAATAAAGGGTGATCTCAAATGATCAATAAGGGTTACATACAATGGGAGCTATCATGGGTAAATAAGGCATAATCGACATGAAAAGGTGGATAATAAAAACAAATTTAATTCAATCAACAACTTGAGTTAATTGAGAATCCATGACTAATAACAATATAGAAAACACATGGATAATGAAAACTAAATTCTTAAAAAAGGAAATATATAATTTTGGACATTCATGGTCAAGGCCTCTCAACCAATATATCACGAATATTACCATCATGACCTCTCATCATTCTTAATAAATTGGTAGATGTAAAAAAAATACCCAAAAAATATGGAATGAATACTATTTTGTCTCATGATACCTATTGATATGTTGTGGATCTATCTAAAACCGGACCCCACCCATCACTTTCATGTCTAATGAATTTCTTATATTTTTAATGATCAATACAATTCATTTTCAAAAGGAATTATAAGTAAAAAATTATTTGTATTGTATCCAGAATACAAATCATCAATATTTAATCATTATATATCATCTGTAGAAATAATTAAGTTGATATTATTGTATCACATCCCCATTAACACCAATAAGTGTTTTCATAGATGAAAATACCTTTAAAATATCATTGGAACATTTCTTGAGGAAAATATCCTTTTTAGTTTGAAACCACATACTTAAAATCTAAAAAAATTCTATAATATTAGGAAAAGCATTTTATATGAAAAAAACCATTGAAATTTATAATGGTATATTTAAATAAAGGAGTAGTCATGATGGTGGGAAAAACCATTCATGTGGTGTACGTTAAAACAAATATTTAGTTTCTACTTTTGGTAAAATGTACCTTGTTCAAAAAAAGATAGAAAATTCATTTTAAATTTTTTTATAGAAATTAAAAAATGGGTAAAAATGAATTTAATAAATTTTTATAGAATATTTAAAACATTATTGAAATTTTTTTAAATAAAATATGTACACAGAATAAAAAAATTGAAAAAGAAATCATCAAAATAAGAATTTTAAAAGAAAGTCACTTACATGTAATTTACTTGTTCATTCTTGATCCAATAATAGAAGAAATGGAAAATAAACATGTAAAAAACCAAGAATAACAATAATAGAATAAAATATATGGGGTTTAGAATATTAGGGTCATATAATTTTCCCAAATTAAATCCTTACTTAAAAAAATATCAAAATAAAATAAGATTATAAAATATATCTCTTACCTCAAGTTCGACTTGCCTCATAAGTTATTTAAACATTGTATTATAAATTTATATTTCTTATAATTATATAAAATATCTACATAATAACTTATAATATCATATAGGATCTAGTTACAACATTCCAACACTCTTTTATTGATAATTCATTATTAAAATTGTCATTTCTGAGTTTTGAATGTTTCATTTTTGGTGTAAGTTTTGGTTCAATGATTTCAGTCCTTGTATATTTCTCATGATTATGTCATATATATAATTTTAACCATTATATAAATATCATATATATTCATTATATATATATATATATTTATAATTTTCTATGAATGGTGTATATAAAAATGGATCATATCGCTCTGTGGAGGCCATAGTCCACTCATATGCGTGAACAACTTTATCAATTTTCAATTAATGGATGGGTAGAAAGGTAAATGATATCTTATATTTACAAGAACATAATTATTTCATCCATATATTACATAATTTTTAGTTACATTTTTATAACCATCCAAATAAAATGGTGATGAAAAATAAATTACACAACTATGTGGAGATGGTAAGTTGTACGCACACTCAAGTGCTGGTTTTGCTTTCCATATGATGAAAATGTTATGGAAAATGGTTGTACCATAATCAGAATAATATTTCAGAGTATTTAAAATAATAGATTAATTATTTTAGTATGTTTAAAATATATTTAGAGGAAGTAAAAGAAGAAATAAAATTTAAAGTACCCTGTAAAGAGTTATACCTCTTTATTGAGAAATCTCCTTTGGCTTACACGTTAATCTTTGAAAGGATGGTATTTTAGGTTAGACCATAATCTTTAGAAAGTGGTAATGGAAGATAAGATGGTATTATGGTGGGGATTTCATGATCTATTATTTTCAAAATTTGAGAACTATGGGGGGGGGGGTAGGTGTCCCTTTACAAGTGAGTGGAGGGACACCCTTGGGATTACATAAAATATTAAATTAATATAAATTTATTTTTATTTTCATGAAAATATAAATTGATATATGTTTAATCTAAAAAATTATATTTTAAAACATTCCAATCAAATAATATTAAGATAATTTTATATGATGTTTTAACCCTTCTCTCTTACTTTTAACCCCAATAAACCCTTTTGACGATTACCACAATATCAACATTTTTACTATTTAGGGGTCATGAATGTTACTATAAAAGGAAAAATGAAAAATAAGTGGAAAATGGTTGATATTATAGACTATATATCATTCACATGGCCAATGATAAGTTTTTATTAATTTTATTTCAATTGATAAAATATCATTTAACATAAGATTCCATTAAAGTCATTCTCATAAAAATTCACACAATTTGACTTTTGCAAATATAAAGAACATAATTTAATTGGAATATAAACTTTTAAAAATTCAATAATATTTTATATTTATATAAAAATTTCACATAACTCAATAATTAATTCATATTATATTAATTTTAATGTTTTCAAAATCATTTACTTGATTTCTCTTGTATTTAAATATCCATTGTGTGAGTATTGTGTAAGCATTTAACGTAATTATTCCATCACTAAAAATTCAATATAAATTACCATAATAAAAATAATTAATTATTATTTAAAATAATAATTTATAATCAAACATAACTTTATTATTATTATTACAAAATATTATAGATATTAAAAGAAAGAGAGTGACATCTGTGACTTTATCCTTTACCTAAAATAATATAAATGTTATAATCAATGTCATGTGGTTGGAAATTGACAAATTTTAAAATATTGTAATTTTATGGTAGAAAAAAATTATTCAGTAAAATAATGAAACTTTTTAGTGATATTTTTGGGCCTTATTTTCATGACCCTTCCCACCAAAGATGCCACAATAAGGGGAGAGAGATAATTGTAATGCCCCGATACTTAAAAATAGAAACATTATATTTGTTAAGTTATAATTCTTAAAACCCAAATCATTGAAGATAATTTAACTCTAAAATATTTTATAATATATTATTTTTGAATAAATTAAATTTCATAGATAACTTGGGATGCATGAAACTCTTGGTTTAAATGAAATGTGATACACTCTTAAAATATTATTATTTAAACATGGCCATTATAACATACCTTTAAGTTCAAGCGTATGAATAGGTTTAAAGAAATTATAAAAAATATTTTTTTTTAAATTTATAAAAAAAATTCAATGGTTATATGTTTATTATAAATAAAATAAGAATCATTTGAAAGAAAAAGAATTGGAAAACTATATTTTTCTAAAAGGCGTTTTAGTCACACTTTGTACACATAATTTAAAATTAATTTTTATGAATTTTAGAAAATTTATTTTAAAAAATAAAATTTATTTTTTAAATATACATGTAAATATTATATTTGTGTAAATTTTTTGATTTTTTGGAAAAGTTTAATTTTTTTGGGGAATTGTGAAAAATAATAATTTTTATAAAAAAATGATTTTTTGTTTAAATTATTAACAAGGTAAACTTATATTTAAATTTGTTTTAAAGTATAATTAGTTGTATTATATTACAATTTAACTAATTTATATAATTTTAATCAATTTCATATTGAATTTTGATATATATTTTTTATCTTTTTAATGTTTTTCTTTAGAAAAACAATTTTTCTGACCCATATGTAGGTTTATTTTAAATTGAATTCTAACAGTTTTGTTAACTGAATTTGGAAAAATAGATTAATTTTTTTAATAATAATAATTTATATTATCAAATAAATTTAAATTAAATTTTTACCATAATTAATAGTGAAAATAGTCTAATTTAATTACCATGGTTAAGGTAAAAATGGGTTTACTGAGGGGGTAAACTAAGAAGATAAGGGTTAAGAATGACTAAAAAACTTGTACAAAATCCATTTTATGAGACTATTTATACCTTAACACCTATAATGTTTTATAATTAACTATTTTGGATGCTTTTGGAATGAGAAAAACATGGGTATCACTTTATATTTTCAAAAATTCCATGTGTGTCCTCTCCCCCACTTATAAAAGGCCATCCCCTATCCTCCCCTATCCACACTTCCAAAACCATTTGGTTTGGAAAATACATAACCAAATATATTAATTAATTCACTAAAAATATCCTAGAGGACTTATTTTTATTTTTAATTCATCCTAAGAAAAATTTTGATGTAAACCTAAGGGGGATCTCTAAAGAAGAGGTAGAATTCTTAAACATGCATATTTGTTTTATTTATTTTTCCACCTCCATAAAATAATATTAATCTATGATAATATAATAAAAAAATGATCCCCTATATACTTATAATTTATTATTTTAATGTCATAACCCATATACATCTCCACTTCCATCAAATGTGAAATGAAAATGTCAATTGTGTTTACGATAGACTACCACCTTGCAAACTGATTCATTATCTTCCATCACCGCCGTTAAAGGATGGATAAAATGATGGAATTATCTTTTTTATATTATATTTATGGAATTATTATACTTATAGAATCATAATATCACATATAAATTCTTACTTTACATTCCCTGGGGGATACTATAACGTCGCTCGTGTGTACGATAGAGTATCACCTCGTGAAGCAATTTGAGTCATTTTTGGTTTACACTTTATATGAAAGGTAGTGAAGATACAATTAATGAATATATGTGATACTTATAAAATATCCATAATTATGGAAATATAATATCACATATAACTCCCTACCTTCCCATCCGTTGGAAAATAATAGAATCAATTGTGCGTACGTGTGGACTACCCCCACCACGTAGCGATGTAAAATGTTTTTCATTTTATTTTTACATGGATTGTAATAAGGATGTATTTATTTAATATAAATAATATAAATGAAATTATATTTACTATTTAATAGTGAATTATTATTTATTTTCATTTCATTCCATCTATCGAGAGAAATGGAAACGACGTTTTTGCGTATGTATGGCCTACCATTTTCATGAACAGTGTAATCCATTTTATATCCCTAAATTTTATAGATTAATATTAATAAATATATAATGAATATATATTATATTTATATAATGGTTAAAATTTATGATATTATTCAACCATGATCAATATAAAAGGACTAGAATTACCGAACCAAAACATACATGAAAAACAAAGCAATTATCACCCAAAATAGTTATTTTAAGAAAGAATTGTTAATAAACAGGTCATAAAATACTATATATAAATCATATATGGAATACAATATATTAATATGGTAATTTAATTTATTTTTAATAAACCCATATTTATTATATATGAGTTTCAAAACATGTAAGAAGGAAATGAGACTTGAGGTAAGGGTTTCTCGTCCCGCTTTTATTTCCATGAGACATATGCCATGTTCACCACTTATTTCTTTTTTGGTGTACATATTTTCCCCATTGATATAATATATCATAATTATATTTATCTTCATGATATTTAAATTTTCATTTGATGTTATTTCTTTCATGGAACTTATGATTCAAAAGTTACAAAAGTGGGAAGGGTTTATTTCACAATCTCATCAATATTTGAGATTGTTTATATTTAAGTATCCATTGGGAAAATTATTTGATATTTCTATATTTAAATAAATAAATATTATTTTTAAATGGTTACTTATGATATTTATTAAGTAATATTACCATTTTTACTCTCTTTGGTACTTAAAATTATTAATAAATATTTATAAGAAAATATGACTTTATTTATTTTTTCGGTCGGAAATCATTTTTCATCCAAATCCATGATTTATAAAAATGCTTTCAAAAATATTTTTACCCTTTTAAAAAGGATTTATTAATCTTTTTTAGGAATTTTTAATATGTAAAAAATGATTTGAAAAGAATATTCATGTCGTTTTCTAAACAAGTTCTGTTTTCCTTTTACCAAAAATGTGAAAGGAATTTTTATTTTAACATTTAAGGCATAAATGGAATTTCCCGCTGCCATATCCAATAAATGTTTTAAAGAATAATTTATAAGATTCAAAGGTTATTTTAAAATAAAATAATTTTCAAAATATTTTGTGAACATTTACTTTTAAATATATTTTCAAATTGAAAAGTTTATTTTCCTCAAAAGTGTTTGAATGACATTTTTATCATATTTATATTCATAAATGACATCAACCATTTATTGTAATTATTATCCATTGGTGATATGTTGTATTGATACCATAATTTTTATTTATATTTATGATTTATGATCAGTTTGACTAGGTATGTACAATTTTATTACTGTTCACCATTTTACTTTGGATGGTTTTGGATCATGTTTATTGATTGGGGTCAGTATTAATATTTTATATGTTAGTTTTTCAATATAAATGTTTATATTTATTATGTTCCACCCATTTCATATGAGTAATTCATTTTAATTATTATGTGATGTGTGGGTCCCATAATTACATAGCCCCTAGAGGCATTGGTAGTTCTTATGAGACAAATTAGTTGGTAAAATTAAATGAATTATTACACATAGATTTAAAATTTCTTGTGAAAGGTCTTGAAAGTATGTTTTAGATGTCTGGAATTATGAATTCCATAATTCCGATATCTTTTAGTGATTCCCATGTGATTTTTTAATTAGTCATAATATCCATTGATAAGTTTGAATCTCATGTGATTATGTATATTATTTTATTTGATCATCAGCTATTCCCACCATATTATGCTCAAATTACTGTTTAAATGTCATGTGTTTCTATTATTTACCTTTCCATATTTATTATTCTTATTTATTCATGATATATTCCACTTTACTCTTAAACTTACTGATCATATGAGTTCACCCATTTTAAATTTTTTATTTCCCTAGGATACGAAGAAGTTTGTTGTGATTGATATGCATGGATACACTAAGGGGAAATATTTAATTCCAAAAGAAAATACTTTGTGTATTCTATATTTTGAATTGTAATGTGAATTTCATGTATGTATCTTGTTTATCAATACTACTAAACTATTCATTCCTTTTTTTATGTGATTCCTTATATATTATTCCAATGTAATAAAGTAACCATTGACTCTAGGATACTAGGGTCAAGGTATTTCTAGTTTCTATCAAATAAAGTTTAGTATAAACCTTAAGGAATAGATATAGGAAAACCTAGACTAGGGAACGTAACCCTATAATATAAATTGAGTATAAGTATATAATACCATCCTATTTTTTTTTGGCAATGTATGGATTATCTAATTTACCTAGAAATAAATCCCCATAGAGATATTATAATTGGATGTGGTTCTAGAATAGATGTAATTAGGGGTAATAACTATGAAAAAGGCATGTCAGTATTGACTCGAGTGTTACATTGTACATGAAAAAGGGACTTATTGCACACCTGGTTTGACAATCGTGGGGGATATTAATAGGATATGTAAAAATTTACTCACAAACTATTATAAAGGATTTGAAAATATTTTTATGATTTTAAAACATTTAAAAGAATACCATGCTTATGATTATGAGATATGCCATGATTTTTTTTAATTTATGTCAAGTGTTTTTATATTTTTGGTATTATAAATTATGTTTCATAAAGTTATGATATAATATAATGTCTATGATTTTTTATAAATGGATCCTAGTTCAAGGAATGGGAACCGTATCAATACACATAATTCAAAGAGTAATAATGATTGTTTCAATGATGGGATTAAGACAATATTTCAAGGGGAACTAGTCTTTGAAAAATTCTCATCATACTAGGACAAAATATAATGTTATATCAAGACATAAAAATAATTTTCTAAGTATTATGGCTTCAAATGGAAGAAATATAATAATGGGATGTAATTGAAAAAAATGGACAAGGGGAAGAAGGGAAATAATGATTTTCCCACATGTAACAATTGTGGAAAGAACCACCTTGGTACTTAAATGGAATTAATGTTTTCTAGAAGTGTGGAGAGAAAGGACACCGTGATCATGATTACAAGAGAAAGGAATAATTTTTTTGATGTGAAATGATTAAAATTTAAGGATATGGGGAACTACACAAATGAATACCCCATGTGTGAAGGTAATATACCTAAAAAGAAGATAAGAGATCAAGGTCATGCTTATGTTATTACAATAAATGAAATGTAATGATTAATATGAATATGTTTGGATTCAATAATTATGTTATAGGAGTATTTTATGATTGATATTATGGTTATAATAATTAAGAAATGTAAAAGGATTGAATTTCCCCACTGTTGGTGGTAGGGTGGTAAGGGTTTGGGTGGGGTGAGGGGAATGTCACAGGGTCAAGTCCTTGGGGCAGTGATTTAATGTATTTCTCTTCCTTGTGTTGTATTCTATAGTGGAATATGTAATCAAACTAAATAGATTATATTGTATTAATTTTAGTTTAAGGATATGAGAGTATATGTTAAATTGTTTAGATAACTAGGAAAATAGATTTAGTGGAAATTTAATCTTTTTCGTAAATCTAATGTTTGAGGGAATATAACCCTTAATATGTACTTGATTTTGAGATATTAATGATCAAGTGATGTTTATGAGATAATATTTTTTACATTGAGATTGGTTAATGATTTTATGGTTTATGTTGGAGTTTACTACATGTTTGTATTTATGGAATATATTGAAAAATATTATATTTTGTTTTTAGAAGCATGCATGATTCTATTAAGGTTTTATGGTGATCAAGGCATTCACATATTTTGAATCTAAAATTTGGATCCACATTATATTTTTTGGGGAATATAATACTAATTTAGTGACCTTATAAATTTTTGGACTATAAAATTAGATAGATGAATTTTTAATGAATGGTAAGAATAATTATTAATGGAATGGATTAAGTTGAACTTTGTGTGTTATTGGATAAATTATTCTAACCATTTTTGTCTTGGAAGTTTTTTAGAGTCATATGAACAGACCTATCGCTCTTTTATGGATCTTATGATCATTTGAATGTTAATTTTAGTGATTTTGTAATAAAAAAATAATTTTTAGATATTCATTTATTAGAGTGAGAAATGAACTTTAAATTTATTTAATGACAACCAAAGGATGAAATTATGAATAAAAATATATTAGGTATATCTTTTGGTGTTATTTATCATGATAGTAAAATAATTCCTCAGCTTTATAAAATGTATCTTGAAACAAAAATGCTATCATATTAAATTCATATCTAATGAATCAAATGGTCTTTTAAATCAACACATATTTATGGTTTTGAGGCCCTTAACTTCCCATAGATCATTAACTTTATTATGATCAATGATCTCCATCATTATCTATAATTATTTATGCATTTATTACATGTCTATATCTTCACTTCCCACAAATTTTATCCTACTTGAAAACCTATTTATGTGTTATTATAGATGACCTTTGCACTTACCTTTATCACTTATAAAGTGAAATTTTTATTAAATCTATTTATGATGCGGGAATATAAAGAAAGTATTTTCAAATGTGAAACCCTTAATTTCTAAGATTAATATTAAATCACGAGGATAAAAATAATTTATGTTGGTAGAATGTAACACCCTAAGATTTTTGGAGGAACCTCATATTCAATAGAGTATATGACAGAAAACACTAATATTAGAAGATAATTCGACACACATATATTTTAAAATATATTCTTTTTATTAAATTTAATTTCATCGATAGCTTTCAATACACATAACACTGAGTTTAAATAAAATGAAATACATTATTAAAATATTATTATTTAAACATGAACATTATAATCTGTGCGTTAAGTTTGCGGGTAAGAATAGGAATTAATAAATTATTAAATTTATATTGTTTTAATATGTATAAAATAAACTAAATGGTTATCTATTGATTATAAATAAAATAATAATCATTTAAAAGAAAAAATATCTTTTCTGAAAAACAGTATTTTTCTAAAAGGTGTTTTAGTTATGCTTTGCACAAATAATTTAAAATTAATTTTTACCAATTTTAGAAAATTTATTTTAAAAAAATTAACTTTATTTTTTAAATATATATTTAAAAATTATATTTAGGTGAATTTTTGGGATTTTTCTGAAAGGTTTAATTTTTTGATGAAAAGTGAAAAATACTGTTTTTTATTGAAAAATATTTTTTTGTTAACTTTATTTACAAAGTTAAAATATATTTTAAATTATTTTAAAAGTAAAATTTTTTAAACTATATTAAAATTTAAATATTTAATTTCATTGTAATAAATTTCATATATAATTATGATATAAAAAATGTTTAAACTTTCAAATGTTTTTCTTTGGAAAAACTTTTTTTCGACGCGTCTGCAACTTTTATTTTTAATTGAATTCTGAAAATTCTATGATTTTAATTTTAAAATAAGTATTAAATATTTATAATAATAATTATTTATATTATCTAATATGGATAAAATATTTTTTAACTATAATGTATAGTGAAAATAGTAAAAGTTAATTACTATAGTTAAGGTAAAATTGTTTTATCAGGGGGTTAAACTAAGAAGATAAGGGTTAAAATTGACCTAAAAGTTGTTAAATACCTTTTTTCAACAATATTTAGACCTTATAACCTCCAAGGGTTGATAATGACCCATTTTGGAGGCTTGTGTCATGACAAAAACATGGGTATCACATTATCAATTCAAAAATTCCATGTGTATCCTCTCCCCCACTAATAAAAGGCCACCCACTCTCCTCCCCTATTCACACTTCTATAACCTTTGGTTAAGACAATACCTCTCAAAATATATTAATTAATCCCATTCACAAATTATAGTTTCCTTAGTTTGATTAGGAATCCCTCCTAGTAAGTATTTTGGTATAAACCTGAAGAGGCTCTATAAAGAAAAGGTATAATTATTAAACGTGCATATTTGTTTTATTTCTTCTTTAACATAACTCAGATCATCTTAAAATATGAAAATATAATAAAAATAGTATATAATATATAATTATATATTAATATGTTAATGGAATAACCCAAATCCATCTACATTTCCATCAAATAGGAAATGAAACTGTCGATTGCATGTACGAAGGACTACTACCAGATGTAATTTGTTTTCCACCACCACCTTTCAAGGACAAATATAATGATGGATTTAACATTTTTATATAATATTTATGACATTATTGTACTAATTTAATCATGATATAATATATTACTTATTAATTTCCACTTCTTGGGGGATATTATAATGTCGCTCGTGTTGACGACGGACTACCGCTTTGCGAAGCGATGTGATTCATTTTTCACTTACATTTTACATGGAAGGTAGTAAGGATAATGTTAATGAATATATGCGATATTTAAGACCTAAAAATAATTATATAAATATAATATCACATCTAAAATCCTACCTTATTATCCATTGGAGAACAATAACATCTTTCATGCGTATGTATGGACTACCTCCTCCACATAGTGATGTGATTTTTTTTTCATTTTATTTTTAAATTGATAGTAATACGAATGTATTTGATTAATATAAGTGATATATATTATATAAAAATTATTCCTTAATGTTTAGTTAATACTTATTTTTATCTCATTCCATCTATCTAGAAAAATGGAAAGAACCTTCATGTGTACGTACGACCTACCGTCTCCAAGAATGGTGTAATCCATTTTCTATTACCACCTTTTATAGATTAATATAAATAAATATATAATGAATATATATCATATTTATATCATGGTTAATATTCTAGATAATATGTAACCATTATCAATATAAAATGACCGAAATTACCGAACCAAAACATACGTAAAAAACAAAGTAATTATCACCCAAAAAACAATTTTTACAAATAATTGTTAATAAACAGGACATAAAAGACTATAAGTAAATCATATATGGTATAAATTATATATTTATATCTCTATAAAAGATTTATAATAAACCTGTATTTAATATAAAATATTTTTACACATTTATGAATGAAATCAAAACTGAGGTAAGGGTTTCTCATCTCAATTTTACTTTCACGAGACATATGCCATATTCACCATTTATTCATTTGTGTAGTGTATATACTAAAAATTTTGATATTTTATATCATAAATATATTTCTATTCATTTTATTTAAAGTTTCATTTTATGTTATTTAATTCATGGGGATTATGATTCAAAAGCTAACAAAGTGTTTATGGTTTATTTCACAATATCATCATTATTCGAGATTGTTTATGTTTAAGTATTCCTTGGGATAATTATTTGATATTTCAATAATAAAATAAATATATTTTATTATAATATGGTTATTCATTATATTTTTAAAGTAATAGTACAATTTTCTATCTCTTTGGTAATTAAAATGATTGAGAACATGTTTTTAATAAAATTTGACTTTATTTATCTCTTCGATCAAAGATATTTTTCACAAAAATCTAGGTTTTCTAAAAGTGTTTTCAAAAATATTTTTTAACCTATCTCAAATTATTTATTAAATAAACTTTACTCATTTTTTACTTTTTATAAAATGTTTCTAATGAAATCTTCATGTTTTTTTTCAAAACATGGCCCATTTGGATTTTACTGAAAATGTGAAAGGAATCTCTTCTTTAACATTTATGAAATGAACATAATTTCCCACCATAATGAACATTAAATGTTTTAAATATTCTTTTATATGTTTCAAATATTATTTTAAAATTAAATTATTTTCAAAATATTTTGTTAACTTTTCGTTTTAAAAAATATTTACTAATTGAAAAGGTTATTTTACTCAAAAATGTTTTTAATAACATTTTATTGTATTTCTATTCATTAATGGCATAAATATTTTATTGTACAAATGATTAAATAGAGATATGTTGTATTTATATCATTCTAATCATTTATCCAGATGGGTTTTGATCAAATTTTCTAGGGAAATACAATTTTATTACCATTCAACATTTTAGTCTGGATAGTTTATGATTATGTTTATTGATTGGGGAAAGTATTAACATTTCATATGATATATTTTTTAATATGAATGTTTATGTTGAATATGTTTCAAAAATTTAATATGAGGAATGCATTAGACTTATTAAGTGATGGGTGGGGACCAGAATTATATAGCCCCTCGATACATGGGTAGGTATCCTGATACAAATTAGCTGGCCAAATTAAATGGATATTTACCCATAGATTTAAATTTTTCTATAAAAGATCTTTACAGTATGTTTTGGATGTCCTAAATTATATTTTACCTCATTATGAGATCAGTTATTTATTACCATGTGATCATTTGATTAGTTAGAATATCTATAGATAAGTTTCAATATCATTTGATTATGTATATGGATTTATTTGATCATCGGGTATTCCTGCCATATTATGCTCAAACTATTTCTTAGTTGACATGTGTTTCAATTATTTACCTTTCTATATTTATTATGATAGTTTGTTCATGATATATTACACTGTATGATTACCCTTACTAAGAATCTGAGCTCACCCCTTTCTTATATTTTATTTCCCCAAGATACTAGGGAGTGTTATGTGATTGATATTTATGGACATTCTAAGGGGAAATATGGTGTTCTGAAATAAAACACTTCGTGTATTTTATGTTTTCAATTAAAATGTGAATTTCAAGTATGTATCATGTTTACCAAGAATATTAAACTATCAAGTCCTTCAAGATGTGATTACTTGTATTTTATACTAATGTAATAAAGTAACCATCGACTCTGAGCTACTAGGGTCGGGGTCTTTATAATAATTCCCCCCAATTTCCACCTCCTGTAGGCCCCACATTGAAGTCTAGCATCATGGGTATAAAAAAATCTCACAAATTGGAGGTATTACCCTCTATAATATAAAATAAGATTGAGAGATAGAAAATCTAGCAGATAAAATAAATATAAACCAAAAACTATCCCATAGTGCATAAGTAAAGTAAAACTAATACATATAAATTATCCAATATATACAAAAAAAGCAATCCTATGACATAAAATCAACAACAACTCCAACCCAGCTTTCAATGTCCATCTCGGTCCCCAAATTCCCTCTCTAAATCTATAAAATAGTTTATATATGTAGACTAATCATAACAGGTATACTCGGTAGGGACATAACCAAGGTCTCAAGTGCACATGTGAAAAGATCATACTAATGCACCATTGAACAAATAGTATAACCAACAAGCACCTAAACAGGTCAACTAACCAATTCTAGCCTCACCATGACTCTCCAACCAAATCAAGCATCCGGTATAATAATATAGCATTGAGATCATAATAAATCAAGATACCCCACGACCACTTCCCTACTAATTTACCACTCTCATGCCCAATGTTGAATCTATTGTTCTTCTATATATTACATACAGATTACATCACAAACCCATCTCATTATATCCCACACAAAGAAACATGGTCCATCTATTATGTGGGTTAGGATGCATCCATACCTACCTTACCCTCACGGGTTGAGAAATCACACCTACCTTACCCTTGAAATTTCTAGAATTTGATTCTAGATTTATGTACGATAACATCACATCTCATCCACAAACACTTGGAGGACACATCACATCTCATCACAGCCTCGAAAACCACATCTCACTTGAAGAAACCTGGGCCATCACTACACATATTTTTTTCAGACACCTGGGCCAATAATACTAAAGTTAGAGTAGGGAATAAAAGGTATTCATCCATCCATATCACCACCATCCTAGATGTTGGGTAAAATACCCATAACCCAAAATATATAATCATTGGTAAGGCCATCCAACTCGGGTGGGGAGCTTATAAAAATACCAAAACTATACATTATATATATAGCACACCATACCTAACCTATGGG
The DNA here is from genome assembly GCA_963277665.1 of Viscum album. NCBI lineage: Eukaryota > Viridiplantae > Streptophyta > Magnoliopsida > Santalales > Viscaceae > Viscum > Viscum album. The sequence goes on along the minus strand of OY728157.1, from coordinate 1,653,559,131 downwards.
TTCAAAATAACTAAAATAGTGCAAACCACATCACCTTCACTTTACAACACATCAACCATCACTACCACTGCAACCACTATATGCAACACATCACACAACTGTCACACAAGCTACATGATTCCACTTTAAATTACCAAGACACTTCATTAACATTTAAATTGTATATTCATTTATTATTCCATAAATTTAATTCATTTTACTACACATACATTTCCATCACATCATGATTATTTACCATCATACTTTGTTTCATTTTATAATCACAATTTATTCCTTAGATGACCAGGAAACTAATACAAGAACACTTTTCCATAATTGGCCCAACAAACATCAACTGTCATCATCACGCCACACCAACCAAACCATCGCATCCACTTTATACCACTTACACACAGCCATAACCACCACACCACATCAGTTTGAATCACATCACTACACACCACAACTGCCTCACCACATTGCACACCAAAACCTCATTGCGAAAAATATCCATATAGAACAACACTACCACACATCATCACCATTGAACATCACACAACCGGGAACTACAACTACATCACAATTACAAATACCTCATCCATTCCAACCAACCACATCAAATTATATCCTGACACATCACAAAACCCATACAATCACCTCCATTACTATACAACATCCCAAACCACATAGGGAAACACAACAATCCTAAAAACACAACAAAACATTTTGGCTTCCAAAATTATTCCAGATCTTCTATCATGGAACTTATTTAATTAGCATGAGTACTATCACAAAAAAAATTCATGGGAAAATGAATTATTATTCAAATATACATTCATTAAACTTTTATTTAGGGCAAGGTCACATAAAAACACAATAAGGGTCTCAACTCATATCATCTATTGCGCAAACAAGGATAAAAAAATTATTTTTAACAAGGCAACCACATGAAATAATATTATAAGAAAAATAATATCAAAGTAGTCAAAAGATGTGATATCTATATATACCCATCAATTTTAGGTTTTATAATTAATTATATTTATTATAATGACCCTTACTATCCACCCAAAGGGGGAAACCAAGAAATATAAACACACCTCACATAAACAGGTGATAAAAAGTATCTCCAACCTTGAAGAATCTTATTTATCTCACTACACACTACATGTTAAAGAAGAAACTACCTGAAAACCACAACCACACACAGAAACCATGGATCAACCTACACCCATAAATGGGTTATAAAAAGAACGACCCACACAAACCTCAAACTGAAGAAATGTCACTACATCAGATCCCCGAGAGAATAATGAGGGAAATAATGGAATATGGAAGAATGACTTACCATGGATCACCAAAACTCCTCTAATATAATATGAGGACTGAGTCAAGGAGAGATGAGCTGGAAAGTCTCCCAATATTTCCTAGGGTTTTCGACAAAAAATAGAGGAAAAGAGATGATAAAATGGATAGAGAAATGACCCAAAAACCTATTTAAACCCGATAATTTGACCCTTTCACATAGTAAATTATAGATTCGTGTTGTGAATTATATAGGGGTCATGAATTACAAGCCACGAATTCCTTTTAAGCCTTTAATTTCACATATCTTCGGTTTCCATTGAAATTTAAGTCACCTTAGCTCAAATAAATTAAACATCAGGAATTACCCTTTCACAGCATCAATCCATTTCATATACTACCCTTTATCCCATATAAAATCCGTGAACCATCTGACTTTACAAGCTGTAAACCACATACTCGCAACTTGAATCTGGTTTACATCTTGAACCAACTGCTATAATACTCTTGTAGCTACAAACTCTATAAAACCTCCCCTATCCTCCTCATAGAACTCTCAATCTAAAAAACTAGAAATGTAAAAGGTTTAAATCCACAAAGCTTTACACTTATCCCATAGTTTTAGCTCTGTTTTATCCATTTTACCCTTACCAAGGTGAAAAATATTTACTATAGTTAATATTCAAAATCAAAAAAATAAAAGAGAACTATTTAAAAAATTTGAACCTTATTATTACAAATATTGAATCCATTTTTCAAGATTCAATTTCTAGAATTTGTAATAATCAATTTTAATATAAATATGTAAAATGAAATGAAAATTCTTTTTAGAAAAATACATTTTAATCCAAAAAATGATCTTTACAATAATAAAGTACAATTATGATTCCTATATAATTAGTTAGATTGAATAGAATTAAAAAAGAATTATGTTACTTGAATATGAAATTAAAAAGATAAAAATAATTTTAAATTACTTTTTTTAATAAAAATAAATGGCAGTTTTACAAAAATCAAATTTTTTCACTATTTAATAAAAAATAAATATTTTTTGAAAAATTTTAATAATTCACCATATGATAATATTGAAATAATAATTAAAAAAATAATATTATTTTTATAAAATTAAATTTCCAAAATTGGAAAAAATTATTTATAATATTCTTGCATAAAATGTAATAAATACCATTTTTGATGGAAACTTATTTTTGAAGCATAAAAGGACTTTACTTAAAATTGACAACTTATTTTCCAAGAATTAATCAATACATTTTTTTAAATATAACCATTATACAAATTTTTCATAATTTTATTAATCCCATTTATACCCTCCAATCTAACAGCTAGGTGATAACCATCACATTAAATGATAATATTTTAATAGTATATCGAGGTTCGTTTAAACTCGGTGTTGTGTCTAAATAAATCTATCAAAGAAATGAAATTTATTTAATGATAAATATATCATAAAATACTGTGGTGTTATGGAATCCATGTGATTAAAGATATAAGTGGATCTAACATGATCTACATCCAACACATGTATCTTTATTCCTTTTTCCACCAACTGTATCATACATAGGTATGCATTTTTATATTATTCCTTTATTAAGGACATTGAGTAACCATGGGACCTGGAGTATGTAAGTCCCCTACAAATATTCATATGTTCTCGATTCTATGATTATAGACTAACCAAGTTGATGGATACATCACAGGTCATTCACTTTTATACATAAACACATCGTATGCCCCTAATCCAATAGATAAAAATATTACATGTCTTATCTAGGTATGGTTGTATAATCCTTCAACTACTTCAATCAAGGTCCCAAATTTCATACTCATTACATGAGAGAAAAAAATTCCATCTTGGTTATGCCTCAACCTATGACATGATTAACAATATAACCAACTACCCACTGATTATTTAAGCCTCATGACTTGTATAAAAAAGATATCAATGTATAAATGTTCTCATGATAAGTATAATTCTAACCTTAGGAATGGTGAAATACTAATATGAAACATGAAACTTTAAAATACCAAAGACACCATGTTTGACACTTCATGTGGTATACTTTTAGGCTCATCAAACACACAAAAATATTTTATTCCTCATAAGAACATTTTATATCTCTATATGGAATCCTACTCTTGAAAACCATAACATTTCATCATAATCTATAATATTTTATGACAAACATCAGTTAAAGATAACTCAAATTCATACTTTTATTGGTCAATTATAATTTAAATTTACATAATATATGTAACAAATATTAAAGAATGAAAAAGTGGAGTCTACCTTTTTGTATAACATGTTACATTTCACATTCTTAAACTCCTTTAATAATACGACAAAAACCATACATAAATTCTCATATAATCATATTCCAAATAAAATACCACTAGATTGGGCTTATATTTCTTACTCTTTTAAGGTTTCATTAAAACTCTTTTTATATGCATGTAATATATACCACGTCATTGTGAGACCATGTTATAAAGCCCCCAATAAACTCTTAGTGAGTATCATATATATATATATTTTTGAATAATTCTAAAACTTATGAATCATACTCTTAATTTTCAACTCCTTGAACAAGTATTCAAACATAAAAACTATATTGTTACAATGTTAATAACTACTATTTTCTTCATGGAACTCTTTGTAATTACATCATAATCATCATTCCTAGAACCCTTTCTATTAATTTTTTTCTCAAGATTTTTTTGGTATCAATATATAACTCTTTACATTTTTATCTACCAAATTTTCCTAAACTCATTTATGGAATAAAGAAATATTTACTTTATTATGGTAACTAAATGTAACTTCTTACATTTATCTTTACTAACTTACCCTAAATTCTTTTAGGATATTATGTGACATTAACTTTTTATTTTAACTAGCATAATCTTTAATTTTTTATACCTGAATTTCAATCCAAATACACTCCCAAAAACCTCTTATACACTTATTTTCAAAATATAATGCTAAGGTACACAAAATCCATTATGAAGGGACAAAAAATATTTAATTTTGTATGAATATTTAAAAAAAAAATTAATATCCATATCTTATATATTATTTTATGTGTTTAGATCATTATTCTAAAAAATATATTTTATTCTATAAAAATTTCACTAATTGGTAGTGAAATATCAATTCCTCTTATTTTAACAAATATATTGGGTAAGTTATTTATCACGAATAAAAATCCTTTTATCAATCCCTTCTTTTAAAGAATGTTAGAGAATTTAATAAATCATAAACCATGTGAATTAAATCCATCAGTTCATAATTTTCATATTCACTCTTTATTACTAAGTAACTTCTCTTATCATATAAGATAAATAAGATGACCATACACATATTTTAAATATAACCACATGATCTTGATATTTTACATTACATTAAACTCAATGATTTAACAACTCTTTGCTTCATCGTGATACAATAACCTTTTCTTAATTGTTAGAAATAAAACTACAGGCTTTATCAATTTTTTTTCTTAATTTTGAATTACTATATACTTACAATGCTTTATAAAGTATTCATTTGGTATCATATACACTTAAAATAATAAAATTTATTTCTTTTAAACTAATATATGATAGTTTATTAAACACCTTTTATATATCCTAGACAATTCCATACTATGGAAACAAAACATCTTTTTCCCGACACTACCTTTAGGTTTAAATGACATAGAATAACTATTAGAAAAAAATCCAATCTTCTATTTTTACTTAAAAATTTACCTTTCATTGATGTCTATGTCACATTATATCCTAAGAGCCACTAATCTGGTGCCCTGATATAGTTTTCCACATGGACTCAATCATGGTTCTTCATACAACAGAGGTTTTCAAATAGTAGTGAGGGTCTAAAGGTGGTATAGTGGGGAGACTATACACTATAGATCAGTATTAAATTTAATAAAGGTAATAATATTTTAAATGTAGATGAAGATAAATAATTACAAAGAAGAAGTTATAAGAACCTGGATCTTTATTTCAGGTATAGATTTTTATTTTGGGTTTTTTTTAGGAAAAAGAAAGAAATGGGAATTTTCTAAGTACGCACTGTGTACTTATGAGTACACACTGTATACCCGGGTACCATGTACAGCCACACACCGACTGTTTAATGGTCGAGTACATGGTCATGTGGTTACCTGACATACCGCTTAAGGTGAGGTCCAGTTAAGGCTACTACACGACATGTACCTCCAATGAACACACGGTATAGTTTTCTTTTTATTTGATAAATTGGAGCGGGGTCACGTCTCATATCCAGAACATATTTCTTCAAACCGTAGTTCATACAGGAGAGCGACCAAATGACTGATGAACTTCAAAACCCTCCCAATTCTCTATCTGACCTTTGATTGAGACTCTGTTGGGTGCATTAGAATCCCACCGGTGAGTTCTCAATTTCCCTAGAGCCCATCTTTATGATTCCTTCTCTCTTGTTAGTTATTCAAGGTTGGTTATTTTTCACCTTTTTGTAGATCTAGTCCGTTCTGGGATAATTCAAGGGCCGACGTTCAAGTATATTAATCATGCGACATCAAGGTAGTCATTTTGTCCTTTCATTGATTGTCTTTAGATTATATAGGCTAAAAGTTCCGTATACCCATGTTTGGGGTATTGCGTGTTTGGAATTAGACCTTGTTTATTACCTGTTATGGCCTGGTATATTGATAGAGGGTAGTTTCATATGAGTGAGGTTAGATACCTTGTTTATAGGACACCCTGTGGGTGTGTTCCCCTTGTCTGATTGATTATGGTCGTTTAGTCTAGAATACCTATTAGGCTTGCCTTGTTTTCCATGACTTGTGTTGTTAGGATGGAGTTATTGATTGTATGAGATTCTTGTGATATGAATTGTGAAAGTTGACCAAGGGAAATTTGATTGTAAGATCTTCCCAAGGTATGGTCATTTATGTATGTTTTACTGTTATGAGACCTAGTGGTATTGACCGTGAGATCTTCCAGGTGGACGTCAACCCAAGGGTTTTTGTTGTGAGAGAATTCCCAGGTGGTTATTTATAATTTCTTTTATAGATATTAGACCAAGGGGTTTAGACCATGAGATATTTCTAAGGTGGTCATTGTAAATGATTAGTTCTAAGTTAGACCAAATGGGTTAGACCTTGAGATCTACCCAGAGGGTTTTTATTAAATGATTTCAGTTATGTTAGAATAGGGTATTAGGATATGAGAACTTTCCCAAAGGGTGGTTATTGAATAATTGAATGATTATGATGAGTCTGCCAAGCCAAATCACAAGATTGGACTTAGTCTTACTTTATTTTTAGATGGTCTTCTGAGACATTTGTTTTGTTACCATTATACAATGGGATATATAGATTAGGCTAGGTCCCAAGATTACATGATTTGAATGATGAAAACTAAATGAAAATGAATGTAATTTAAAAACTGTAGGATTGTTTACTTTTGAGTACTTCCTAGTTTATTGCTTTATTTTTTCATATTTTCTTCTATATATATTCACTAACAGTTAGGCATAGATATTTTTTTGGTTTCCTACTAGGATTCATATCACACCATATTTGGTTAATGCTTTAGAACTAATCAGATTATATGGTTGTTGGTATATATAAGGTAAATCACCCTTCTTCATTAGGTACTTGATTGCTGTTGTAGCTGGAGAGCATGAGACCAAGATGAGGCTTGAGATTCTGTTGGATTTTACTTATTTTCTATAATTTGGTTTCAGTATTGTGTTTCCAGCATTATGACTTGTTTGGATGCTTTCCTAGACACATGTGACATGCATCATTTATATATACTACAGTTGTTATATTATTATCAGTCTTTTACTGTTTACTTTTGTTGTATTGTATTACTGCTTCCACTATTTTTTACTATTTGATTTCCACTATGTATAATCTACTAATGAGAGAATAGTTTTCCCATTATCATACCTTGGACCTTTTTTCAAGTTGGTATCCACTGACGTTTGGGGAAATGCTCTTGAGGTCATGTGACCAACTGGGTACGAGGCACCCTTGGGCGGCACCCAGATCCAGGACGTTACAAAGTGGTATTAGAGGAGTTATTTTCTACTTCATATTACTATTTGGATCCTATAGAATAGGATAGGAAGGAACAGGTAGTTGGTAAAAAGTTTTTCCCATGAGTAGCTAACCCATCTATAGGGAAAAGCCAAGTTACCTTGAATATTTCAATTTTTCTGGTTTTTCAATTGTTAAAGTTGATTTGATTTCACCATTGGGTGATTCACTTATTTTGTGTTGTTATTATGTATATCATTGTGTCTATTTATGTTTTAACCCAATGATATGAGGGTATTCCATCTCATACATCATATAGGCACTTTCTAGAGATCACATGTCATTCATTCTTGTCATTCCATTTCAGATGCATTACTAATTGCATGCTATTGTGATAGATTTTGTGCTAGATATGCATGTTGTTATAATATATTTTTTGATAGAATACATGATATTTTTTATAGGGTTTTGGAATATGTAAAGTTTCATTGGGATGGACTCCAAGCTTTAGTCCCTAAGGTGTTATGGTCCCTCTTGGATCAAAATTTGGTGGATCATTTTTGAGATTTTATTTGGATTCTGTTATGATATGACATGAATAAGGATTCCAAACTTTGATTCACAGGGAGTATGGGATCTCACGGATCGGAACATGGAATTCCTTGGTAAAATTTTATATTTTTAAGGGTTTTAGAGAAGTTTTAGAGGCTATTTATCCAGAAACCCAGACAACACAGTGTGTGATGTTATGAACACATGCCATATGTTCTTCTGTTCTGGAAGAAAAAACTTTTCTTAAGTACATCCAGTGTACAATATGTACATGTCGTGTAGTTTTTGACCATGTGACTGACTGTGTGGGAAGAGACACTGGGTTGAAAAAAGTTTGTAGAACACACCTTGTACTAAGAGTACATGTTGTGTTGTAAAAGACCATGTATCAGGACACATTACTAACAACATGGGTTGATGTAATTTAGATGGCACACGCCCTGTCTAGATTGTACACGCCATGTGGAAATCAACTATGTATCCGACCATGTGACTAATGAAATGGGTGGATAGAACTTAAGTAGTACATGAATTGTCTAGGGTGAAACCATTGTGTATTACTACACTAGATAGAACCATGTAGTTCTAGATGTGTAGAAGAACTTGGTAAAGAGGGAAAAATTTAAGTACACGCCATGTCACAGGATGAACATTCCATGTGTATGGGCTGTTACACAACCAGGTTGGAAAAGGTACATGCCCATGTTAAAGATTAAGGGAACACACCATGTAGTGGTTCTACATGTCATGTAACCCTATTTTGTAAAACATTAATGATTTCCTTATCCTATTCTATTATTTCTCTTCTAAGTTAATATCTTTGATAATTTTGTACTAAGGTGTGCGCTTCACCTTGCAGAGTCATGCCACCAATACTTCCTTCGATTGAATTCTAGGTACAAGGCAATGATTAGACACTGTAAATGGTAGATCAGAGACTACCAACATATCCTCCAATCATAAATGTTTTGGAACTAGTTGTTATACCAGACATATGTGCTGATGCATAGTTCCGTGAATGATTTTTTAGGATGATCCATACTTTTTAGGTAGAACTGCATCCTACCCCAAAAATGGTAGAGTTGACGAGGGTGTTCCAATAGTAGCATCCTCCCAATTTTTCAGGGGACGGAGGACAACAATCTATAGAGTCATGGTTAGTGGCATTTCTTTCTATCTTCAAGCATCTAGAGACACCTTCTAAGAGGAGGGTGAATCTTGTGATGTACATGCTTCTGGATTCTTCCAAGATATGGTGGGATGTTATCTCAAAGGTGGGACATCATTGGGATATGGCTTGGGAAGAGTTTCAAAGTACCTTCTATTATTTCTTTTACCCTCGGATGTTGAGGGCCTACCGATCCTGGGATTCCTAGCATTTGGAGTATGGCGCTCTTTTAGTGATGGATTACTCTTCTTGTTTTAAAGAGCTTCAATGCTTCACACCTGTTTTAGGGGGTGACGAGCTATCACTAGCTAGGTGGGTTGAGGATGGTATCAGGTATGAAATATGATCATAGGTGAATTTATTTAGGATTACTTCCATAGTAAATCAAAACTAATTACCGAGAGAATTCTGAGGGAGTTGGGAGTTTTGAGCTAGGGCGGTTCAGCATCCGGGCTGGTTATCCTTCAGCTGATAATAGGAAGCCCTGTAGGGATATTTCACAGGATGTTTCTTCAGGTAGCCAGGCGGGGTGCTGCAAGTTTGGGATGAGTGGGCATGCGAGACCACATTACCCGAGGGACCCTATCGAGTCCCGATATTACAGTAGGATGGGCCACATTCAATTTTTTTTCGAGATGTTCTCACCAAAAATGAGTGATAGGGGATCTGTTATGACTCCACATTCAGGAGTTGGAACACTAGTTTCTCATTAGTCAGAGAATTAGGGTTCTTCAGTCCAAGGAGGTAGGCGTGGCCATGGTTTCCAGATGATAGGTTCTCGACAATAATAAGGTGGACCAGCTCACGGTATCCAGATAGGGTTCTAGTGCCGCAGTACGGGTCAAAGATTTGCGATGGAATAGAACTAGCTGGAGCTAGATCCCAGAACCTCTACGGTTAGAGGTAGGATTCTAGTTTCCTCAGTTTTAGATTCTTCTCTTTTTGATACAGGGGATTCTCATAGTTTTATATCTGTTTCCATTGTAGAGAGCCTTGGACTCTGTATCTTTAGTTATGAGGATGTCATGATGCTAGACACTTTGTTGGGGATTAGGATGGAAAATATACATCAATGCTAGGAGTTCCCTCTTGAGGTTGGTGGGTGTCACTTCTTTTGGTACCTCTATGTCCTAGAGATGATGGGTTTCGATTTCATTCTAGTAATGGACTGGTTGGTCTCTTTCTAGGAATTTTTTTACTGCTATTGTTGCAGGGTGAGTTTCACATCCCCAGAGGGAAGGTCTTTAATACTCAAGGGTGAAAGATATGTCTAGGCGAGTAGAGCTAGACCTGAGAATCATGGGTTATGAGTAATTACAACCTAGATTACTAGTTTATATCTGTATGACTAGGGGACTTCACAGATGGAATTTACTCCAGTGGTGGATCATTTCAAAGATGTATTTCTAGACAAATTTTCAAGTTTTCCTCCGAAGAGTGAGGTGAATTTCTCTATTGAACTTGTTCCAAGAGCAACACCTGTGTCCATTCCTCCTTTTGGGATGGGAACACCAGAGTTACATGAGCTCAAGAAGTAGTTATAGGAGTTGTAGGTGAAGGGTTTCATCCGAACCAGTACTTCTCCTTGGGATTCACCAATCCTTTTTTCAAGAAGGCGAATGGTACCCTCCGAATTTGTGTGGATTATCGGAAGCTAAACCAGATGATGGTCAAGAATAGATATCCATTTCTGAGAATTGATGATCTCTTTAATCAGTTTCAAGGATCCCAGGTGTTCTCAGAGATTTACTTGAGATCATTTTATCATCAGTTGCACGTTAGACCATCAGATGTACCTCTTACAACCTTTTGGAGCAGGTATGGTCTATATGAGTATTTGGTTATATCGTTTGGTCTCATAAACGTGCCAACAATTTTCATGGAATTGATGCACCGAGTGTTCCATCCATGCATTCTTTCATGTTAGTCTTTGTGGATGATATCTTGGTGTACTCTCACACTCGACATGACCATGCCATCTATCTTGAGATCATATTGAGTACACTGAGAGGGCATCAGTTATATGCCATGATCTAAAAATTCTACTTTTGGATGGACTAGATTCATTTATTGGGACATGTTATCTCTGATAAATGAGTATTAGTAGACCCAAGAAAGTGAGAGAGCTAGTTTCCTGGGAGCATCCAAAGAAATTCTTTGAGGTATGGAGTTTTTTGGGGATGGATGGTTACTACATGTGCTTTATTGATGACTTTTCATGCTTAGAAGCGCCAATTATGGGCCTGACTAAGAAAGGTGGGAAGTACTTGTTGATAGATTTCTGTTATTCAGCCTTTCGGGAGCTAAAAGGGAGATTGAATTCAGAACCAATACTTATTATTCCAAAACAGGGCAAGAGTTACACCGTTTACTGCGATGCATCAGGTATCGGGCAGGTAGCAGGGATTATGAAGGGGGAAGGAGTCATTGCATATGGGTATCAGTAGTTGAGGCTACATGAGAGGAATTGGCCAACACATGATCTCGAGTGGGATATAGTTGTGCATGCTTTGCGCTATTAGAGACATTATCTTTTGGGAGAGTATTTTGTGGTATACACCGACCAAAAAATCCACAAGTATATCATTTCTCAGGATGATCTGAATTTGAGATAGTGAAGGTGGGTTGAGTACCTTCAGTATTTTGACTTTGATCTTGGCTACACGCCTGGGTAAGGAAAAATAGTAGCTGATGTATTGAGAAAGAGTACTCAGATACAGGCATTTCATGAGGCCAACAGTGAGTGGCAGTTTATGAATTTATTCTCTAAGATGCATTTAGAGGTTCATGATAGACATGGGTAATACCTTCCTTTCATGCATATATGTAACCTCTACTCTACTAGATCAAGTTATAATGATGCAGCTATCAGATTTCGAAGGCCTAGTCCTAAATGAGAGTGTGTCAGGCAAGGACCCTACTCCTAGATGGAGCATATGCAATAATTATGTTTTGGGTTTTCATGGATGTATATGGGTGTCAACAAACATACATGAAGAGATATTATGATATTTGCATGCCTTAGTATGGGAAGTTCATCTTGGTTTCACCAAGATGTATCGAGATCTATATCATCAGTATTGGTGTCCAAGCAAGAAGAGGGATGTTGTTAGTTTTGTTATGAGATGTTCCACCTGTTAGTAGGTGAAGGAAGAGCATCAGTGGTTGGAAGGGATGTTGTAGAAGTTACCCATTCCTGAGTGGAAGTGAAATGATGTCACGATGGATTTTCTGACTGGTTTACCAAGGTCACCTCAAGGAAATTATATTGTATGGGTTGTTGTAGACATACTCATAATGGTTTCACATTTCCTACAGATCAAGGAAACCTTCAGTGTTGATGATCTTAGATGGTTGTAAATCTGAGAGATTTTAAATTTTCATGGGGTTCCACACTCTATCGTTTCAAATAGGTATGAAAATTTTACTTCTCATGTCTAACATGGGCTACATAGGGATTTGGGTACATAGGTAATTCTGAGTACAACTTACTATCCCCAGATATATGGGCAGTACGAGTGTATGATTCAGTTTTTGGAGGACATTCTTCGAGAAAGCATCCTGGATTTCGGGGGATCTTGGGAGAGACACATACCCCTGGTGGAGTTTTACTACAATAATAGTTTTTAGAAAACAATTTCGATGGCACTTTATGAGGCTTTGTATCGTAGACCATGCCGATCACCCATATGTTGGCTGGTGGGAGGAGAGGAAGCTATGTTGGGACCTCATCTTGTCTAAGAGACCAATGACCAGGTGGAGTTGATTTGAAAGAGGATGGATACTATAAAATATCACCATAAATATTATGTTGATTGATAGAGATGACCTCTGAAGTTCAAGGTCAGAGATCATGTTTTATTACATGTCACCCTGAGGTTGGGACACAGAAGGATTAGGAGATAGGGGAATCTTTCGTTGAGATATGTTGAGACATTTGAGGTTTTGTAGAGAGTCAGACTGGTTTCCTATCAGTTGTAGTTACCTCCTAGGTACTAGGATATGCATGGCGTATTCCATTTTTCTGAACTATGATGTTACTTTTCAGACTCGGCTCATTTTCTTCAACCTGAGGAGGTTGAGTTGGCGGTGGAAGCATCCTTTAAGAAGCACCCTATTCAAATTATGGATCGCATCATGAAGGTTATTCATGTCCAGTCTGTTCCTTTGGTACGGGTTCTATGGCAACACAAATGAGTACAAGACAAGACTTGGGAGAGGGAGGCTAGAGTACGATCCCAATGGAAATAGTTTTATGAAGTTTCTTTTTTATCACCCTTGTAAGGGAAATCCAAGGATGAGTTACTTTAAGGGGGAAGTTTGTAAAAACCTGGATCTTTATTTTAGGTATGGATCCTTATTTTGGGTTGTTTTTTAGGAAAAAAGAATAAATGGAAATTTCCTAAGTACATTTCATGTACTTATGAGTACATGTCGTGTACCCAGGTACTATGTACAGTCGCGTATCGGCCGTGTAATGGCCAAGTACATGGCCGTGTGTTGACCTGGAAGGTCGCTTAAGGTGGGGGCCAGTTAAGGCTACTACATGGAATGCACATTTAATGAACATGCCATGTAGTTTTCTTCTTATTTGATAAATCAGATAGGGGTCACGTGTCATGTCCAGAACTTATTTCTTCTACCTGTGGTTCATATAGGATAGTGACAGAATGACCGACGAACATTAGACCCCTCCTGATTCTCTGTCTGACCTCTCATTGAGATGACATCAAGTTCATTGGAATCCCATTGGTGAGTTCTCAATTTCTATAGATCCTTTCTTCCTGATTCTTCCTCTCTCATTAGTTATTCAAGGTTGGGAGTTTTCACATTTTTTTAGATCTATGTCGTTCTAAGATGATTCAAGGGTCTATGTTCAAGTATATCGATCGTGCGACATTATGGTAGGTATTTTTTGCCTTTTTTGATTCTCTTTGAATTATATATGCTAAAATTTCCATATACCCACGTTTAGGGTATTGTGTGTTTGGAATTATACCTTGTTTATTACCTATTGTGGTTTAGTAGATTGATAAAGGGTAGTTGAATATAAGTGAGGTTAGATACCTTGTTCATGGGAAATCCCATGGATGCATTCCCCTTATTTGATTGATTATGTTCGTTTGGTCTAGAATTCATGTTCGGATTGACTTGTTTTTTGTGACATGTGTTATTAGGATGGAGTTACTGATTATATGAGATGCTTGTGATATGCATTATGAAAGTTGACCAAGGGGAATTCGACTATGAGAACTTTCCGAGGTTGGTTCATTTCTGTATGTTTTGCGGTTATGTGACCCAGGGGTATGGACCGTGAGAGATTCCAGGTGGTCATCGACCCAGGGGTTTTGACTGTGAGATCTTGTCTAAGTTGGTTTTTATAATTGTTTTATAGATATTAGACCAAGGGGTTTAGACCATGATATCTTTCCTAGGCGGTCATTGTAAATTATTAGTGATAAGTTAGACCAAATGGGTTAGACCATGAGAGCTTCCTAGAGGGTCATTATTAAATGATTAAAGTTATGTTAGACCAAGGGATTAGACTATGAGAAATTTCCCAAAGGGTCACTATTTAATAATTGAATTATTGTGACAAGTCTTCCAAGATATAGCACAATCTTGGACTCGGTCATACTTGATTGTTAGATGGTCTTTTGATAAATCAATTTTTTTTACCATTATACAATGGGATATATATCATAGGCTAGGTCCCAAGATTACATGATTTAAATGATGGAAAATAATTGCAGATGAATGTAATTGAAAAACGGTAGGATTTTTTACTTTTGAGTACTTGCTAGTTTATTGATTCATTTCTACATATTGCTTGCTATATATATTCAATAATAGTTTGGCACAGATCTTTTTTTGGTTTCCTACTAGGATTTGTATCACCCTATTTGGGTCATGCTTTGGACCCAAGAAGATTATATGGTTGTAGGTATAAATAAGGGAAAATTCCATTCTTCATCAGGTACTTGATTGCTGTTGGTGTTGGAGAGCATAGGACCAAGTTGTGGCTTACGATGAAGTTAGAGTTTACTTATTTTATATAATTTGGTTTCAGTATTGTGTTTCGAGAATTGGGACTTGTTTGGATTATTTCCTAAACACATGTGACATGCATCATTTACATATTATCTAGTTGTTATATTACTATTAGTCTTATGCTATTTACTTTTGTATTATGGTATTATTACTTCTGCTATTGTTTACTATTTTCTTTCTGTTGTGTATACTCTGCCATTGAGGGCATAGTTTCCCCATTATCAGACCTTGGCACTCACTACTAGTTGGAAGCCTCTAACATTTGGGGAAATGTGCTTGAGGTCATGTGACCAACTGGGTATGAGGCACCATTGGGCAGAACTCAGATCTAGGATGTTAAAGAAGTAGTAAATAGGCCAAAGCCAAATAATCCTATAATGCATGAACATGCTATTCCCAAAAATACAAGTAAGTAATCATATAGAAGGAAATACATATATAACTACCCATACTTTACATACATTGTTAATACTTCAAAATTGAAGCACACTTATTACAACATATAACAAAACCACAAAGGACCGTATAGGTATAGTGTCTTTAGAAACTGGGAAACATAAACAACTGGTTCATAAATCTTCTACAGTGTCTCCCATTTAATTCATCATATCTAGGGTCCCTTTTAGCATATTCTACTTAATATCCATCTTCCTGACCTGGGGAAAAGAAAACATAAAAGGGTGAGCTCAAATGCTCAGCAAGGGAAAATAAAGGAAATAAAATTCATATCATATCTTTTTGAAAATCAAAACCTGCAAAAGAGATCATAATATCTTAACATGGAATAAATCATAGAAGTGAAAATGAGATCCCCATAATCATAACATAAAACTTGAAACTTTGTGGCATGCACACATAATCATGGAAAATCATTTCTTGTTAGTCATGACTCATTGCCAAGACTATCTTAGTGGACAAAGTCCCTTTCTGAACCGAGTCACCCTCGTTCCAGTCCTGTTTCACTGAACCGGTATAACCTACCGTTCCAGCCATGTCTATCTCATGAGATATAAAATCTTTACCCAATGCATTGGAGGGAGATATAGGTCCCACCCATCTTATAATGAATCCTTTCTTATGCGTGCCACATAATCATAAATCATACATCATTGCATAACCCATGTAATACAAATTGGAATCTTAAACATCATGACATCATAAAACAATTCATACAAGATAAAGGAATTCATAAAAATAATTCAATCACAACATGATCAAATCAATGTAATAATAGGGATAAAAACAGAACCCTTTATTATCTTAGATGGAAAATAATTTTGATAAAACACTTGAACTCCATTCTTGAGGAAAATATCCTTTCTTCTTCAAAAACATTTTTCCATTAATAACATGTCATACAACTTTAAAATAAAAGAAGTTGATTAAAAATAAACTTGAAAACTTGTAAAGGAAGCTTCTTGAAAATAATGTTTTAAAAATCCATTCATGCTGTATAAGTTAAAAAAAACATTCTTCGTACTTTTGTCGGAAAAGTCAAAAAGTACCTCGTACGAAAAACGACAAAAGATTCCTTTCATACATATTACTAAAAACTCACCGAAGGGTAAAAATGGATTTAAACAATTGTAGGTGGATGGAAATAATATTACATATTGATGGATGTGGATGATAAAATACACCCCAGTAAATACTTACGAATAAACAATCTCGGATAAAAATGAGATTGTGATATTTCCCTTACCTTAGGTCCGATTTGCTTTGTACGTGTCTGAAGCTCCTGTATAATGGTTTAAATAATGTTATTGACTTATTCCAGAATCATACATATTGATATGATATCATATATGTTCATATTCTTAGCTTCTTGTTAGTAATATTTCATTGTTACTTGTTACTCGGGTCTTTATTGCCTTTTGTTCTTATGCGTGTTTTGCCGAATAAATTCTTATTCTTCTTTTAAGGTTATAGATACCTTATATCCATAATGGTATTAGTGTAACATATATCATATTTATTCATTCAATTCATTTATATTATTATTATGTAATGATGATCATGTAGAACGAGTCGCTTCACATCGTGGAGACGGTATTCCGTACGTACGCACGAGTGATGATATCGTTCCTATGATCGTGGAATTGTATTGGAGTATATATATATATTATTTCAGTATCAATATTACTTTATAATAATCATAAATAGTTACTCATTACACCATTAAACCCATCCTTGTAAAGTGATGGTGGAAAATAGATTACACCACGGCGTGGAGACGGTATTCCGTACGTACGCACGCGCGGTGATTTCATTTTTCCATAGGATGGATAGAAGGTGAATTAGGGTTGTTTCATATTTATAATAACATATCAGTATGTAATTAATACTGATGTTATTACTTTATCATGAAACAACTAAATAAGAATAAGTTGTAGAAGAAAGAAATTGAAAAGATCGATAATGGATATTACCTCTTCTTTGGAACGCTTCTTTGAATCCTCCACTTAGGGAACTAATATTGGTCTTTGAAGAAGACCAGGACCTCTAGGATTATTATAGGGAAGTGGAGAGGAGAAAATGGCAGGGGTTGGCCGATCTTGAGTGCTCAAATTGGTGTGAGGAGGAGGGGGAGGAGGTGCCCTTTTATAAGGGAGGAGAGGGGCACCTTAGGAATATCTCAAAATATTATTTTATATTAAAGTCAAAATCGGTTTATAATGGCTCCAAAGGGTCTTATTTAGAATATAAGGTGGGGATGGGTCGAAATCCTATCAACCAATAGGATTTAGACATGTTTAGGGTATTATTTTAACCTTATCAATTAGATTTAACTCTAAGTTAATTAATTTAACTTTTACCGTGTCTTTTTGTTTTCTTTCACTATATGGTTAATACACTTACTATAACATGCCAAACGAACCCCAAATTGTTTATTATTAATATATATATCCTTATCTAAGTCATTTGGCCGAACCTTAGATTTTTAGGAATAAAATAACAATTAATAATATAATATTTGATTTAAAAACTATTTTGTGTCAATTTTGACACTATTTGATTTATGATTTTTGTGAAAGTCATAACAGAATTATATGTTCGAACCAAGTTGATTAAATCAATAATAATATATCATAGTAACCTAGAAAATTAGTGTAATTCATAAAAAGTCTCAAATTACATTTATTTTGGTGTTTATAACATCAATTATGTCAATATTTCATTAATAAGATAATTACTGCATCATCATTGTGTCATAAATAAATTAAATTATTTAATGTCTAAAAATTACAAATAAAATACCATTATGTAGGAAATATTTTTAGCTTTCTAATGAATATTTATAGTCGAATTTATATTATGTATAACCCCATATTAAAAATGATTTACTTATTAAACGTTTATTTTAACTATTTTAACCCTTCATTAAATAAATTAATAATAAATGTGCTAATCTAATCCAAGTGGGCCTAAATGGTCATATTTTATTCATAAGGTTGTTTTTGGTCGAATTACACTTATCCAATAGAATTAGGACATGTGTTAGGGTAATAGTAATATCATATTTACCCTTAGTTACCCTATTTACTATTAACTGCGGTAAAAAAAAAGTAAAAAGTTATTATTCACCAAAAAATTATTTTTATCTCATTGAACCACATTTTACTTACTGATATCAACCGTGTCTGTCGGATTTTCGAAATTCCATTCACAGAAGCGGTAAAATTAAGTTTTATGCAAAATTCAGTTTTTAACCTACCACTTAGTGGTTTCACTATTCATCAAAAATTGAAAGTTTTCAGAAAAATACCAAAATTTCACCCTAGGATAATTTCGATATTCTGAGTCCAAAAATGAAGTCCATTTTGAAAAATAAAATTTATAAAATTTCAAAAAGTGGTTATTACTATTCATAACGGCTAGTTTTAATAGCATATTGTTGTTTAGTGAAACTCGGTATTGCGTACGATGCAAGCTATCGAGGAAGGTCGCGATTGCGTGTAAAGCAAGTCAAGCAAGTGTTGTGTAGAAAAAGATTCCTTTGATGATTTATATAACATAAAAGTCTCAGGTGTTACATTCTACCCCCCTTAAAAAGAATTTCGCCCTCGAAATTCGTCACTTTGTAACAAACAGATGAGGATACTTCTCCCTCATCATATCCTCAAGCTCCCAAGTAGCTTCTTCAAGTTGGTGGTTCCTCCATAAAACTTTCACCAAGCGAGTGGTCTTGTTTTGTAAGACTTTTTCGCTACGATCCAGAATCTCTATCGGCTGTTCTTCATAAGAAAGATCTTGCTCCAGCGGTACAACTTCTGAGCTGAGTACATGTGAAGGATCAGGTATGTACTTTCTCAGGAGAGATACATGGAACACATCGTGAACTTGAGAGAGATTCGGTGGAAGCACCAATCGGTAATCTACCTTCCCAACACGATCCAATATTTCGAAAGGACCGATATATCTAGGGCTCAACTTCCCCTTCTTTCCAAATCTCATAACCCTCTTCCAGGGAGATATTCGTAAGAACACTTTATCACCCACTTCAAACTCTATGTCTTTTCTTCGGTTGTCGGCATAACTTTTCTGTCGACTCTGAGCTGCTCTTATGTGTTGTTGAATAGATCTAACCTTTTCTGCCATTTCATCAACGAGATTAGGTCCTAATAGCTTTCTTTCCCCAACTTAATCCCAGCAAGTTGGAGTCCTGCATTTCTTTCCATAGAGAGCTTCATAAGGAGCCATCTGAATACTGGAGTGAAAGCTATTATTATAAGAAAATTCCACCAAAGGTAGGTGTTGATCCCAACCTCCTTTGAAATCCATAGAGCAAGCTCTCAACATATCTTCTAGGGTTTGAATTGTTCTCTCAGACTGACCGTCTGTCTAGGGATGATAAGCAGTGCTGAAACTCAACTCTATATCCAGAGTATGCTGAAGACTTCGCCAGAACTTCGAGGTAAATCTCGGATCCCGATCAGATATAATAGAAAGTGGTACTCCATGCAATCTTACCACTTCCTTTACATATATCCTGGCAAGCTGATCTAGAGAGAAATCCTCTCTAATAGCAATGAAGTGTGCAGACTTTGTAAGACGATCAACTATGACCCAAATAGAATTATTGCCTTTGGATGTTTTAGGAAGTCCTGTGACAAAGTCCATAGTGATGTTTTCCCATTTCCATTCGGGTATGGGTAATGGCTGTAACATCCCCTTAGACTTCTGTCTCTCAGTTTTAACTTGTTGACAAACCAAGCATCGAGAGACATATTCAGCAACATCTCTTTTCATGCCATCCCACCAGAAGTACTCTTTCAGGTCCCTATACATCTTCGTGCTTCCAGGATGAATAGAGAATGAAGAACTATGAGCCTCATCCAGCAGCTCCTTCTTTAATTCGGGGATGGGAGGAACACAAACCCGATTCCTGAACTTTATTATCCCATCACAATCAAGGTTGAATTCAGGAACATTTCTCACCTTCTTTTGTAACTCGACATCTTCTTTCTGTGCCTCCTTAATCTTCGCATGTATAGATGGTTGAACATTCATTTGAGAAAGATAAGATTTTTCCCCTTCCATTATAATTCCAAGATCCATACTTTGTAAATTCATAAATATTGGATCTTTTGTGATCCTCATCATTGATAAACTAGCATGGTCTTGTCGACTTAATGCATCTGCCACCTTGTTTGCTTTCCCAGGGTGGTAATGGATTGAGCAGTCATAATCCTTAATCAGCTCCGACCATCTTCTTTGACGCATATTCAGCTCCTTTTGTGTGGAAATATACTTTAAACTTTTATGATCAGTATAAATATCATACCTTTCACCATAAAGGTAATTCCTCCAAATCTTTAATGAAAAGATTACCGTAGCCAACTCCAAATCATGAGTTGGGTAATTTTTCTCATGGATTTTCAACTGTCGTGAGGCATAAGCTATCACCATATCATTTTGCATAAGAACACACCCCAATCCCTTCTTGGATGCATCACTGTAGATCACAAACCTTTCTCCACTACAAGGAAGTGTGAGCACAGGTGCACTGGATAACCTTCTTTTCAACTCCTTGAAATTCTCTTCACATTCCTCTATCCAAACAAACTTAACTCCTTTCCGAGTCAACTTGGTGAGTGGATTAGATAATCGTGAAAAATCCTTTACAAAACATCTATAATATCCAGCCAAACCAAGAAAACTTCGGATCTCAGTTACTGTTGTTGGTCTCGACCATCTTTTGATAACCTCTGTTTTTGCTGGATCCACAAATATCCCCTCTTTTGAGATTATGTGACCCAAAAATGCAACTTTTTGAAGCCAAAATTCACACTTGGTAAATTTGGCATAAAGCTTCTCCTTTCTCAGGGTCTTCAATATAATTCTCAAGTGATCTTCATGCTCTTCTTTGTTCTTTGAATAGACAAGAATATAGTCTATAAAGACTACCACAAATTGATCAAGATAGTCTCTAAAGACTCTATTCATTAGATCCATGAAGATAGCAGGGGCATTAGTAAGACCAAATGGAATCACTATAAATTCATAGTGTCCATACCTTGTACGGAAAGCCGTCTTTGGTATATCCTCCCTTTTGACCCTTAATTGATGATACCCTAAACAAAGATCAATCTTGGAAAAGTATTGAGCTCCGCGTAGTTGGTCAAATAAGTCATCAATGCGTGGGAGAGGATATTTGTTCTTGATAGTGATATTGTTAAGTTCTCGATAATAAATGCAGAGTCTCATTGATCCATCTTTCTTCTTAACAAATAGAACAGGTGCTCCCCAAGGTGACGCACTAGGGTGTATGAATACCTTATCAAGATTCTCTTGGAGTTGCTTCTTCAATTCCTGCAACTCAATTGGGGCCATTCTATAAGGTGTCTTTGAAATTGGCAAAGCGCCCGGTATGAGTTCTATTGAAAACTCAACTTCACGATTTGGTGGAAGACCCGGTAATTCCTCCGGAAATACATCATCAAACTCTTGTACAATGGGAATATTCTTAATCGTGAGTTTCTCACCAACCATTTGAGATAAATAACCTTCATTTAGTGGAATAAATACCCATAAGATGGAAGAAATTTCCACTGGAAGGTTATGTTCATCCTTGCATTGATAGACGATCATAGATTGATCTGGAATATGAAATGCGACTTCCCTTCTTTGGCAATTGATATGAGCTCCATGTAGAGAAAGCCAATCCATGCCAAGAATCACATCAAATTCCACTAAATGAAGGATCACAATATTTGCAGGAAGCACTTTCCCACAAACTTCGATCGGAGAAGAATTATAAACTTTTGATGCGACTGTTGTGCCATTAGGTGTTGTCACAGATAACTCAACATCTAATTGTTGAGGTAGTACGGTGATACCCTTAGAAAATTTTTCAGAAATAATAGAGTGGGTGGATCCAGAATCAAATAAAACATTTGCTACTTTAGAGTGGATGGTAAGTGTACCTTTCACCACTTCATTATCGTACTCCACATCGCTGATAGAAATTTCATGTGACTTTCCTTTATCTTTAGCCTTAAGATTTTGTTGACGTCGACCATCATCATCAACCCTTGGATTTGGGAATTGATTGGCATAATTCCCCATCTCCTTGCACTTGAAACATTGAAGTGTAGTAGGTTCATTCTGTGTATCCCTTCCTTTGTTTGCATCATTAGATATCTTCTTCCCATTATCGCGGCATTCAAATGTCCGATGACCTTCCTTTCCACATTTAAAACATTTACTTGTCCCTTTAAGACAACTCCCTCCATGTTTCTTTCCACACTTTGAGCATAAGGGAAAGTTCATCTTCTTTTCAGTGTGCTCTTTAGATTTTCCTTTGAATTCCATCTTCCTCTTCTTATCAAACCCATGTGACTGATGGGTTACTCCAATCTCCATCTCGACTTTGAGAGCACATAGAACGATTTCCTCGTAGCTATTGAAGTCCCTTATGGCTAACGCCCTTCGAAGACTTGGTTTTAAGCCACTAAAGAATCGATCGATCTTACTCTCAGGTTGGATAATAATACCAGAAGCGTACCTTGCAAGTCTTGTAAAATTTGCTTCATAGGTACCAACAGATTCATCATCCCTTTGCTTCAGTTCAAGAAACTCTTTCTCCATCTTTGTTCGGAGAATACGAGGGAAGTACTTATTGAAAAATAAGTTCTTGAACTCGTCCCATTCCATAGACTCAATTTCATCCCTTTTCCTCGTATTCTTAATAAGATTCCACCATTGATCAGCATATCCTTCCAAACGATACACTGCTAGGATGACTTTATCATGCTCAGAACATTGAAGAACTGAAAATATCTTTTCAGTAGTACTAATCCATTGTTCAGCAACTAATGGATCAGTAGACCCGCTGAAAGAAGGTGGACGCTGCCTCGTGAAGGATTCAACAGAATGTTGCTTCTTCCTTTGCTCGTTTGGAAGTCCTGCATGATTCATATCTTGAGAAAGTTGTGTGAGCATGGCTACAAGATTTTGCATTCCAGCTCCCATATAGTTTGGTTGCTCAGGGGGACAATCATTGCATTGCCCATCACATTCCGCATTAACACGGTTCCTTCGGGTTCCAGCCATTGACTAAAACCAAGAAGAATAGTGTGAGCAACACTAATTATAATAGGAAAACCACATAATTCAAGAATAAAATTTTCATTCTTAAGGTCTTATCCTAGGTTATTCAAGGCCATTTCTAAAACACTAAGATTGTGTTCTATGCTTAGACTTATCCATAGGGTTCTTACTAAGGCTTTCACATCCTAGTTTCCAAAGGTTGACTATACCTTTCCTCTGATACCAACTATAACGACCCATACTTTACATACATTGTTAATACTTCAAAATTTAAGCACACTTATTACAACATATGACAAAACCACAAAGGACCGTATAGGTATAGTGTCTTTAGAAACTAGGAAACATAAACAACTGGTTCATAAATCTTCTATAGTGTCTCCCATTTAATTCATCATATCTAGGGTCCCTTTTAGCATATTCTACTTAATATCCATCTTCCTGGCCTGGGGAAAAGAAAACATAAAAGGGTGAGCTCAAATGCTCAGCAAGGGAAAATAAAGGAAATAAAATTCATATCATATCTTTTTGAAAATCAAAACCTGCAAAAGAGATCATAATATATTAACATGGAATAAATCATAGAAGTGAAAATGAGATCCCCATAATCATAACATAAAACTTGAAACTTTGTGTCATGCACACATAATCATGGAAAATCATTTCTTGTTAGTCATGACTCATTGCCAAGACTATCTTAGTGGACAAAGTCCCTTTCTGAACCGAGTCACCCTCGTTCCAGTCCTGTTTCACTGAACCGGTATAACCTACCGTTCCAGCCATGTCTATCTCATGAGATATAAAATCTTTACCCAATGCATTGAAGGGAGATATAGGTCCCACCCATCTTATAATGAATCCTTTCTTATGTGTTCCACATAATCATAAATCATACATCATTGCATAACCCATGTAATACAAATTGGAATGTTAAACATCATGACATCATAAAACAATTCATACAAGATAAAGGAATTCATAAAAATAATTCAATAACAACATGATCAAATCAATGTAATAATAGGGATAAAAACAGAACCCTTTATTATCTTAGATGGAAAATAATTTTGATAAAACACTTGAACTCCATTCTTGAGGAAAATATCCTTTCTTCTTCAAAAACATTTTTCTATTCATAACATGTCATACAACTTTAAAATAAAAGAAGTTGATTAAAAATAAACTTGAAAACTTGTAAAGGAAGCTTCTTGAAAATAATGTTTTAAAAATCCATTCATGCTGTATAAGTTAAAAAAAAATTCTTCGTACTTTTGTCGGAAAAGTCAAAAAGTACCTCGTATGAAAAACGAGAAAAGATTCCTTTCATACATATTACTAAAAACTCACCGAAGGGTAAAAATGGATTTAAACAATTGTAGGTGGATGGAAATAATATTACATATTGATGGATGTGGATGATAAAATACACCCCAGTAAATACTTACGAATAAACAATCTCGGATAAAAATGAGATTGTGATATTTCCCTTACCTTAGGTCCGATTTGCTTTGTACATGTCCGAAGCTCCTGTATAATGGTTTAAATAATGTTATTGACTTATTCCAGAATCATACATATTGATATGATATCATATATGGTCATATTCTTAGCTTCTTGTTAGTAATATTTCATTGTTACTTGTTACTCGGGTCTTTATTGCCTTTTGTTCTTATGCGTGTTTTGCCGAATAAATTCTTATTCTTCTTTTAAGGTTATAGATAACTTATATCCAGAATGGTATTAGTGTAACATATATCATATTTATTCATTCAATTCATTTATATAATTATTATGTAATGATGATCATGTAGAACGAGTCGCTTCACATCGTGGAGACGGTATTCCGTACGTACGCACGAGTGATGATATCGTTCCTATGATCGTGGAATTGTATTGGAGTATATATATATATATATATATTATTTCAGTATCAATATTACTTTATAATAATCATATATAGTTACTCATTACACCATTAAACCCATCCTTGTAAAGTGATGGTGGAAAATAGATTACACCACGGCGTGGAGACGGTATTCCGTACGTACGCACGCGCGGTGATTTCATTTTTCCGTAGGATGGATAGAAGGTGAATTAGGGTTGTTTCATATTTATAATAACATATCTGTATGTAAGTAATACTGATGTTATTACTTTATCATGAAACAACTAAAGAAGAATAAGTTGAAGAAGAAAGAAATTGAAAAGATCGGTAATGGATATTACCTCTTCTTTGGAACGCTTCTTTGAATCCTCCACTTAGGGAACTAATATTGGTCTTTGAAGAAGACCAGGACCTCTAGGATTATTCTAGGGAAGTGAATAGGAGAAAATGTCAGGGGTTGGCCGAGCTTGAGTGCTCAAATTGGTGTGAGGAGGAGGGGGAGGAGGTGCCCTTTTATAAGGGAGGAGAGGGGCACCTTAGGAATATCTCAAAATATTATTTTATATTAAAGTCAAAATAGGTTTATAATGGCTCCAAAGGGTCTTATTTCAAAGATAAGGTGGGTATGGGTCGAAATCCTATCAACCAATAGGATTTAGACAAGTTTAGGGTATTATTTTAACCTTATCAATTAGATTTAACTCTAAGTTAATTAATTTAACTTTTACCGTGTCTTTTTGTTTTCTTTCACTATATGGTTAATACACTTACTATAACATGCCAAACGAACCCAAATTTTTTTATTATTAATATATATATCTTTATCTAAGTCATTTGGCCGAACCTTAGATTTTTAGGAATAAAATAACAATTAATAATATAATATTTGATTTAAAAACTATTTTGTGTCAATTTTGACACTATTTGATTTATGATTTTTGTGAAAGTCATAACAGAATTATAAGTTCGAACCAAGTTGATTAAATCAATAATAATATATCATAGTAACCTAGAATATTAGTGGAATGCATAAAAAGTCTCAAATTACATTTATTTTGGTGTTTATAACATCAATTATGTCAATATTTCATTAATAAGATAATTACTGCATCATCATTGTGTCATAAATAAATTAAATTATTTAATGTCTAAAAATTACAAATAAAATACCATTATGTAGGAAATATTTTTAGCTTTCTAATTAATATTTATAGTCGAATTTCTCTTATGTATAACCCCATATTAAAAATGATTTACTTATTAAACTTTGATTTTAACTATTTTAACCCTTCTTTAAATAAATTAATAATAAATGTCCTAATCTAATCCAAGTGGGCCTAAATGGTCATATTTTATTCATAAGGTTGTTTTTGGTCGAATTACACTTATCCAATAGAATTAGGACATGTGTTAGGGTAATAGTAATATCATATTTACCCTTAGTTACCCTATTTACTATTAACCGCGTTAAAAAAAAGTAAAAAGTTACTATTCACCAAAAAATTATTTTTATCTCATTGAACCACATTTTACTTATTGATATCAACCGTGTCTGTCGGATTTTCGAAATTCCATTCACAGAAGCGGTAAAATTAAGTTTTATGCAAAATTCAGTTTTTAACCTACCACTTAGTGGTTTCACTATTCATCAAAAATTGAAAGTTTTCAGAAAAATACCAAAATTTCACCCTAGGCTAATTTCGATATTCTGAGTCCAAAAATGAAGTCCATTTTGAAAAATAAAATTTATAAAATTTCAAAAAGTGGTTATTACTATTCATAACGGCTAGTTTTAATAGCATATTGTTGTTTAGTGAAACTCGGTATTGCGTACGACGCAAGCTATCGAGGAAGGTCGCGATTGCGTGTAAAGCAAGTCAAGCAAGTGTTGTGTAGAAAAATATTCCTTTGATGATTTATATAACATAAAAGTCTCGGGTGTTACAACATACAATGGGATGAGTTTAATAAGGAATAAAAAAAATACACTAACTGCTATAGGTATCCTTATTATGTGATCGATCCCTAGCCCCATGTCAAGCCTTAGTCTATAAGAATAATACCAAGAATCACAATATTGGATCCCAACTTTTAGTCATGTGATCTATTTAGGTACCCAAATGAAACCAAAACAAGGTGTGAGTAAAACTTAGTAGGTCACCAAAAATGGTGTCTAATGCACATATAATATATAGTAGTGTGAAGTTATAATAGTAATTAGTGTAATGAATAAGATATAAAACATGCCGGTTTGGGTTCCCCATAGAACACCAAGTAGACTATACCTGCTTCAGCCTAAGCTAGAACATATCTAGACATTCCATTATATATACATATATACATACATATAAATATATATATAAATATATGTAATAGTGAGAAACTAAAGGTTAATAACTAGGAATCCCGGTAAGGATATCATATAAGTCTCATACTTTAAATAAGGGATGTCATTCCGAATGATTCCAAATGAATGATAAGGGATTTCATTCCCATAATTACAACTAATATATGGAAACAACATGTTCAAAATTTATAGAAAAATATGGGAAACACCACATACCATAATTAAAATTCAACGATAAGAGACACCATTCCCAATAATTTAATAAATAAAAGGGAATTTTGTGACTGAAAATTTAATAACATTATGAGGAACATCACTTCAACTATCTTATTAATAGATGAGAAGAATCATGTCCCACATCCCTTAACCATTTAATATTCATTTTTATGGTCCCATAAAATAGGCACCTTACATTTAAATTATATTTATATCCCATGAAATACACATGCCAAATCTATAATTCAAGTCCATGGAATACAATCCATGCCCATTATCAGTTCAATTTTCAAAATTTAAGTATCTCAATTAAAAGAAAAATAAGAAGGACATGGAAAGTATCCATTCTAAACTATGATTCATCATGATCATTTAGTTTTTCAATTAAAGTGCAAAAAGAAAAAGGGTCCATGTGATTATGAACCCCCAAATAAAATTCAATTCAATTGGTTCTACCAACTAATTTATCTAGATATTTTAAAGATGAAAGTGATGCTATCACCATTCAAATTCCATTTTGTTCATTCCAAAACCACTTTTATTGGGAGACAAGACAAACCCACTTATAAGGTGGTTTTCTCTAATGTGCTTTTTTAATGATTCAAAATTATATTATTAAACACACATAAGGAGAGGTACTAGTTGAGGTAGAGAACCTTTAATATCATTAAGGGTCTAATGGAGTATATTTTACAAGAGATAACCATTTTAATTAAAGGATTCCTCATTTTAGGAGAAACACATCACAAGTACAAGAATGAACTTTAGTGGCCGCCAAAATCCATTGCTAAAGGCCTATAGCGGCAGCCTAGCGGCCGCCAAATGGCGGCCGCTTTTTCCCCGTCGCTGTTACTATCAACAATTTCCATATGGCGGACGCTGTAGGCAAGCCAGGATGGGCTTTAGCGGCCGCCATATGGTGACCGCTATTAAATTTTAATTTTTCTTTAAAAAAATTCAATTATACATTAATATAAAAAATAAATCCCAGCTGTCATCTTCCAAGCTCCGCATCCATCATCACATATAACTGCATAACAAAATTTAATAACAAACTTAGTACCGAATAAAACCTAGAAAACAAATATTTAACTTCAAACTTACTGTAACAGATCTAAAGTATTTGATTTTCAAAATAATATTCATAAATTTGATTACCATTTTATAAATTTAAAATCATTAATTCGATTGTTCTAATCAGATTGTTGTCTTGTGATTTCGGGTCAATCCGATGTCGTCCGCTAAGAGTTTGACCGTTAGACTCCAGTTTTGGCCGTTTCTGACACCAGAACGGCATTCCCAGTCACCATGGGCACACGACATGTCCGATTGACATGCCGTCTGCTCGAACACATCACAATTCACTCACCCTTTGATGTCGTCCGATTTCAGGTCATTCGGACATCGTTCGGCCAGTTTGGACCCCCCACGCGCGTTTATCAAGAGCGGGCAACTCTTAAAGAACGCATAATGAGCCCTACCGCGCAGACCGCACATCCGATTGACGTGCCGTCTGCGCGTGCATGCCGAGAATAATAATTTTATTGTTTTCCAGTTATTTCAGGTCAATCAGATGTCATCCGCTATGAGTTTCACCGTTAGACGCCCGTTTTGGCCGTTTTTGACACCAGAACGGCGTTCCCGGTCACCGCGGGCACACGACACGTCCGATTGACATTCCATCTGCTCGAACACATCACAATTCACTCACCCTTTGACGTCGTCCGATTTCAAGCCATTCGGACATCATTCGGCTAGTTTGGACCCCCCACGCGCGTTTATCAAGCGCCCACAACGCTTAAAGAACGCATAATGAGCCCTAACGCGCAGACCGCACGTCTGATTGACGTTCCGTCTACACGTGAACGTCGTGAATAATAATTGGATTGTTGTCCTATGATTTCAGGTCAATCCTATGTTGTCCACTAAGAGTTTGACCCTTAGATGCCAGTTTTGGCCGTTTATGACACCAGAACGGCGTTCCCGGTCACCAAGGGCACAAGGCACGTCCGATTGACGTGTCGTCTGCTCAACCACATCACAATTCACACATCCTTTTATTTCGTCCGATTTCAGGTCATTCGGACATCGTTCGGCCAGTTTGGACCCCCCCACGCGCGTTTATCAAGAGCGTGCAACTCTTAAAGAACGCATAATGAGCCCTACCGCGCAGACCGCACGTCCGATTGACATGTCGTCTGCGTGTGCACGTCGTGAATAATAATTGAATTGTTTCCTGTGATTTCAGGTCAATCTGCTGTCGTCCTCCATGAGTTTGACCGTTAGGTACCCATTTTGGCCTTTATGACACCAGAACGGCGTTCCCGATCACCGCGGGCACACGACACGTTCGATTGACATTCCGTCTACTCGACCACATTACAATTCACTCACCCTTTGATGTCGTCCTATTTCAGTGCATTCGGACATTGTTCGGCTAGTTTGGACCCCCACACACGTTTATCAAGTGCGCACAACTCTTAAAGAATGCATAATGAGCCCTACCGTGCAGACCACACGTCCGATTGATGTACCGTCTACGCGTGCACGTCGCTAATAATAATTGGATTGTTGTCCTGTGATTTCAGGTCAATCCGATGTAGTCCGCTAAGAGTTTGACCGTTAGATGCCCGTTTTGGCCGTTTGTGACACCAGAACGGCGTTCCCAGTCACCGCAGGCACACGACACGTCCGATTGACGTGCCGTCTGCTTGAACACATCACAATTCACTCACCCTTTTATGTCGTCCGATTTCAGACCATTTGGACTTCATTCGGCCAGTTTGGACCCCCCCACGCGCATTTATCAAGCGCACGCAACGCTTAAAGAATGCATAATGAGCCCTACCGTGCAGACCGCACGTCCGATTGACATGTCGTCTACGCGTGCACATCGCGAGTAATAATTGGATTGTTGTACTATGATTTCAGGTCAATCCGTTGTCCTCCGCTAAGAGTTTGACCGTTAGACGCCAGTTTTGGACGTTTATGACACCAGAACGGCGTTCCCGGTCACCGCGGGCACACGGCACATCCGATTGACGTGCCGTCTGCTCGAACACATCACAATTCACTCACCCTTTGATTTTGTAGTATTTCAGGACATTCAAACATTGTTCGGCCAGTTTGGACCCCCCCCACACGCGTTTATCAAGAGCATGCAACTCTTAAAGAACGCATAATGAGCCCTACCGCACAGACCGTACGTCCGATTGACGTGCCGTCTATGCGTGCACGTCGCGAATAATAATTGGATTGTTGTGCTGTGATTTCAGGTCAATCCGATGTCGTCCGCTATGAGTTTGACCGTTAGACGCCCGTTTTGGCCGTTTATGACACCAGAATGGCGTTCCCGGTCACCGCGGGCACACGGCATATCCGATTGACGTTCCGTCTACTCGACCACATCACAATTAACTCACCCTTTGATGTCGTCCAATTTCAATCCATTCAGACATCGTTCGGCCAGTTTGGACCCCCCCCCCCCACGCGCGTTTATCAAGCGCGCACAACGCTTAAAGAACACATAATGAGCCCTACCGCGCAGACCGCACCTCCAATTGACGTTCCGTCTACGCGTGCACGTCGAGAATAATAATTTTATTATTTTTATGTGATTTCAGGTCAATCCGATGTCCTCTGCTAATAGTTTGACCATTAGACGCCCGTTTTGGCCGTTTGTGACACCAGAACGGCGTTCCCGGTCAACGCAGGCACACGGAACGTCTGATTGACGTGCCGTCTACTCGACCACAACACAATTCACTCACCCTTTGATGTCGTCCGATTTCAGTCCATTCAGACATCGTTCGGCCAATTTGGACCCCCCACGTGCGTTTATCTAGAGCGCACAACTCTTAAAGAACGCATAATGAGCCCTACCGCACAGACCGCACATCCGATTGACGTGCCGTCTGCGCTTGCATGTCGCGAATAATAATTGGATTGTTTTCCTGTGATTTTAGGTCAATCCGATGTCGTCCGCTATGAGTTTGACCGTTAGACGCCCGTTTTGGCCGTTTGTGACACCAGAACGGCGTTCCCGGTCACCGCGGGCACACGACACGTCCGATTGACGTTCCATCTACTCGACCACATCACAATTCACCCACCCTTTGATGTCGTCTGATTTCAGGCTATTCGGACATCGCTCGCCCAGTTTGGACCCCCCCACACGCGTTTATCAAGCGCGCACAACGCTTAAAGAATGCATAATGAGCCCTACCGCGCAGACTGCACGTCCGATTGATGTGACGTCTACGCGTGCACGTCGAGAATAATAATTGGATTGTTGTCCTATGATTTCAGGTCAATCCGATGTCGTCCGCTATGAGTTTGACCGTTAGATGCCCGTTTTGGTCGTTTGTGACACCAGAACGTCGTTCCCGGTCACCGCGGGCACACGGCACGTCCGATTGATGTGCCATCTACTCGACCACATCACAATTCACTCACCCTTTGATGTTGTCCAATTTCAAGCCATTCGGACATCGTTCGGCCAGTTTGGAACCCCCCACACGTGTTTATCAAACGCGCACAACGCTTAAAGAACGCATATTGAGCCCTACCGCGTAGACCGCACGTCCAATTGACATGATGTCTATGCGTTCATGTCATGAATAATAATTGGATTGTTTTCCTGTGATTTCAGGTCAATCCGATGTCGTTCGCTAAGAGTTTGACCGTTAGACGCCCGTTTTGGCCGTTTATGACACCAGAACGGCGTTCCCGGTCACCGCGGGCACACGACACGTCAGATTGATGTGCCGTCTTCTCTACCACATCACAATTCACTCACCCTTTGATGTTATCCGATTTCAGGCCATTCGGACATCGTTCGGCTAGTTTGGACCCCCCCCCCCACACGCGTTTATCAAAAGCGCGCAACTCTTAAAGAACGCATAATGAGCCCTACCGCGCAGACCACACGTCCGATTGACGTGCCGTCTACGGGTGCACATCGCGAATAATAATTTTATTGTTGTCCTATGATTTCAGGTCAATCCGATGTCGTCTGCGATGAGTTTGACCGTTAGACGCCCGTTTTGGCCGTTTGTGACACCAGAACGGCGTTCCCGGTCACCGCGGGCACACAGCACGTCCAATTGACGTTCCGTCTTCTCAACCACATCAAAATTCACTCACCCTTTTATGTCGTCCGATTTCAGGCCATTCGGACATCGTTCGTCCAGTTTGGACCCCCCCCCCCCCCCCACACGCGTTTATCAAGCGCGCGCAACACTTAAAGAACACATAATGAGCCCTACCGCGCAGACCGCATGTCTGATTTATGTGCCGTCTGTGCGTGCACGTCGAAAATAATAATTGGATTGTTTCCATGTGATTTCAGGTCAATCCTATGTCGTCCGCTAAGAGTTTGACCATTAGACGCCCGTTTTGGCCGTTTGTGACACCAGAACGGCGTTCCCGGTCACCGCGGGCACACGACACGTCCGATTGACGCGCCTTCTACTCGACTACATCACAATTCACTCCCCTTTTGATTTCGTCCGATTTTAGGCCATTCGGACTTCGTTTGGCCAGTTTGGACCCCCCCCCCCCCCACGCGCGTTTATCTAGCGCGCGCAACGCTTAAAGAACGCATAATGAGCCCTACTGCGCAGACCGCACATCTGATTAACCTGCCGTCTGTGTGTGCACATCGCAAATAATAATTGGATTGTTTTCCTATGATTTCAGGTCAATCCGATGCCGTCCGCTAAGAGTTTGACCGTAAGACGCCCGTTTTGGCCGTTTATGACACCAGAACGGCGTTCCCGGTCACCGCGGGCACACGGAACGTCCGATTGACATGAAGTCTGCTCGACCACATCAAAATTCACTCACCCTTTGATTTCGTCCGATTTCAGGCCATTCGGACTTCGTTCGGCCAGTTTGGACCTCGCCACGCACGTTTAACAAGCGCACACAACGCTTAAAGAACGCATAATGAGCCCTACCGTGCAGACCGCATGTCCGATTGATGTGAAGTCTGTGCGTGCATGTTGCGAATAATAATTGTATTGTTGTACTGTGATTTCAGGTCAATTCGATGTCGTCTGCTAAGAGTTTGACCGTTAGATGCCCGTTTTGGCCGTTTGTGACACCAGAACGGCGTTCCCGGTCACCGCGGGCACATGGCACGTCCGATTGACGTGTCGTCTGCTCGACCACATCACAATTCACTCACCCTTTTATGTCGTCCGATTTCAGGCCATTCAGACATCGTTCGGCCAGTTTGGACCCCCCCACGCGCGTTTATCAAGAGCGCACAACTCTTAAAGAATGCATAATGATCCCTACCGCGCAGACCGCACATCTGATTGACGTGCCGTCTGCGCATACACGTCAAGAATAATAATTGGATTGTTGTCCTGTGATTTCAGGTCAATCCGATGTTGTCCGCTATGAGTTTGACCGTTAGACGCATGTTTTGGCCGTTTGTGACACCAGAACGGCGTTCCCGGTCACCGCGGGCACACGACACGTCCGATTGACGTGTCGTCTGCTCAACCACGTCAAAATTCACTCACCCTTTGATGTTGTACGATTTCAGGCCATTCGGACATCGTTCAGCTAGTTTGGACCCCCCCCCCACGCGCGTTTATCAAGCGCGCGCAACGCTTAAAGAACGCATAATGAGCTCTACCGCGCAGACCACACATCCGATTGACATGCCGTCTGTGCGTGCACGTCACAATTCACTCACCCTAAAAAGATAAAAATATTGAAAGAGTTCTTGGGATTCTCCCAAGAAACAACTGTCTGGAATTTCTCTCCATCCACTGACACGCTTCCTCTGAAATTATTTGACCCAATAACTATAACTTTATAATCAATACAATACTGACATATATATAGCTTGACGTATAGTCAATAAGTGTAATCTGTATGATGTCAAGATGTTGGGTATGATCATAATCACTCTTGGAGTGCACGCAGATGTCATCCATAAATATTAAAACAAACTAATCTAGGTAAAAAGGAAAATTATATTCATCAAGGATATAAAAAATTCTAAATAATTCATCAAGACAAATGAAATTACCTCATGCATGGGGTTCATTCTCATCTGGATCACCAATATCACTGTGATGTCCACCAGATGTATTCGGAGCCTACAATATATATCAATATTATGTATCTTAAACATATCAATAAAATTCAATCTGAGTATGGTTTGTTTTATTGTTTACCTATGGCGCCACTTATTGCGTCGTCATTTCATCGATACGTGATGACATCTGTGACAACCTCTCCTCATACTCTGCACATAACTGCTGAAACTGTGAATCAAAATTGCGCTGCATATCCTGAATGGAAGCATCTATCTCAGCCTATGTGCACATCCCTGACTCTCTGCATGCACTCATCACATATGCTCTAACAACTGCACGTCGTGGGACACCGCCGCCATAAGTCAAAGAATAACCATGACTGTCATGCCCCACGACAGGGTGAAATATTTCATCTCTACGCATAATACTACGACGTTGCTCCTCTGGAAACTCTGCTAACTGAGCATCAAACTGAGCCTGTAGTATATAATGAATCAATGAACAAATATGCATAATTTATATAAAAAAAATACATTTATTAATTATTAAATAATTTTATTACTATAACACCGACAACATCGGGATCACCCGCCCTATGAGTCCTCATCCATATGGACATCCGATCGATTGGATTGCAGCGTTGGTGTAACTATAATAAAGGGGTTCACCATGTTATACTACAATATTTTTAAAATATGAATGAAATAGTGAATTCTGAACTTACATCATGTCTGATCTGTGACACATGTCGAGTGCCAAGTCTGGAAGGCGTGGCCTGCATCGCCCGATTATGTGAATGACGAGCAGACTCGGTCTACATTCAACGTATTTACTTAATAGACATTTAAAAAATTAGTCATTTATAGATTAAAAGTAATAAATCTTACCATCGCTGCCTCACTCGACCAAAACGTAACCAAATCCTGCCACTGCGCAGGAAGAATGCCCGGAGGGACTTGCTGTAGAATGTCTGGCACACCCGCAAATGGTGTCCAGTGATCTCTCTTCACCCTTGACTTGTAATCCTTCCATAATTTTCTGCATTTCGACATACAAACAGCCCGAAACTCATCTGGATAGGATATCAAATTATCCTGTTAAAAATATTGTCAGTAGATGGGACAATAATAATAACAATATCATGAAAAATTAAACATTGAATTTACCTGAACCTCCCTCTAAAATCTGTCCATCGTATCCTGAGGGAAAGAACTCCAATAACGAGTCGTCAGAGGGAATCTGTGTGAGTCTCGTATCATATGCCCAAACTGACGACTCAATGCAGTAGCACCATCTCCAACTGGATGAAATGTGTCATCAAATAACACATCCAATCGAGCTCCAGAGTTCCAGGATCGAACCACTCTACCAGGACCCCTGCGTCTGCTGGAAGAAGCAGTAGATCCTAATAAACATAAATTCATAATTCAATTACAATATAAATTAATGATTAGAAACAGTTAGGGAAATATAAACAAAAAATTGCAATCAATTAATTTAGAGAAATGAAAACATACATACCAACAACATCAGGTGAACCACTGTGACCACCCTATGACATACCTGCATTAAAAGAAATTATAGTTAAATCAAGCAATTTTTATACATATATAACTGAAAAATATTTTTACAAATAATAACTAGGAATATCAATCCAACTCCTATCTATATATATATTTAATAGAAATCAAAAGTGAAATATATTATTTAAATTCTAAAAAAATCACATATCATTAAAATTTAAAAACCAAATTTGGATAAAAAACATTACCTGCGGAGGACTCCACCGCGGGTAATGGGGTCTGGCTCGATTGCGGATCCATGACGGCGCAGTGAATTGACGACAGAGTTTCGACGGCCGGACTTGAAAGGAGCGGAACCGTTGGACCGCGTGGAGCGTTCTACACGGCGGGGCACAATGGACCAGAAGGGTCCAACGGAGGCAGGAGGACTTTCCGGAGGGATGCAACGGGGCCGCGAGGGGACGACGGCGGCGGGGCTTTCCAAAGGTGCAGCGCGGGCAGGGGTGGGGGTTGTCGGGTCTCGGGGGTGTCGAGGTCACGGGGGTGCAGCGCGGAGGCAAGGCGGTGGTGGTCGTTGGGGTGCAGTGTGGGCAGGGGGTGTCGGGGTCACGAGGGTGCACCGTGGAGGCAAGGCAGTGGGGGTTGCCGGTGGCGCAGCACAGAGGCAAGGGGGTGGGATCGCCAGGGGTCGGGGTCGCCGGGGGTCGGGTCACCGGGGGTTGCTGAGGTCGCTGGGAGGTCGGGGGTCGGGGTCGACGGGGGTCGGGGTTGCCGGTGGGGTCGGGGTCGCCGGGGGTCGGGGAGGGTCACCGGGGGTCTGGGAGGGTCGCTGGGGGTTGGGGAGGGTGTCCGGGGGTCGGGGTCGGGGAGGGTCGCCGGGGGTCGGGGTTGGGGTCACGGGGTCGAGGAAGGGGGGGGGGGGGGGTTGCAGGGTCGGGGAGCGGAGGGAGGGGAGGGAGGGGAAATTAGGGGTTTTTTTAGGAAAAATTACAGCGGCCTCCATTTGGCGGCCGCTGTTGATTGTATTAGAGGCCGCCAAATGGCGGCCGCTATAGATGCCCCACCTCCAAAACCAGATTTTCTAGTAGTGCATGGAAATTCAGGCATGTGGTATAATAGTGTATTTCATAAACAATGAAAATTTAAGGGGAAATAAATGAAACAATATAACTTATAACAAGTAATATTCAATCTTCTATTCCTAATCTTTGATTAGAGATAGAATGAGAGAAATTATAAGAATAATCAAATGCCCTAAAAATAGGTTATATGAGCTCGCATGAAAATAACATCCAATACGGTGAAAAAAATAAACAAAAGAGGTAAGACAAGTCTTAGCCTTAACTCTAGTCTCACCAACATGATGAATGATTCTTGAATCAGACCAAGAATGAAGTAGGAACCACCTTAGAAAGAGGAGAGGTAGGATGAGTGTGCAGGGAGTTTTTGGCATGAAATGGGAGAAGAAATGGGTCAAAATCTTTTTAGATTGGAGGGAAAAATGGCAATTTTTCAATTTTTAAGAGGTGAACAAGGAAAATCATGAAAAAACCATTTGGTTACTCTAAAAAAATCACAACCAAGACACATGGTTTCTGTAACACCCCAAGATTTCATAGTGTGTTATTTCTTCAAAATAATTCAATAACTTGCACTACACGCAACACCGAGTTCAATCACACCATGACTTACCAAAAAAAAATCCATTCAAAAAAGGTTATTAATAGTATTAACTAAATTTTAAACTTTATATAATCCTTATAATTTTAGAATCCATATTATGAGTTTCTTAGACATAATGCAAGAACAGATTCATTTTCAGTATTGCACTTTTATCAACTTTTAATAGTGAAACATTTTTAAATACAATATTTGAAACTTTTTGACTAAATGGGGACATAAAAAAATTTAAAATGAAACATCCCATGCTTCTACGGTACGCTTTCCTTTGAATAATACAGTAGCGTGTGTTGTACGCAACTTCGAGTTCTAACACACCACAACCGATCAAACTAGTCATTATGAATAGTAATACCTACTTTTTGAAATTTTATCTCTCAAAATGGACTTCATTTTTTGATTCAGAATATCTAATTTAGCCTAGGGTGAAATTTTGGTACTTTTCGGGTAACTTTAATATTTTGATGAATAGTGAAAATTACTAAATTTTAATTAAAAACAACTTTTTTAATCAAAATAATTAATAGTGATAA
Organism: Viscum album; assembly: GCA_963277665.1. Lineage (NCBI taxonomy): Eukaryota > Viridiplantae > Streptophyta > Magnoliopsida > Santalales > Viscaceae > Viscum > Viscum album. The sequence continues at coordinate 1,653,520,231 of OY728157.1, read as the reverse complement.
ACTATTAATTTGAGTGGTTTTAAATTATATTTAGAATATATTTTTACCATTTAATACAATGTTGGTCATTCGACATAATTTCACAATTAAACCGAACATAAACAAGTATCAGTCTTTTGATATTTATTATCTGTTAAAAACACGCTTTTTGTTTTAACAACGAGAATTAATTTTAAATTAATTTCTGCCACTTATGTGTATTGAATTTGGAAAAATGGATTCCATATTTGGAATCAGGATGTTAAAATTGTGTAAATAGGTAACTTTTATTTTTAGACATTTTGAATAATTACTGCGGTAAATATTTTATTACCATGGTTAATGGTAAATCCGGTAAATAAGGGTTAAAAAATAATATTATAATAATACTAAATTACCCTAAAACGTGTCCTAACCTTATTGGTTGATACATGTTAGACCATAAACATCTTTGGGTCGATTTTGGGACCCCATGGAGCCACTTGTTGGTGATAGGGACACTTTATTTTAATTAAGTTAAAATGAATACAAAAATGACACAAGCATATATCTTTTAGAAAAACAATTTTTACATAGGGTTATATATGTTGGATTTTATATTGTAAATATTCAATAGAAAGATAAAAATATTTCATACATAATTATATTTTGTTTATAATTTTTAGAGATTAAATAATTTATTTTATTTATGACACAATGATGATGCAGTAATTACCATAATAGTGAAAATTTAAAATAATTGATATTATAAATACCCAAATAAATATAATTTGAGACTTTTAATGAATTAAAATAATTTTATTGGATAATATGACATATTATGATTGATTTAAATAAATTTTTTCGAAGTAATCAATCTGTTATGAGTTTCACAAAAATCAACTATTGAATAGTGTCAAAATTGACATAAAAGAGTTTTTAAAACAAATATTATATTATTAATTGATATTAAATTCCAAAAAATATAAGGTTCGGAAAAGAGACTTATATCATGATAGGTTCATCATTAATGGACCACTTGGGGGTCTCTTGGATGTATATAGTAAGTTTATTAACCATATTATATATAAATACAAAGAGACATTGTAAAAGTGAAACTAATTAACTTAGAGTTAATACTTAAAGATAAGGTTAATATAAGTACCCAAACCAGTCTAAATTCTATTGGTTGAGTTTTTTTCGACCCCTCCCCACCTTAAAATTTAAATAATCAACTTTTGAGCCATTATAAACCGAATATTAATTTATTATAAACTAATATTTCTAGCTTTTCCAAAGGTGCCCCTCACCCCTCTTATAAAAGGGCACTCCTCCTTCTCTTTTCTTCACACCTTCAAAGCCTTTTGGTTTGGACAAACTCTACCCAAATACTCTCCCAACTTCCCTAACTACAACCTAGAGGCATTAGTTTGATCAGAAATCCAACCTATGGAGCCCTTTTGATCAAATCAAAAGGAAGAACCCGAAGAAGAGGTAATGATTTCACCACCCTTTTCCAAGTTCCTTTCTTCTTCAACTTCTTCTTCCTTTGTTATTACCATTATAAAATAATAACTCCAGTATCATATATATACTATGATGTTATTATAAATATGGTACCACCATATTCAGTATTCTATCCACCCTTTGAATAACATGTCACCATACGTGCGTACGTACGGCTTACCGTCTCCACGTCGTGGTGTAATTGTTATTCAATATATTATTATTTGGATGGGTATAATAATGATATGTAAATCATTTAAATAATAAATATAACATGTTAATGATTCTGTATATATGATATAACAACCATTTATATATTATTTCAAAAGAATGATATTTTCGCTCGTGTGTACGTACGGACTACCGTCTCCACGAACGCGATGAGATTCATTCTCCATCGTATCCATTCAAGTATAATTATCATTTGACGATTTAAAAATGATGTTTAAGGACTTGATATCATTATGGATATGAATAATATACAACCTATCCATTACAAACATGTCTTACGTAACAAAACATATAAAAGAAAACGAGTAAGTTAACACCCGAAACAACGATAATACTAAGATATTATTTACAAAGAAAAGTTAAAAGATCATATATGATATCATATTAATATATATGATTCTTGAATAATTTAATAACAATTATTTCACCATTATACAGGAGGTTAACCTACCCCAAACAAGGAAAAATACAAGGTAAGGGGTTTTCATCTCACTCCTTATTCCCGTGAGATTCATGCCATATTGCCACCATCACCTTTTGTGTGGTGTATGTACTGCCCATAATTATATTCTTTGTGTAATACACTCTGATTTTTGTGTATTTACATATTCATTGTATGATAACTCTTTCATGGGTTGTATGTTTCATAAGTTACCAAATTGGTAAGGGTTATTTCGCAATCTCTTCATTATCCGAGGTTGTTTATACGTAATAATCTACTGGGATCTCTTTATCATCCACATCCATGTTTCTTAAAAATGAATTTCAAAACATTTTTACTATTTACTAGAATATGGGTTAAAGTCATTTATACCCTTGTTTGACTTTTTATAAGAGGTTTATAAAGGAATCTTTCCGTCGTTTTCTAAACAAGGTGCTTTTTAACCTTTTCGACAAAATTAAGGTAAGAATGTTTTTTAACTTATACGGTGGGTGCGGCTATTTTCTGCCGTTATAAAATCGTCGAAGCTTCCCTTACAAGATAATAAGAATATTTAAAAAAAAAATGTTTTATTTCATAAATATAATACTATTAAATAGAAAGAGATATTTTTCTAAAATAGTCTTTATTTCATCTATGTCAACATCCTTTGGGGGATTTTAAGCTTATTTGAAGTTGATTTATTATGATACAAAACATCCATATTCTATTGAAGGTTTTGTGATATTTTTGACTGTGGATAAGTTATTCTTATGTCACTCATGGTTTTTGTTTAGAGTATTGACATTTCATAAGTTATTTGTAATCCGAATGTTTATGTTATATTTCAACCTTTCATTCAGATGAATGTGTTAGAAAAGTATGTTCCGGGTTGGGGACCGGTAAAAGTAAGCCCTCCAGTTTGGTCTCCGGTTATTAGAGGAACTCCGGTTTGGTCTCCGGTTATTAGAGGAACTCCAGGTTGGTGTCCGGTTATTAGAGGCACTCCGGGTTGGTGTCCAGTTATTAGAGGCACTCCGGGTTGGGTTCCGGTTACAGTTAGCCCCAAGGTCTTGGGACGAGGCCTTGACAAAGAAATTAAAGTTCAGAATTATGCCTTCCAACATTATGAAAGTGGTTATTGAAATTGCATGTGATTATTCGATTAGTAGAATAACCATGTGAATAAGTAAATGGAATTATTTCATTTTACTTTTTCCATACTATGTTCAAGTTCAATTTTAAAAGGCTTTTGTTTTAGTAATGCATTGCCTTAAATGTTTATGCTTATTTTTGAATGTTCCGCTATATTGTTATCCTTACTGGGCATTTGAGCTCACCCCTTTTCTATGTTTTATTTTTCCCAGGATGTGAAGAAGTAAGTTATGAATGACCTGCAGGGATATTATGAGGGGATAATAGTATGGACTATGGAGACATTATGTTGTCGTAGTAGTTTTTCACTTTATGATGTAATGTAAAACTTATGAATATATCTAGTGTTTCCAAGGCTACTAAACCAATCGGTCTTTCGAGATTTGATCTTTCTTGTGATCATGCCGATGTTATGTAATAATGCACCGACTCTGGGTAACTAGGGTCGGGGCGTTACAGTTTCTTTACACAATTTACAAATCATGCACTAACTATGCCATGCTACTGTCCAAGCACACCCCTACCCCACATAGCTACAACGAATAGTTAGGTAAACCATGATCCCATTGTGTGTGGTTCCCCTACGTATCTATAAAAGGACAAGATTTCTCCTAGGGAACCACATGGTTTCAATAAAATGTGTTCCTTTACAAACATGCCACATGGTTTGGGATGCACAGTTCACACTATCCATGTGCCAACTGTGCATCCCTGTCTATTTTTACCAACACTGATATTTTAAAGCTCGAAGTTCCAAATCTCATAAAAACCCCAAATACACCTTATGGGCCATAAAAAACTTTGAAAAAATCATTTTAAATAATTAACTCTTGAAATAATGTTTTGGAGATCAGTTTGAATTTTGGTTCATCCACCAAACCAAAAACTCCAATTTCCATAGAATTTAAACCCACCTAGAAACACAGAAACCACGCCACCTTAGAAATTATCATCCATGAGAAGTATTGGGGATATTAGAATAAACTAACTATCCTACTTGGGTTATGTATTCATGTTCAAATGGATGAATTTTATTTTCCAAATGCCTAATGTGCCTCTAAGAATCATTTAGACATATGATAATTAAGCTATCAAAATTTGATCCAACTCACATAGATACCAACTAAACATCAAGATAGAGCTAATCTAAGATAATTTAAACTGAGAAACGATCACATCACCGTCTCTTTCATAAACAGTCTTATGGTGCTTTCCACCAGGGGTTATAGATTTCCAAGGGCCACTTCCAAGAAATGCTGTGAACACCATCTAAAGTACCTATATAAATGCGTACTTAGATTCTTAGATAAACTGAAGGAATGATTATTAACCTTAAAAATCTGATCATATAATATTTTACTACCTCTAATCCTTGTTTTGATCAAAATGGTTGAATACCAATTGAACACACATAACCTGGTCATGTAAGATATTCCTTAAAAATCTCATTACAACCTTTAGACCACACCTATATCATTCCGATGACGTTTCCAATTTGGTTCCTCATTGACCTAATTCTTTTTATCAATTGAAATCAAGTTTAACCACCCTTGGTTGACTAATTCTGAGAATGATCAACTTTAACTACTGATGCACCAGTAAAACCAAATCCCAACACCCATAATTTGAGGAAAACTGAGATCATTTTGAGAACACTCACTAAAATCTACAACCAAATTATAATGGAATATCCAAGTCATTTTTCATTATCATACTACAACATGAATACTGGTGTAGTTTCGATCCATCATCCTTGGACTGTTATAAGCTAACTATCAACCAAACCCAACTACGAGTCCAGGTATCCTTCTAATTATCTAATAGAGTCCAAGGATCTCATCCAAGGTAGTCCATACTCTGAAGTTTATATGTGAAAAATCATTACATAACTGAGACATCCACACATCAGAACCATTAAATCAACCCAAATGTGGTATTTCACCTAGCGGTAGATTCAATGAATCAACTAGTTCTTGTGAGTCAATCCATGGAACTCTAACTCAGAAATCCAATTATCACTCAGGATTAACCACACTTATATAGAGATATAGGTCCATTACCACAATCAATCATGAAGAAACCAACAAATTAACTAACATCCCTTGAGCTCGTTCTCAGCATTTACTGAGAGACCCAACCATACTTTCTTTCATTATCTAATGGAATACAAGGGCCAAATAGTAATCCACTGATTGGTCTCAAAGTCCCATGGTCCTTCTAACATGAGGGTTATCAAAAACAGCCCATGGTGGGAATCCAAGCTATAAGACTTCCTTTACAAATCTCTTTGATTGCAACTCGAAAAGAGTTTATCCATCACATCAAAAAATGAATTTGTTATTTTTCTTTAGTTTAGTGTATAAATGATTCCCTCCCATCATACTTAGGGTGATTCCTAGATATTTTGAATGATTTCCACTAACAAGGAGTACACTAAGATGCTATACAAAACTCATTTCCAATCCACGGAATGGTAATCAATGTAAAAAATGATGATTTCATCAATAGGCATGTTTATCTCACTTTGAGACACTACTGGCATCGAATTATTCTTTGATCTACAAATGATCATATTTGAGAAAACTGAAGACACCCTTTAACCCACCGGGAGATTCTAATAATTCCAAGGCATCCATGTATAAGACACCCTACTCTTATGCATAAGCCCTACCCCATCCCTCGTAGATGCATCTTTCATGACACAAAATTCTAGTGTACTGCTTCCTCTTATTTCTCACATTAATCACGACTCACTAGGGATTATAGGTTAGTAGTGACAATGAAACCCTTATTTTGGTCATCCATCTTGGAGTAATCCCCAGCTTCTGCCTGTATGGGTTTCTAATCATGTGTAATCCCCAAATTACCGAACTACATGGGTTTTGATCACTGTCTTCTAAACAAGGTACATAGAAATCCACTTAGAGGTTTAATTTCATCCATTAGTAAAAATCGGTTCCCTCCTCCTAGGGATTCACCTCCCAGTTATCATTATCCACCATCTTCCATTACCATTCCCATCTTTCCCTTGAACCACTATATCTCGAGAGGGTCATGCTCTATCTGGAGGTCACACTCCCTTTGGATCCACATGGGAATCTTCAATGTGTAAGGCCCACAACACATAAATGGGCCTCCTCCTCAGGTGTAAGCCCCAAATCCCCTCTCATAACTACATGGACATTGATTCCCAACCAGCTAGGATACATAGGAAACCTCCTCAAGTTTTAAGACTGACACTATCATCTTCACATCAGTTCACTCCCATCCTTACCGTATGATGTTAAACTACATGGAATCTTAGAACCACATGGACTTTAATTACCAAACAACTGGGATACCTAGGAAACCTCTCCGAGGTTCAATCCCAATAAACTTAACAACCCATCCATTCCATCCATTTCTCCTACTCATACACATCCATCCTAATTCTTACTCAAGATGAAACATCCCGATGGGATCATGTCATTCATTTTGGCCATCTTAATGCATAGTCCCCATTCACCACTTCACTACTCCTAATAGTGTATAGTCAGTCATAACACGTAATCCCCACCAAAACCAACCAAGACCAATCCTCTTGTGTTGAGAAATATTAGTGCATAAGCCCCACTCCATCCAATTAACTAAGTGGGGTTTGATCACTTTCTTATAAACAGGGTATGTAGGAAGCCCCCACGAGGTTCAATCCCAACCAATGGTAAACCTTAGTGTCCCCCAAATTGGGGTATACCTCTTTGATCCAACCTCAGTAGTGTCCATATCAGTCTTCAAGGTGTGAAACATTCCCTTTATTGGACACACCACTCTCGGGTCTTTCCTCACTAGGCACTCCAATCCATACATATGGTAAACCTTCCAGCTAATCCCTCTCAGGGATGTACCCATCTGATCCACCTTCACAAGTGTCCTAATCAGTTTATTACATCTTCGTAAGACATTAAACTCATGACCCTCTGTCCCCACAGGATGTTAAACTCATGGCCTACCATGTTTTAAACATGGGATGCCTGAGGGAAACCTCAAAATACATGCCTCACGCATAAGATACCCTATGATCAATGTGGGATTCCTCAGATTTATACACCTTTGAGAATCCCTTTTATGAGGAAGAATAGAAGTCTTCCAATGTTCCATCATCCAGACATGCCACTAATGCCCAATGTGACTACTCCCTTGACTGATAGTTGCTACCCTGACTAGACCCCTTGGAATTTCCAAACATAAGCAATGTAATTAACCAAATTCCATGAAGAGATGGCACCGTGAATGAGTTTCATGAACAATGTCTTAATTTATAAGGGATAACCGAACTAGGAAATGAATTATGAGGAGGAATCCACAGAAGGAAGAACCAAAATCCCATCACCCCATTTTGATAAAGGAGAATACATATCTAAATAAGTGATCAAATAAACCCTCCATTGGAAATTAGGAATGCGGGGAAATAATCCATGCATCATAAGCTGATGATGAATTCCCCAACAGAAAGAATCAGAAATATAAATGGTGAACCCGATGTCAAAAATTCTCATCAATGTGGGATCAGTAGTTCTTGAGACATTAGTAAAAAAACTTATCACTGAATCTAGCTATCCAGTTATAATTTCCACCATGAAAATAGTGGTACTCGTGTGTAGCACACCAGAAATTTGTCCAGTTAATCATTGGGAGTTCTAGTCTATGGCATCGTTAGCGTGGATCTATCTCTCCAAGCATAAAAGACTAAATGATGTTGGGGAATTGGGAATTTCTTTCCAATAATCTGTACTGATGGAAGAATATTCTAGTTTTGTAGGGCCCAAGCCATAGGAAATTAATTTCCTTTTTATTGTAAATGTCGGGGTAGGAGGAACAACAATGTGGAAATCCCTCATGATTCCACCTCCTCTTCAACTTCATCCACAACCATGAAAACTGAGAACCCACGCCCCTTATCACCTTCGGAGACCATACATAGACATGTAATATATTCTCTCATATGATAGTACAAGCAGTATAAGTTCACTCCAATGAGGGACATGGCTCCCCAAGACATGGAGGGTTTTGCACCTTTCTATCACCACTTCCCCCAATGGACACACAGAGAGCCACTACTCCCCACTCTAACTTATAATCTCTTTTAGAGCTACTATTTGGAATGTTCCTATGAATCAATCCCCTATACTGATGAGGAAAGTGATATCTGAGTCATCTCGGCTAAGACTACTTCCTAGGAGCTACCAAGGAGGGCTCCCACTATGCCTCATCAATGCATCCAACTACCAATCCCTTAGGCTGAAGAAAAGGAAGTCTATGCCCCTGATCCGGCAGCCCCATCCCTGAACCAGATAACCTGATGCCAACTTCGGTTGTAAGGTCAAGAAGATGAATTATAGGGGGAATCCTCTTACGTGGCTTCTGTGGCCTATACCACCCCAGGTGTATTCTACCAGGTCACTACTACCACAAAGCAGGGATCCACCTAAGCCCAATCAGAGACGAGACCTTAGCCGCCTTGATGATAGGCTGGGTTGACTCTTTTGGTCACTAGAATGGTCAACTGCTATCATGGTATGACCCAAGATGATGAGATATAGTACAAGGATCCTCCCCATACCATCACCATCCGGATTGGAGGTCCTCTCCACTCTCGCAACCAGTATGGAGGTCCTACCCATTTTTACTCACATCAGTCAATGTAGAGTTCCTCCCTAATCTTGTTGAAATAAATTATGGAGTTACTCACCAAACCTATGATTCTATATATGGAGTTCCTCCCTGTGTCTCAGATCATCAACATGAAGTCCTCCTCACGTCATTCTCAGCTCAAGAAGATGTTCTCTCTACAGCAGCAACGACCGAAGTGAAGGTTATCCTCACTTTGTCACCTGTCGACATGGAGGTCCTCCCCATGTTCTTATCATCTACAATGGAGGTACTCCCCACTCTAGAAACCATCAAATAATAGGTCCTGCCTGTTTCATCGATAGTCAAAATAGAGGTCGTCCTCATATCCAGTTTGATCAGTACAAATTCCCTCCTTGTTCTACCAATTACATATAGTGCGGAGGCCCTCCTCATGCCAGAGGTAGTGAACATGGATGTCCTGCCCATGTTCTCACTAGCTCCAGCAGAGGTCCTCCCTACTCCAGAACTCCCAACCATAGTGGTCCTCTCCACACATTCAGCAACAAGTATGAAGGTCCTCCCCTTACACAAGCTCACCAACATGAGGGTCCTCCTTGTATTCCATTTGACATATTTCTAGGTGCTCCTCACACCTCATATCACGAAAGATGAGGTCCTCCCCACTCCAAAAACAACATATATGAGGGCCCTTAACATATCACATCTAGCTCAAGATAATTCCCTTCCTATGTCAAAGAGTTACTCCACCTTGAAGATCCATCCTGGGGTAGAAGGGAGAATCATCACCATTGAAGGAAGAACTCTGAGAAGCACCGAATCATTATCAATCTAGTCCACTTTTTAGATTTTTTAGTAGACTATGACTCAATGATGGATCCTTCACCATGATCCTCTATATAATAGTATGGGATAGAAACCTGGTGTGTGGGTTTTTTCATCCTTTAATCCCTTAATTGGTACATTCATGTGGGGAAAGATTGGTGAAACCAAGAGTCAGATCCCACTTCTGAAGAGAGAAACCTTTGGGATACCCTTTTCTTGGATCAGTTGTCTGAGATATTATGGTTGATCGCTACTCCAGTCTTAGACATTCTAATGCCCCTCACCTTGGATGAGATCATGTTCTTTTTCTGAACCATCTAGGTGATGCATTTTTTCCTCTATGGCCATTAGTTGGACTATCCAAAGAGGAAGGGATCATTATGGTGACATTATCCATCACTATTGCATGGTTGTGTTAGCAGCACTTCTCGCGGCTTAGCACCTTGTTTCATCTGGCTATCTTCAGACCCTTTAAACATGAAGTGCTTAGATCATCACTGTGCTCCATAGAATTATTAAAGAGGTGAACCCACATGTTCAAATTCATGGATAAGGGTAGTATGTTGCTCTTCATTTTTGTCCCTTCCTACGCCAACCTAACTTTCCAGGTGATATCAAGGATATATTGTTGGGTGTAGTCAAAGTGAGTACGGATGACCTTAATTCGCTCAAGGAGAAGGACACAAATGAAAGGATTGATGAAGAGGAATCACCTTCCGAGGTATCTGAGTACCATGAGGATATTCATACTGGCATCATCACTCATGAGAAAAGGTAGAAAATTGGCCTTGAAGAACCCTCCAAGTCATTTCCCTTCAGTTGAGACCCCCAAAATGGTAAAGGACATACTGGGACCTCTAAGACCTATGAACCATCCGATTTAGTGTAGAATATGGAGGTTAATCTAACTAAGGTTGTGTTGCTTCAGCAGCTTATAGAACCAAAAAAATTATTGATGAGATCCTTGATGAGAACCTTACAAAACGAAGTCTAGACTATGGTTATCCTCAATAAAATCCTTCCCATCCCCTACTGGGAAAATAAGGGCAACCACAGGTCCATCTTGGGGAGTTACACCTATTGATCTTGACAATCCCATGCATCCTGGTAGGGTAGAGACTGAATCCTATAGAAAGAGACTCTGGGATCTATCACTAAATCTGCCCAAGTTGCGTGAGAACCCCCTAGAGACCCATCTTAGTAGGAAATTCCTCCAATAGCTCCACATGATGCTCTACCTACTCCACGATTCGTTGATCCTACCTATTGTGTTGAAGAGCCTACCAATGAACTAGTGGTTAAGAATAATCACAAAGACAACAATCTCTGCTAAGATGATCTGATGTCCACTCTCATTTCCCAACTCGGGGCCCTAGAGATGTGATAGATGGTAATGGAACCTGATGGAAAGTCGTATATGCAATGGGTGGATGACATGAAAGCACCCCTGGATTTTGTGAATCCCACCTTTTCCCCCTTCAATGGGATTATCGAACCACTACAACATCTATCCCACTTTGTTTCAAGGTGTGGACCTATGCTAGGAACTCCAACACATCAGGAGGCCACCAAGATCCGATGTTTCATACATATATAGAAAGGACATGTGTTCATCTGGTACATCCAATTACCCATTAGGTCAATTTATAGTTAGAAAGATCTGTTGAAATAGTGGGTGCCCTAGACCCAACTATTCCGTGATTTTGATTATCATACCATGTATACAATTAGATATACATGATGTCATCTTACCATTATTGTGTAGATTTTTCTACATCCACTATTGAAATAGTAATGTCCAAAGATTAATTGTCGTATCTAAAGGTTATAGAAGATCCCAGACTATAATGAGAACCTCTAGATACTATGACATTAATCTTAAATATATGTTCTATCGTCTAGATACATCTTACTGACTAGACACAATAGATGTTTGACTATCAGGTGTTGGGGGCTCATAAGGATTGAGACTTCTTCTCATGAAGTTCGCATTTGGTGATCTCTAGTAGTGAGATCATAAGGACAGACCCACCAATAGGAAAACCACATGTTTATGGTGTCATTGAATGTTTCTATCTATGATCATGTGTAATGGTCTTCTATCTTGAGATCATTACTAAGGTATTTAATTTGATTACGTACTTTGATTCAATATAAAAACTATGGAAATGTAGTTGTGGCAGGGTAGTTTGTGTAGGGTGTGTCATTGGTGGCATGACATTGGTTGAATGGTCAAGAAAGGATTTTCACTTCTATTTCATGGAAGTAATATATCTCAGGACATGTTGATAAGGATGGAAGTAACTTTATAAGACAATGGCCATGACAGTCGAGGGTAAATCCATCTAGTTAAATCAACAAACAATAAAGGAATAAAAGGGCGATGACACATGAGTGTGTCCTGCTTTATGAGATATTACAAACAAAGAGATTATATTACATAGTGTGTGTTCATAGGTTGGTTGTCACTTCTGTGACAATCCTTATATCTTCAGGGGCCATGATGGATTTCTAGATCCCACTCTTGTTCTGTGAATACTATTCACTACTTTCGAGATAAGGGCCTAGAGGGTCACACACAATAGCATATTCTAGAATCTTTCCTATTCTATTGAATAGGAGTTTTGGACATGGTTGGCCCCACCACTGGGTATGAGATTTTCCAAGGATAAACGATCAACAATGCAATAAATAAATTCATATTATTCGAGTTTATAATAATGAGCATTGAATTTATTTATTAAATGTATTTAAGAGTTTTTAAGTAAATAAATGAATAAATATTAATTGACAAATATTAAAAATATTCAAGGTTAAATTCATATTTTTGGGAATGATGAGACGAGTTAATGACTTAATTATTACCACATAATATATTTTAAAATATTTGAAATAAGTGATATTAATATTTATGACTTAGATTAGTAGTCATAAAATGTCGTTAACAGTGTATTGATTATTTGAGGGTTGAGTTGGAATTTTTGAGTAATTACATGACACTATAAATATAAGAGGAGAGGATATTGCCAAATTCAATTCATGGGGATTCTCTCTCCTCTCCTCTCTCCCATGATCTAGAGAGATGCTCTGGATCCAAGGAGATTGGATCGAGCTCTCTCTCAGGCATCACCAACGAAGCGATACATTGATCATTGGAGTGTCAAAGGCTTCATCAGAATTATGTGATATCACCTAGATTACAATGAATGGTGCTTCTAAAGATTTCCTGAAGTGTGTGTGGATGATATAGAGGATTTCGATGTCAGATTATTCGAGCAGCGATCACTAATGACGACTAGACATTGTGCGCGGCTTTGTATTTAAACAAGGTATTTTACATATTATTTTTTGTGCTTAAAAACCTTCACACGATATACATGATTTTGATTGGGATGATTTTCACCAATGTAGAGAAGTTTACATCGATCGTCGGTGGAAGTTTTTTAAAATCCCACCTGTTGGGGGCTTCCACTACACACCTGGTTCCTTCAAGATCTTCACAAGTAGTTTATTTATTAGTTTAGCTCCACTTCATTACAAAATGAGTATTTTACAACTCTTTAAGTGAAAAAAGACTACATGAGTGAGTCATATACCTTGTCTCCGGGTAAAAGGGCCTCACATATTCACTATACATGCCAAAAACTCTAGAAAAACTGTTGATGATGTGTGTGGGGAATGTTAAGAATGAATGATTCCCTCCCTCATCACTCAAAATTTCTCATGTGGATTCTAAAATTTCTCTGACATGGCTCAGCACTTAGATGAGGCCTTACAACAAGCCAGGAAGGTGCATTCATTTCCTCCCCCATCTCCTACAAGAAGATCCACTAAGCCAAATAATGCTACTATTGTATAGATAGAGGCCTCGATGCCACTAGAATTGTTACTAGTAGAGATTTATCCACAGCCACTCCGAGGGCAATAGACTTAGGCCCAATGTAAGGCTCATCATCACCTACCATAGAATTATAAAATACCACTCTCTTAATCACCACCACCTAGTCATGAAAATCAGGCTCTATCCCCACATTAGGACCTATCCTCTCGTCAAGGTAAGAATCTTCGAGTTCCATTCCCAAATAGGATAAAACAGACCAACTTATTCAATGATTCCCCGGTTCCCAGCTTCTTCCATAGTTTCTTGGATCATGTAATTTTGAAGCTTCCAAAATGAGGGAAACTCTAGTAGGCTGATCTCACTAATTACCTTGACTACTGTCCTTATCATATAATCCTCAGACATACCATCAAGAAATGATATGTGTTCAAGGACTATCTTCATGAATATGTTGATAACAATGTATTCAAATTGGTTCCTTCCCTAGAATAAGTGGTGTGAATCGTTACAAATCCTAACAGCGATGGATAAGGTGAGTGGTAGTAGGTATCCAACTACGGGTCTCATAAGTATGATGATTGGTTAGCCTGCATAGTAGTCTCTCACACCCATGGTATCATTTGTGACTATTTGAATCGGCCTATGTCCCTTGAAGTTTCCACACCTCCTCCACCTGCCACTTCTATATCCAAATCTTAGCCTTGTACTTCTCATAATATTAGGAGGTTATGAAGCAAGGGAAATAAAATCCCCTCTCTAGTGTTTAAGACACCTCGTACTCTCAACGACTTCATACCCCCAAGGACGTGAATCACCTTAGGATACATCATGCATTGGAATATTCATTAGATGATGGATAAGAGTATGAATCATTGAATATTATCTATATGGTGGACCTTAATATGGTTCCCAATGATGAGGGGTGTCAGGAAAGTCCTCCTAATATTCCCAGTCAATTCCATCGTTGACGGGACAGTGGATATGTGAATTGTGAGAATACACAAGCTAGTGCTTCTAGATAAGTCACACACACTACTGAGAAAAATCATATTGCTTAGTGTAGAGCTTAGCATGCACAATCCTCTCATCCCATCTTGTCAGATTCACCTCCACCACTGTTCGTGCTACTCGACTAGGTAGATCCACCATGGTCACCTCCTTATTATCTACATACAAATATGGCTATACCTCAGTAATCTAAAATTCAACTAGTAGTAAAGTTTTATGGTTCAACTATTGAAAAATGGGACATCTCCACCACCATCTGTAATCTACTAATTCAACTAGAAACACCCATCATACCTCTTTCCAAAGAACAACCATGTTTTGGTAGAAACATGCGTCTAGCATAGAAGCATGTTGTGATTAATCATCTCACCATAATTCTTGTTAATATCTTGATCCTTGAGGATCTCTATTTATCATAAGACATGCGAGAAACCCTCCAAAAATATTTAAGGATCCCCCTATAGTTTGAGACAGAGGTGGCAGATTCCAAAGCCTTCTATGTTGAGGAAGATAAGAACAAAGAATTCCAAGCTACAATCACATTCTCATGGGAATATGAAGGCTCTCTAGTACAATGGAATATCCATACTCTTTATATAATTAGGAATTTTAATGGTGTGGAAGTTTTTCATTGTCTAGTCGACACAGGATCTAGGATCAATCTCATCCTGACTCAGATGCTTTGCAAGATAGGATTGACTGAAGAAGATCTGAGTCCTTATGACCTAAAGATTCAAGGTCATGACAAGACTGAGTAGAGACAATGTGGTGAGATTCACCTAAAGACCTAGTTTAGTGGTCTGATTTTAATCACTGAGTTCATGGTCATCTCGTAGGATACTTCCTCCAATGCACTAATGGGTAGGTCTTGTCTCCATCTGCATGTAGTGGTTCCCTCTTTATATCACCAGTGCCTCATGTATTCCCTCAACGAATGAGTGGGCATGCTCCAAGGTGATGCATCCCCCTTTACATATTTTGAACCCCTCTATTTAGATTATGAATATTAAAATAGCAAGGAAAAAACATGTTCATACCAATGAGGTTGAGCACACTACCACTATGGATGACCTTTGGATGGACTTGGATGACGCCTTCATCCTCCCAATTTACTAGCTGAAGGACACAACCCCAGATTTGGGACACTAATTATTTGTTTTTGAAATAAGGTAAAGACACATTTCCAAGTACAAGGAACATAGAAAGATTATCGTGTACTCCAACATGGGTTAGGCTTGAGTGATACCAATACCCCTTACCCTTTTCAGGTATCAAGGCGTTTTCCCTATGGCCACGGATGTCAACCAGACATTCGTATTCCGTAAATATAGGTTTAATCAACATAATATGACCTACCACAACTTCTTTTACATCATCAAGTGTGGAACCTTGGTTGAAGGCCTGATGTAATTAGGTCGACAATCTTTGTCGCCATTGATTTAGCAGTGTAGGATTCTCCCTATGAGGATTTTGTATCCACCCAAGCAGACACTAGTGTTCTCCCTGGATCTATTTTCTTGGATGAATTATCTCCTCCCATCAATTCCTCTATCTCAGATGATAAATAATATTTATAGGATTCTCCTCCTACATTCAAATAATGTGTCTCCACCACAGTCGATGAGTTGGTATAGGTGAATCTTGGTACCAAGGCAGACTCAAGGCCAAAACTGATCAGCATAGCCATGCCTACATAGGAATAGTAGTACTATATTTATTTCTTGATGAAGAATCACAACATATGTTTTTGGAGTTATAATGATATTATGGAACTAGAACCTCAGGTCACCATCCATCACCTTGGCCTCCTAGTGAGTCATCATGGGTTCAAACATCGTCCTAGGAAGATTAACCCTTATCATGGTTCCGTGGTCAAGGCCCGGGTTTATAAGATCATCAAATCCAACTTCATCAAGGAATTCTAATAGCCTATATGGTTATCCAACATTGTTCCCATTAGGAAAAAGAATAGAAAAATCAGAGTCTGTATTGACTTTTGGGATCTCAACCACCACTATCCAAAGCATGATTTTCCCCTTCTTATGACAGAGATATTGGTCAATTCTACTACTGGGTTCTAGGATCTCTCCACCATGGATGGGTATTCAGGGTATAATCAGATCCTCATGGACCCTAAGGATGAAGAGTCCACTATCTTTAGGGTGTCGTAGGGGATCTTCTACTATCAGGTAATGACCTTTGTTTTAAAGAATACAGGAGCCCAATATCAGTTTTCCACACAACACATATTTGAACTAATCATAGGACACTAGTGTAATGCTACATGGATGACTTGGTGGTAAAATATCACCAGCTTCAGGAACATATTAGAGATCTTGAAAAGTGTTCATCTTATTTTTTCCCTCCATTTGAAGATGACCCACCTAAATTTCACTTTCAAGGATATCTATAGAAAGTTTCTTGACATCATTTTTAGATATAGAGGCATTGAGATCAACGAATAGAAGATCAAGGGCACAAGTAAAATTCCTACTCTGAGAAACCTCCAAGATCTCCAAGGATTTCATTGACACTAAGCCTATATATGATGATTCATCATGAACCTGACAGGAAAGTGCAATCCATTTTCCAAACTCATGAAGAAAGGTGTTGTATACCAGTGGGATGAAGAGTGTCAGACCGCATTCAAGTAGATCATAGAGCATCTGTTACAACCTCCTGTTATAATGCCACCTATCTCTAGGAAGCCATTGGTCCTCTATGCGACCATATTAGAATGATCTATCAGCACCTTGCTTTCCCATAAGAACAATGAAGGGACAAAAAATTGTTTTTATTGTCTTAGTTGCATTCTCCTCGACACAGAGTCGATATAATCTCCTATCAAGAAGATCTTCATTGTGCAGATTTTTGTAGTGAAAAATTTTCGACACTATCTATAACTCCATGAGATTAAAATGGTATCTCACATGGATCTGATAAAGTATATTATGAACATCCCATTGTTGATAGGCCATCTAGCTTGGTGGGAAGTAATACTATAGAAGTTTGACATTAGGTTCACCCCACAAAAGGTTGTTAAGGGCCAGGTTTTGAAATAATTTCTGGCCACCCATCCGACCCCATAGAGCATTTACCGGATCTTGATTTTCTAAATAAGGCTATATTTTCAGTTGATCAAACTATGTTATGCTAGAATATTTATTTCTATGGAACCTCCCAGAGCCCTACTAGTATAAGTCTCAATGATCCCAAGCTCAATAGAGTTGGCCTAGGAATTTTCTTCATCACACCCCCACAAGATGTCTTTCCATATTCATTCTTGATATCAGCAGACCGCACAAAAAATATGAAGAGTATCAGGCTCTCATCACTGATCTCAAGCTGTCCCTTGAGATTGAGGTTCCCCATCTACACATCAAAGGGGAATGCAATCTAGTCATCAGGAAAATTATCAATGACTATGTTGGTAGAAAGCCTCATTCCCCTACTAGAATGCACTTGACAACTAATGGACTAGTTCCCTTCTCAGTCCAAGGGCACTCATGTTCCCCAATCATAGAATGGTCAAGATGATGCCCACTCTACTCTAGACACATCTTTTGTAGAGCCTGATCAGGGTGATTTGATCATCTATGTGGCACATCGAAAGGTCATTGCTACTGTCATTATAGACAATGATGAAAACTAGTAGGTAAGCCATCTTACCACTGGTGCTTTCAAATTAGGGTCTCCAAGTCCACTTTATATAGTACAAGCAACCTTCGATTAGACAATTCCTTTCATGAAGTGCCTCCATCATGAAAATATCTTTCTAGAAAGAGCTGAACATGAGAAAATTTGTCTATGTGTGGAACAGTTTACCATCCAATGTGGTCCCAACCTTGAAAAGACTCCCTAAAAACATGGGTTTGATGGGATCCTCCTCCACCTTATTCAAGGAAATGAGATTCCATGGTTCATGTAGAAATTTCATCTTAGGTCATGTGGAACTCATTAGGTAGTATTGAAGCTCTCCCATTAGATTCTAAGACTGGGCTACTTCTATCCCACCATGGTCCATGATTTCATCGAGTTCTACATGAGTTTCCATGTGTGTTAGATCTATTCCAACTTTATGAATCGACTATTAGAGCACATCCATACTACCAAGTACTCATGGACCTTTTTGGTCTAGGTATCGATATCATGGGACTATACTCACGTGTGATAGATCATTAGTGTAGATTCACTCTGACTATGATCAATTTCTTTTCCAATTGGGAAAAAGTGATTCCACCCAGGGAAGTAAAGGATCATTCTATTTTTGAGTTTGTGAGCTCCAACATCGTCCATCAATTCTGAGTCCCATACACTGTTTTCACCAATAATAGAACCAATTTTTGATTAACTAAGATGAAGAATTTGTACAACAAGTACAATATATTGTCCAACCATACTTTCCACAACCATGAGCAGGAGAATAAAATGATTGAGGAGTTCAAAAAAATGATCACCAACATCCTGTAGATGTTGGTTGGTCAGAACAAGAATATTTGTTCAAAAAAACTCCCCATTTCCCTTTGGGATTATCTGAAAACAACCTGAAATTCAAACCAGGTGACCCCATATTCCATGGTATATAGAACATAGTAAGTACTACCCATCGAGATTCAGTTTCCCTCACTTTTCAAAGATATCTATGATTTATAGTCGTCAAAAAAGATAGGCGAGGTCTTTCTAGCTGAACTGGAATCCCTCGAAGAGAATATGCTTTAGGCCTTGAATAATATGGAGAGGTACTAGAACAAGATAGATAGATCTTTCAACAAGAAAATTTTTCTCCGCTCCTTCCATTAAGGTGATACAGTAATGTCCCTTCATGCAATGATAATACCTATAAGGAATCTGCCATATTTGGAACCCAAATGGTAAGGAACTTACATCATTCATAAGGTTTACCGCAATGGTGTATACTCTTTGATCACCAGGGATGGAGAGCACATAAATACATTGACCAATGCCAAGTTACTCAAGAATTACATTACATAAGAACTAAACTCTCATCCTATATGACATTACATTACTGCTCCATCCGAGATACATGATGAAAAACTACCCATCAATATCATCCTTGTAACAAGATGTTAAACCATATGGCACTTTTTTCCAAACTCTATAACCTTAAACTAAGAAAGTATGGTCAAGAAAACTTGACCTTAAACTGTTTACATATGTTCCTGCAACATGATGTCAAACTGGGAGTATGGTCTGAATTATATAACCCCAAACTAAGAATTTCTGTCCTAGTTTCATGATGATAAACTTCCCAACATTTATGGTCCTATCTTCATGGACTTAAAATTAACGTTCCCAAAATCTAAGTCAAATGAAAATAAACTACATTACACTAGAGTCCTCACCACATGATGTTAAACTACATAGAATTCAAGAACTATGTGCGAATTTATTCCCATCCCAATGCGATACATAGAGACACCTATAAATTTTTTTTCATGGGGTCTAGCCCTTGTTTCATTAAACTTATTAACCCTCCTCCTCATTCTCTTCATTTCAAACTGGTCCACTACCATTTCATATCTAGAAGCTACCTCAGGTCCCTCATCCTTAAGAAGGGGATTGACTCAATCTTTCTAATATTCCCTACTGACGTTCTCAAATGCATTGTGGTGTGATTCCTAGAGTGTTGGATTCCAAAAGGAAATTCTCTCAATCTATATCCATGCATCACATATATCTTTATTTAGAACCCCATAATCTTCCAAATCTAAAGGGAATCCATAATAGTATTGTGCCTAGCCACATGGATCACCAACTGCCTTTGGCCAACACCCTAAAAGACTTCAGAAGAAATTTTAATATAGTCTTGTGTTGTTGAATTTGGTAAGTGGTTGACCCTCATTTTTTTGTCTTCATTCCAAGTAACATGATATGGATTCTATGTTTCAAATAAGGCTAGATGTTATCCTCCATCGTCACTTCATCCTCATTGTGTTCCAGATATCGGGAATCATGATTCACATTTTACACTTCCCTATGTTCTAATGAAATTATTTCACCTTGGTGTTTCCCATATGTGTGTCAACATGTATTGATCAGAAATGTTAGTATCGTTAGGACTTTCCTGCATGATGTTTCATTACCCTTTATATGCACTTCCATGTGAAGGGAAAACCCTGATGTTATTCTCTATTTCCCACACCAAGCATGGATCATACGAGATTTAGAGTTTTTGTAGGACCTTCACCCACATGGAGAAGTTTCATCACTTCACTGGTGCTCAAGAACTATGGATTTCTTGATTCCCATCCATGTGATATACGTTGCAACACCCAAAAGTTTTGTCTCTATGTCCAGTCCCAGGTTCATTAACCTTTTTTTTCTTTTACCCTCTACTATGGCCTGAACTCTATGACCTTAAAATGGGAGTTCAAATCCAAATATACTAACTCTAAACTATAGGCATATCTCTATAGGAATATGTGGTATGGCGATGGGCCTCCTTGGTCCTCATTCATGTCATGTTCTTCACCTATTCATGATACATATATCCATCGGAGAAGTACATATTGGTCTAAGAATTATGACTTTAAACTATGTGTGAGTCCTTATTGGTAATGTGTGATGTGGTGTGGGACTCCTTGGTCCTCATTTACACTAGGTATCTTCATGACACCGCACCACATATTTTTGCTTCAAAAGTCTCATCCCTATGGTCCAAACTCTATGAACTTAAACTAAGAGATTTAAATATAAACTCTACGACCTTAAACTATTTTTAATGTTAGGGTATCCTACTCTAAAGTGAGTTCGGTCCTACCCCTGACATGTTCTGATGTGCTGGGAAACAAGACCTAAGGTGTTGAGTTCCACACCAACACTTCCCTGGCCCATCTCTATACTTTGAGTCTTTTCGGGTTTGGGTTTCCATCATATTTCACATCTAGATGGACCCCCATAACGATGATGGTCTCTTGTTTCTTTGGCTCACCTATAATCCTAGGATAATGACCTAATGGATTTCTTACAAAAATAGAAAATCCTATGTTTTGGACATGGTCAATAGTTAATTCTTCATTTTCATTCCCCATACATAACTGGAAAAGTAGTCAACCCTATATTTCAAACATGGTCTGCAATGGTCTTTCCCAATAGTTGATCCTTACATAATTCAGATCCTAAATGTTTTGATTTAAATATTTCACATCTCCCTATATTTTAGTGGAACTCTAACACCCCTGGTGTTTCCCCCCTTGAATTCGCACACATATAGTGAGAGTGTTGGTATTGCTGTGAGATTCTCAACTCAACATTTCCTTTCCATTGTTATATGGTTCTACATATGATTGGGAAATCCTAAAATCACTCCTTATTTCCTACACTGAGCATGGATCACATGGTATTAGGGTTTTTGGTAAGGTTTGTACCCACATAGAGGAGCTGCACAATCCTTCATGGTCCAAACTCTATGACCTTAAAGTAAGAGCCTATCCATGGTACTCTCAGGAATATGTTTTTCGGAATTGGTCCATCCTTGGTCCACATTCGTTTCGGGTTTGTCACTTTCCCACATTGCATATATCCATCAGATATACTCACAGTTAATAAAAAACTACGTATGGATTTATTCACATCCTTATGGGATATGTAACTATGCCCATACATTTTTTATGTGGGGTCAGCTGCAGATTCAAATTTCTATACCCTTGGCCTAAGGGTGGTGTGGTGTGAGGCCACCCCATTCCTCACTCACATTAGGGTTTCCACAACACTACACTACACGCATCTTCTTGAACCCTTTTCCCATGTGGTCTAGGAAATATGTCCTTAAACTATTTTTAGAAGGTGCAATAATTACAACCTTAAACCATTTACATCCCCTATAGTCTAAGCATCCCAAATTTAAACTGTATGTAAGTATGGTCCAGATTCAATGATCAAAGACCATGAACTAGCCAATCTAAGCTATACAACGTTAAATTGAATAGCTCTACTATGATGTTCTTTTCTAAGAAGACATATCTGCTGGCACCAGTCTTCTACCATGTTTCATTTCATAACTATGTATGGATTGATTCGTATCCTTATGGGATATGTAGACATGCCTGAACATTTTCTCTTCAGGCCTAGACAGATAATCATTGACCCTTTTCATCCCCTTCTCCCATTTATTCCTTGGTATTTTTATGGTGTGGAAGCCTCCTTTGGCTTATTCACATTGGGTTCATATTCCCCATTCCATGAAAATAAACTAGTAATAGAAATTCTAGTCCATAAAACAAAACTTTAAACTATAATACATGTCTTGGTCACATGATGTTAAACTATTCAATGCATCGTCCCCACCCTATGACATTAAAATATATGTTCATTATCTACACTTTCATGATGTGAAACTATAAAGCATCACAGGACCTCAAATGATAGGTTCTCTCCCACAGTGTTGGTCATCCAACTCATTATTCACATTTTTAGATGTCACTTAGCATTCGAGGTGACACTCCCTTGGAATATAGGCTTTATCATTATTCATATCAAAGAACCTACACCAACGTTCTTTATGAAATGATGGCATAATTACAAAAGTGTTTGAAGCTATTAGAACATCCCATCACTCCACCACATGCTTTTTATACCCCTCATTTGGACCCTCATCCTATTTCACATCTAAAGGGTCCCCCTAATAGCATGGGGCCTATCCCTAATAGCTCACCCACCATCTTCGGACAATTCCCCAGAAGACTTTGGATGTCAATTTGAGATAGGTATCGTGTTTCAAACACGGTCAGCAGTTGACCCTCATTTGTTTGTTCCCCATTATAGGCTAAGAAATATGGATATTTTGTCATTGAATATGGTTAGTAGTTATCCCATATCATGATGCCGATCCCATTAAGGTCCATGTATGGGGTTTCATGATTCACATTTCCCATTCCCCTTTGTTCAGATAGATTACAAGGCTCCTATTATTATCTCGTTCATGCATTATAGCACATTCGGGATAAGAATATTGGCTACTTTGAGAGCCCTATTCTACATCCACACCTTTCTCACCCCAAACACTCTGGGTGGTCAGTCAATAATAGCAGACCCTGAGTATTTGATGATTATCTAACACCCTCATATAAGATATGATTGAGATAAAGTAATTAAAACTAGTAAGAATGAGTCCATGAATTAAATTCATGAAAAGAAATAAATAAATTACATTTCATAAGTTTGAAAATACATAGCCCTTATTTATTGAACCCTTCAACAGAATGATTCAGCTCTAACACGCTCTGACGCACAGACTCTAGAGTCTATTTCCACTGTTTGAGCTCCCTCTCTTCATCAGCAACCCTGAATTGAAACTCATTTTACATGATCTATGCACAATAATATTTATCTCATTGGTCGACAACTTGATGGTTCACCTACTCCAACTGCTCTAGGGCCACTACCAGCTGGACCTTCAGTCATGTGAAAAGTTATGACTGATCAGTGATGAAGGATCAGTGTTCATTTGCCTGTTCATCTAGGAACTATATCTCATGTTCGGACTCCTATAATTTCTAGATTTTGTGAGATTTATCTTAGCACCAGGAAATATCCATGTGATAACTGTTTTCCCACATCTTCTCAGTAAGATAGTCCAAGATCAACACATGAAGATTGTGAGCATCCACTCCTACGGCACAGAGACAGTGCATCAAAGTGCAGAGTGAACCCATTCAGCTAAGCCATTATGCCTCTAGGTCATCAAGGAAGTTCTTGATGTATTTCCATGCTCTAATTTGGGTCATGAAACAATCCTCAGCTGCATCAGGATCAAGATCATCCAACTCCTCATAGTTTACAAGTTCATATTCAGGAAAAAAAACCAAAAGTTCATCATTAGGGTCTTCCTATGATATCCTCTTTGAGTGACTGGGCTCTATAACATGGGGATGACCATCTTACCTCATTTCATCCTCAATGTCACCCCTGTTCCAGCTTCAACTACCCTGTGAGTGTTATCACCATGGCTGCGACCTCATGTCCACCTATCGCCAAACCCAGATCAGATTGAATGAAAAAATCATCATGGATAGCTGCAATCATTATAAGAGATCATGTAGATGTCCCAAACTGTTTAGTTTTCTAGTCCTTTAGTCTTACGATCTCTATATGGAATAATTAACCTCGGTCAGCCTCATCCTCAGATGATAGATATGAGTTTGTGAAGGTAGAAACTTACAAGAGCTAAGTGTATCTGAATCAAGTGTCTGAGTCACCACAGGTACTTCCACCCTAGGAGACCCCTTAGGTATCATTAATTAAATGATTTTAATGGGATGCTTATGGAAAATGGTAGAATATTTGGATTTTGACGTTGTCACTTTTCCCCCTTGGCTGGACCACCACTTACTAACTCATCCATGACTGACACATTGCCTAACTCAACCCCATATGAAGGCATAGGGGCATGTCTCTCTATGTCCATAAGCATGGTCACACCCCCTATAGTGGGGGATCCTTGGTAAACATCAAAATTCTGCTACACGGGATATGGTTTGATTAGTGGGATCAGGTACGCATGCTGGTGATGAAAGTCCACCCTATCTGCCACCTAGATATTATCAAATTATAGAAGTTCAAGCCCAATGCATGCCAGTATTTACCACAGTTCTTAAATTAAAAAGGATTATTTCAACATAATCTAGGAATACCACTAGGTTGGGAAAATGGAATCGGTAGTTGGATGCAGGAGATAACTTCTTTGTTTCCCATAATCTTATCTTGCTAGTCCTCAAGGACGTCTTTAGGACCACCCATCCTCAGAAGGAATAGGTGTGGCCACACCTTGTGATGTTCCCACCACTGAGGTTCAAGCTTATGTTTTCCTTACTTCTTGGTTTGTCTCCTAGATCACCCCTTGAATGAAAGCCCACTTAATCTCCCACCGCACTGGCTCCACTACCTCAATCTTCTGAATGATTCTTCGCATGATCTCCTCTAGGTATTCCACCACCCATTGCATAACATATTCCATTGATAGGTTAGAATCAATATCTATAGAGGATATCATGATAATTTATCCAAATATAGTAGTCATAAACATACACCATAGATGATGGAGGATTCAGGGGTTCCACTCTTCAAGAACTTCTGTATACACATTCTTTGATAGTTTTGAACTGTTTGAAAAAACAAGACAATGAGTATAGTTCACAAAGGAATTTTCCTTCAATCCAAGCTACTAGCACACCGCCCTTGATACTCTAAAAATATTCTCTCTGCTTCAATGAACCTAAGAGGTTATCCACCACATGGACAACTATAGTCTAGAAGGGGATAAAATGGAAATTTTATTGATTACCAATCTAGAGCATGACCCCATCCCCATTGAGTGTTATTGTCCAGAACTTAGCAATATTCAAAAGATAAGGTCATAGACCATTTCTTGGGGGATTGATGGAATTTGGGAAATCATATCCATTGAGATGAGCTGCAATTTATCCATATAGGACCTGGAATGGTCAAAAAATTCTCCTAGGTGTGTGTCCCCTTAAGATCTACCCTATAACATTGTAAAGCCTCACCAATATCGACACTATGAAGATGACCTTGTTGAGGGATACCATGATCCTTTCCATTACTAAGGTCCCCAAACAAACCCCCATATTTTTATCCCTCATTGGAGATAACCACCCACTCAGAAAGGTAGTATTAAAAGAATCATAACATATCCATGGGTCTCAGATATCATCAATGATGAAACACCATGTATGATATTTTACCATCTCTAGAACCACCTAATATGATCATTCCTTTCCCATCTATGATGAATTTGGGCATTGCTTCCCTTTTACTGGAATCCTCACATTCTCATCCCTCTTGAAGAAAAAGCTAAACCATACTAGGTAGATGATTTCCTTTAGGATATAATCAATCCCCAGCTTCTCCTTTCCCATATCCAAGAGATTCCATGTCATTATGGGAGTTTGTTCTCTATCAACCCAGATATTTTTTATTGGAAATAATTTTTCATATTGAAGTCCCTCTAAAGGAATTCCTCTAATACAATGAATGTCCTAAAGACTAACACTGACCTCCCAATGGTAGAGGTGGAATGTATTTGTCTCAGGGGACCACTGGCTAAATAACTCTGACACCAGTTCTTGTTGGTGGTATATGTGGAATTGTGATGTTCATACAACTTTGAAAAACAAGATATGGTGAATTTATGCTATGAAATACTTGCATGTGTGGTGCACCCAATATGCCTGTTCCCATTCACTTTTAAAGTTACCCCTGGACTTCAGGCCATAGTCCTTCGAGCCCATAGTTTCATTTGTTATACTGCTTTGTAAGGTACTTGCATAGTAGGTTGGGGATTCATTAGTAATTAGTTCATCTCCCATGATTTTCTTGATTCTTAAATTCAAGACATAGACAATGATTTCCTGAAGCTCCTTGGTAGCATGGAAATTTATAGTAATGCATTACCACTAGAGGATATCTTTGAGCATGACCCACGTCTATGGTGAGTCAGTCTCAAAGAACAGAATGTACACTTAATCCATAATACCAAAGTTCCTTAGGAAGAGACTATCACTTATGAGGTAATTATTCTAAGGCTATGTCAGCATGCCCAAGAGCATCTGATTGTCTGACATCACCCTTCTATCATGAAGTATTTGAGCATTCCCAATCATCTCTACCCTTTTTGTGGGAAAAGAAGCCTCCCTCTTAGCAGAAGTCTATTCTTTGAACATGTCGATAAAGTTTTAAAAATATTTATGGAAATGTGTGAATGATTGAGTATTAGTGCACAAAATGACTGGCTATGTGTATGATCATATGGTGTCCACAAAAGATATAAACAAGTCTGATGTTCACAAGATTCAGCGGTTGTGTGTAAAGCATCGTCCAAATTTGAGTTTTCCATACAAGAATCAGGAACTTAGGTACATGAGATCAAATTTTCTTATCATATAGAAATTCAAAGTACTATGTAGATCCACCCCCACATATTTATAGGTGCAGACTAGGTCGTTTGTGCGCGTGCAAGGTGTCTTACCCATCAGTCTCTAGATTTTGCATGCACCTCTCCAAATACATTATTCTATCCAATGTTTCCTTTAGAACCCAACCTTCTAATCCCCTTTCATCTTAGATTATAATGGGGAGGAATATTTTGGCACCGAATTCTTCTTGGTGATGCAAACTGTCATCTTTGAGACAACTGAAGAAACCCTTTAATCCACAGAGACATTCTGAGAATGCCAAGTTAGTTTCACACAAGATCCAAGGGTTGCATGCAAGATGGAAAACCATTCATAAAACCCTTACACACCCAATGTGAGGTAAAGAGAATTATTTTTCCCTTGCCTCAAAAAAATGACTGGGGAAGATGCATGAAAGTGGAGGGGATGGTGCACAAATGGATAGCCTACACATAAGGATATTGCACACCCAATGCAACTTCAAAATCCAATTCTGTGAGGAGATTCTTATACACTACCGAAAAGTATTTTTACCTATATATAGTAGGGAAACCCCTTTCCTTGAGAATTACCTAAAAGTTGAACCATCTCTCCTGCACATGCAAGATAGCCTCTTCTGTGATAGTGCACAAGCCATGGATCACTCATGGTACATGATCATGAGAAATAGGTACCCTATGGGATCCCCTTCAAGTGGAACCATAAGGGATTCACCCTCACCCATTTCATTTTATCCTAAGTCATTTGTGTGAAAGTGACCCACATTATGTGCAAAACTTGTCCTTGTTCATTATTTTTTTGGTCAACCCCTTTCCTTTTGTGAGCAGACCTCCAATATTGTGTGAAACCCTTCCCTTGGGTTGCATGGGTTGTATTTACCTCAAAGAACCATGTTTGAGCCCCTATTTCATATAACTACAACATCTTTCACGTACCTCCTCCTTGGGGGCCCTCTAGGCTTGTGCATAGAAACTTCTTAGTCCCTTGTGTGGTGTCCCGTGTGACATTTCCCTACCTCTTTATTTTTGTAATAGGTGCGCTAATGGCTCTTTATTTTTTCCATAAACTTGATAATATGAACCCCATGACTGAAAACTCCTCCACCTCACTCCCACTAAGAATTTCGGGTGCCTTCCATTCACCAATGGTTTAAGAGTACCAACTATGTAAGTCTAAGGGGTAAGGAATGATCCCTCCCCATCCGTGCTGTAGGACGTTAAACTACTAAGCGCCATCGTCCTCATCAAATGATTCTAAAATGTAGCCTCAAACCATTCCATGAACATGGGGTGCCCCACCTCAGGAATTTTCCATGCCCACTCATCTCCATGGTAGGGAGATCTTTATCATATAAAATGAGATCCTCCTCACATGGAATGAAATCTACCCATGAGGAAGGGCATCCATCCTAGTGTAAGCCCCTAGCCTTTCTTACAGTAGGTAGTTCTCTTGATCCTACTTTCATCATTCAGATGCAAAGAATAGAGGTGACATGGGAATAGAGGACTCTCAACACCCCATCCCCATCCCTTAGATCTTTATCACCCTAAGCTGCTCCTATGAATAACCCCTGCTCCATCCCCCATTAAAGAATATTTCATGATGTGGTAGTTTGGTCTATTAATTCCTCACCCCTGAGCATAAATCACTTGGGATTAGAGGCTATTAGTGACCATGACACCCTTATTCTGGGCTTCCATTATGGAGTAAGCCCTATCATCCTCCTTCACGGGTTGGAAACCACGCATAAGCCCAGAATTACCGAACTACGTGGGGTTTGATCCCTATCTTATAAATAAGGTATGTAGGAAGCCTCCCTATGGTTCAATACCAACCATCAGTAAACCTTGATGCCTTACTCCTATGGGTGGACCTCTCAGATTTCAGTATCCACCAATATCCATTCCTATCATGGTCTTTCCCTTGAGACACTATATATTGGGAGGGTCATTCCCCCCTCGGAGGTCACATTACCTTCAGGTCCACCAGGGAATATTAAATTAATAAGCTCCACACCACATATATGGGCCTCATACTCAAGGGTAAGCCCTGATTCCCCTCTAATAACTTGGTGGACTTTGATTCCCAACCAACCAAGATATGTAGGAAACCACCCTGAGGTTCAAGATCGAAACCTTCATCTTCACGTCAGTTCACTCCCATCCTTACCTTATGATGTTAAACTTCATGGAATCTTAGAACTATGTGGAATTTGATTCCCAATCAACTAGGATACGTAGTAAACCTCTCAAAGGTTCAACCCCAACCAATTTAACAACCCATCCATTCCATCCATTTCTCCCACTCATCCATATCCATCATGGTTCTTACCATGGATGCCACATCCTACTAGAATCATGTCATTCATCTAGTTCGTCTCAGTGCGTAATCCCCATTCACCCCTTATTTTCTCCTAGCAGTGCCTAGGTAGTCTTAGCATGTAAGCCCCACAAAATCCAACCAAGAGAAATCCTCTTGCGATGGATAGTCTTAGTGCATAATCCCCGCTCCATCCAATGAACTACATGGGGTTTGATCCAATTCTTCTAAATAGAGTACGTAGGAATCATACATGAGGTTTAATCATAACCAATAGTAAACCTTTGTGTCCCCCTCATTGGGGTATACCTCCTTGATCCACCCTCAGTGGTGTATAGAGCAGCCTTCATGGTGTGAAACCTTCCCTCTACGAGACACACCACTATCAAGTCTATCCTAATAGAGTGTTCTGATCCATACATCTGATAAACCTTCTAGGTGCTCCCTCCTAGGGATATACCCATCTAATCCACCTTCACAAGTGTCCTGATTAGTCCATTCCATCTCCGAAAGACATTAAAATCACAACCCTCTATGCCTGCATGACATTAAACTCACATCCTACCATGTGTTAAACATGGGATGCCTGAGGAAAATCATAGAATACATGCCTCTGGCATAAGATACCGCAGAATCTACATGGGATTCCATGGGTTTCTGAGATTTTTAGAAGACCTCTTATGTGGAAGAATACATGTGTTCCAATCTTCCAGTGTCTAGATATTCAATTGATTCTCAATGTGACTACTCTCCTAACTAAAGATTATTTCCCTGAATATACCCCTTAGAATGTCTAGATAGAAGAAGAATAATTAACTAGCATCCATGAATAGTTGTCACTATAAATTAGTTTCATGAATAATGTCATAATCTATAAGGGGGACTCTGACTAGGAAACAAATTTTGAGGAGGAATCCATGTAAGGAAGAACCAAAATCCCATCATCCTGTTTCGATCAAGAAGCATGCATCTTTGAAGAAGTGATGAAAGTATCCCACCTTTGGAAAGTAGGGATATGGGACAACAAGACATGCATTATAAGCAGACGATGCATTCCCTAAAGGAAAGCATCAGAAATAGACACAATACAGTTAAAAAGCCTATACATGCCTTGAAATAACCCCTTACACAACATCTAATTATGATGTGTGTCGAAGTCTAGGATAGAACTCATCTTGAAAGTTCTATTAATTTACCCTAAAGATCTAAGTCATCATACCTTCAAGAGTTATATTTGAAACTTCCGATTCGAAGACTGCACCCAACTGCTCACTGATGTACCACTTTAAAACATCACTATGTGAACCTAAACGAACTAAAATTACCATACACAATGAGTGTACATCTCGTACCACCCAGTTCAGTACCTGATTTAAACCCCCATGTGTTGTCCATCAATAAAGTTAGGAAAATTGTGCTACCCAGCATGTTAGTTTTTGACATTCCAGGAGCTCCCTTGGAACTCCTCTCTAAAATCAGGCACCTCACCTATGCCATGTTTTATTGAGTGATCACCTACCTCATTGAATTATTTCATAAATTTAAGCATCAACAGCAAAAATACTGGAGTCCAATCCTAGGCCTCAGCTTCTAGAAAATATTCCTACAATCTCAAAATAGTTCTCTATGTCTGCATCCCATCTACTTAGAAGCTCAACCTTCTCACAAATTATGAGAAACTTCCCACCTTGAGGTATTCTAGGCATTGAATTATAGGAAATGTGAAGTGTTTTTGATGGAACATGCTCCATAAACTATTGTACATGGTTCATAGACATGGTTAATTCACTTATTTTAAGCGCTAACATGAAAAGATAGATAAACATGCTGTTAATAAACATGATAGATTAGATTGACTTTTAAAATTACATGTGATGTTTATCCTAAGTCACGTTTACACACATAATAAACATCTGGTGAAAAAGAAAAAAAATAATGCGGATCTGTAGTGTTATCATACCTGATTTTTTTCACAACATCATCCTAAATCAATGGGATAACTCAGCTTCCAATTGTCAGCTTAAAGTTACAACACTTGAAATGATCTCATTAAGCCTAGGTTAATCTACTCTAGAGATGACCTGTGAACATAACATTCATGCACTCATGATTCTTTTTAGGAAATCCTGAAACCACATGGTTTAAAGTAATACTTGACCTTTTCACTCAAAATATATAAGATTTAACAAATCCATTATTAACTCTAAAAAACCATGTGATACTATAATTAAAATATGGTTCTACTATCTCTTTCAATTTACAAGGCCATCTGTTATACACATCTTAGAATTCAATAGTCTATAGAAGATATTTACCCAGGTCCTTTTATCCCATATGGCTATTAAGTGGTTGATGTCGAATTGAGTTTCCAAACAGAATAAATAAAAACCCACAAAATCATCAAGGTGGCCAACCATGTCTAAGACATGTCTAACCCACTGAACATAAGAATTAATTGATTCAAAATCCACTGACAAATATCAACTTATTGATTGACCTCCCATCTATTCAGGCGGGGTGTCATCTCATCACTAAGAGTCTTTCTTGAGATAAATGACACCCAAAAAACACTTCAAATCTAAAAATAATCATAATAATTTTGAAATTATTTAATTTTTGAGGGTAATACCACTTCCAAGATAGCCCCTTACTTACACTGGACATCAACCCTAAAATAACATCACACCTAAAAAGGTCACTAGGCCTCACCTCATAACCTCTAAGTCAAATGCAAC
This sequence comes from Viscum album, assembly GCA_963277665.1. Lineage (NCBI taxonomy): Eukaryota > Viridiplantae > Streptophyta > Magnoliopsida > Santalales > Viscaceae > Viscum > Viscum album. The sequence goes on along the minus strand of OY728157.1, from coordinate 1,653,487,672 downwards.
CTAGGAAGAAGTCATCTAGGATCTATGACAATTCTCACATTCCTTCCCAAATAAACTCTCAACGAGACATTTAAAACTGACCCCTACACAAGGGTCCATACTTTAAGTATGCCTAAATTATTTTATTTTAAGGATTTTAATTGATTCCCATTTATTAAAATATTTAAATAAGATCATATGTGAGATATCAAGAATAGGTTGTAAATAAAGTTATACTAATAACTTTATTTAGATGATGTTGTGAAGAATTATGAAAATTGACTCATAATTTCAATTAAATTTATTATTCATTTATTCATAAGTTCTCACAATTTGCATAGTTAAAGAAAATTTAAATTAAAATCCATAGAGTAAAACACCCATTAGGTTGTAACTAACATTTTAATTTACTAATGACTCATATTAATAATTAATAGAAGTATATGATAATGTATTTATCAATTCATGGGAACTGGTTTAGTAAGATGCCAACATAAATTTATATCTAAACCATATAAGTGTCCACTGACACTTTAAATAACCACCTCAATCTACCACAAGCATACCACCACATGGTTAAGTACTAAGCATATAAAAAATAAAGGCAACCTATGGGGGTCACATCCTTTCAATCAAGGTTTCATCAAATAGGAATCCATTCCTGATTAATGGAGTCGACACTCTATAAATTATAATTATCATCCCATTTAAGTGAAAATGATTAGTAGTTGATTTAATAAATATTAATATCACCCTTAGTGGGTTTATATCATAGGCAAATAATTTTGAGACTCTCCTACTCTGACTGAGTCAATAATAATGATTCAATTATACATGTCACTATTCCCAAGACATGAAGGTACACGACTTTATAAGTTATAATTATCACACTATTTAACTGATATCCATCAAAAATAATTTGAATTTATTAAAAAAAATCCAAGCCCTTTACATTTTAAAGATCCAATTAAGGTTAATTCATTAACCATTTTATTCATTTTTGGATGGTTAAATGGAATTCCACTATCAATATATGTTGTAAAATACCATTTAGGTTGATACATACACTTTATTAAACCACCCATATGTCATAAATATAATAAGGAAGCTAACAAATAATTAGGTAATACAAGTTAACAAAAAAATATTCACTAAAGAAGGGTACACAGATAATATTACTAAATAATCACCAAATGATAATATACTGTGAAACATGTTAAAAACATGCGAAACCTATGTTTCTGAAATCATACATGAGTCAAAAAATCATTGACATAATGAGCCAAGGGTTAAAATTAAAAAATCAATAGCCAATAGAATAACATCAATCACCCAAGGTGAAGTAATAATCAATTGTAATATCAAACAATATGAACCACAGTCTCATCCCTAGAAACTTGATCTTTCCTCTGTGTATGGGTTGTGCGGACCAAAACAAAATCTATTTACCATGTGATAACCCATTCTTAGTTTGTTTTCTATCATTTAAAAAATTTAACAAAAAGAAAAAATTTATCTGATACCCGTTTTTCACATCCCAACCTGGGAGCCACTAATTTGGTACCCCATACCAGTTCACCACCTGGCCTCAAGAATTCCTCATATTCTAGGGGCTACCGAATAACAGTAAGGGTCTGAAGGTGGTACAATGGGGATATTTTACCCTCTATACCATAATTAAATTAAATGTAAGTAATAATAAATGAAAGTTAATAGTGGATACATAATAATTGAGAAGAAATATTTAATAGGACCAAGCTAAATAATCTGATCATGCATGAACATGCTATGCCCAAAAATACATGGCAGTAATCATAGCTTTGGTAATACATACAGAATGATGATAATCATAAGGAATAAATAAAAGGATCTAACTCCCATAGGAATCTTGATTACATGCTCTTTCCCTATCCCCCATGTCAATTCCTAGTACATAAGAATAATAGTAATAAGTACAATCCAAGATCCTAACATGAAGTCATGAGATTTTTCTAGGAACCCAATAGTGGCCCTAACAGGGTGTGAGTAAAACTTAGTAGCACACCATTAATGGTGTATAATGCATATCCAGTCAGTGATATAAAATTAAATAGTGTTCATGTATAATAATAAGTAGTGTCATAAATAATATATAACACATATTGGATTATATTCTCCATGGAACACCCGAAAAACCATACCATCTTTATTATAAACAAGAAGACCAATGGACATTCCATCATATATATATATATACATACATATATATATATATACTTATATGAAAATATATTCAATAGAGAGGAACCAAGGATTAAAACCCAAGAATCCCCATAATGATATCATACAAGACTCATACTTTAAAGAAGGGATGCCATGCCCAATGAACCCAAATTAATTATAAGGGAATTTATACCCATAATTACAACAAATAGATGGGAACACCATGTCCAAAATTTATAGAAAATATGGGAAAGAACCTATACCATAATTACAATTCAATGATAAGGGACAGAATGACCAAAAATTTAATAAATAAAGGGGAATGTTGTGTCTGAAAATTTAATAACATGATGGGGAACATCTTGTCTAATAACTTGTTAATATATGGGGATCACTTGTTACCACATCCCTTATCTATTTAATATTTAGTTTTACATTCCAACTGTAATAAGTACCTTACATTTAAAGGATAATCATAATCCATGAACTATGAATTCCTCACATATAATTAATGGATGAGGAAAACAATCCATGCTAATTATCAATTCAATTTACAAAATTTAATAATATCATTAAAAAAACAATAAGGATATATAAATTATCCAAGCCAAACTAAGAATCATCATGACAGTCTATTTTTCAATTAAAGTACAAAATAAAAAAGGTTCCATGTGATTATACATTCCCTAATACAATTAAATTCAATTAGTTCTACCAACCAATCTATCCATAATTGTTAAAGGGTAAAGTTATGGTCTCTCCATTTACATTCATTTTGGTTTATTCTAAATCCATTTCAATTGGGAGACAATCCAAACCTACGTAGAAGGTGGTTTTCTCTCATATTCATTCATAATGTTTCAAAATTATTTTTTAAACACACCCAAGGGGAGGTACAAATTGAGGTAGACAACCTTCGACATCTTCAATGGTCCAACGAATGATATCTAATAAGAGATAACCATTTTAATTAAAGGATTCCTTGTTTTAGGAGTAATGCATAGATAATCTGGCATGTAGAAAAACATCGCATTTCATAAACAAAAAAACTTTAAGGGGGAATCTATTAGACCATATAACTTATACCAATTATTCCCCACTCATCCATTATCAGGATTTTATTCGATCTGGAACAAGATAAATTAGTTGAATCGTCAAATGCCCAAAAAATAGCATATACATGCTCAGATGGAAATAAAATCCAATACAATGAAGAAAATAGAAAAATGATGTAATATAATTTTTAGCCTTACCTCTCTGAATCCAACATGATTAAATATGCTTGAATTGGACCAAGAATAAAGGAGGAAGTACCAAAGGAAAAAGAGAGGGAGGAGGATCATGTGGGGAGATTATAACATGAAATTGGAGGAGAAATGGGGTAAAAACCCTTTAAATGTTTGAGGAAAAAATGGTAAAATTTTCCATTTTTAAGAGGCGTAGGGTTAGGCTACATAGATTGGTGAACCATGCACCAATCATGTAGTGTCTCTTTCAAAATCACCTCCATGATGCATAGTTGCTTCACATGGTTTACCAACCATGTGGGGTTATAGCACAAGGACACCCCTACAGACACGGTTGTAACATATGACTAAGTAAACCCTATTCCAACCATACATGGTTATCCTAAAAATCTTCACCAAGTATCATCGTTTCTCTTCGGGTTCCACTTGGTTTTAATAAACCATATGCCTTTAAAAATAGACCACATGATTTGGGATGCATGGTTATCACTAACTATGTTCCAACCATTCACCCCAATATTTTTCTTAGGAAACTGAGCTTTCAAATACCAATGATCTCAAAAATAATTTGAACCCATGATACACCTTTCGATCAGTAAACCTCATCACAAAAAAAACTTTAAATCATTAAAACTATCAGAATTATGTTCTAGATATCAATTTTCATTTTGATCTGACCACCAAATGAAAAAATAAAATTCTCTTAGAATTACAACCCATCCCAAAACATGGGATTTTATTATCTAAAAACACTATAGATTAAACATCACATTTCATGCTCATCTATACTCAAAATTTTGAGAAAAAATGGGTAAAATTTTGATAAAAATGCGTAAACTTTTCTTGAACTTATTGAAATTGTTAGAAAATTTCCAACAATGATTACAGAATGAATTTCATAGCCAAAATATTCCTTAAAGTATATTTTCAGTCTCTCCAATCTATATTCATAATCATAATGAGAATATGATAAGATAAAAAAGTTACTTTTATCATATTATATATAATCCATTTGAAACCTTAAGTATATCCTACTATACTTCTCATAAGAATATAGATCTACTTAATGATCAACTTCAATATCCAGTCACTTAGGAAGGGTTTATTCTAATACATTGAAATTTTATTCTTTCTTAAGAAAAATATTAAGTTTTATACTTGTCTAAGTGGATTGTTACCTTAAGCCTGATATTTTCTAGGATTGATCTTCATGTTTGATGATGATAATGTGATTTTATCTACAATATGAGAATTTCTTATATGAGTATCATGTTATAAATTCATTTAATATGGGTTTTTTTGTCAATATTGATCCAAATAACATTATTAACCCTCACTATTCCATAATATCCATTAATGAACCAAATAAAACATCAATAACGAGCACCTAATTATATTAGGGTCAATCATTACTTGCATTTCTTACATAAGATAATCCATGGGAACCCAGCTTTATCATAACCTACCTGATTGGATGATTAAAATCTTGAAAAGTGTTTTCTTTTGAAGTAATAGTAAACTTAGAAATTTTTTATGGGTATTGAATCTCAAAATTTTATCTCATTTATTCCCTTTATAGGTATTCATTCTTATAATGACTTATTATGAAATTTTATTCCGTCCACCAAATTAATATGTTCAAAACATATTGATTTTAAACTCTTTACATAACCCATAACTATAATTACCTTCCCAATATAAATATTAACTCTATTCACATATATATAAATGAATATCATGCATCATTTAAAGATTTAGAATAATATGATATCAATGATCCTCAAAAGAGTAAGCTTCGAGTTGATGATAACAAACCACACTTTTTTAAACAAGGCATAAGCCACCAAACTAATAAGCATTCCGACCCAAATTCCCTCAACCTAAGGTTACCTTACTCAAGAGGGACCTCAATTCCATCACAATTATAATACATAATATATGAAAACTATAATGAAACTTTAAATTCAAACTCATAAACTTTAAATTATCATACCTAGTATATAACTCCTTATATGCATATACAAAAATTAATATAAGAAGTTTAGAAATTTAAACTAAATCCTATATCTCATAATATAACAAATATATATTTTAATAAATATATAAATAGACCAAATAAATGAAAAATTCATATATTCAAGAATGAGATAAACAATTTAGGAATAATTCACAAGTCATGCAATTATTAAAAACATTATAATTTAGTTATCCATAATAAGAATTATATAATTAAATAAATATAAAAACTTTATATTTGTCTCTCACATGAACACTTCATAATATGCTTTATATGACATTTACTTAAATATATTTTATGAAAAAATATATAAATATTTAATACTCTAATAATGTTAGGTAAATAATTTATATAATCTCAATATCATATAATTAATATTATTCAAATGTTGATTATATCAATTATTGAAACCCATTTTTGGTATGGTTTGAATAATTTCACAAATAAGGTCTTTTAATTTGAATAATTCAAATTAATTGTTATGAATAATTCATAATATTAAATATAATCTCTTTTACGTTTTTCTATTTTTTCAAAATTTATAAACACTTTATAAATTAACCTTTTAATTGTTTACCTAGTATTCTAGATTGAAGGGGGTGTGTGAATTGAAGTTTTTTACAAAAATATATAATTCTTACTTCTTAATAAGGTTATGTTCATAATATGTAAGTTTTGATTCAAGAGCATGGGTGAATTGATTTTTTTACTAACTTATATAATTATTCCTTCTTAAATAAGGTCAAGTTTGAAAGATGTATGTTATGAAATATTATAGTCATAATTGTAATAATTTTAGTATATTTTAAGAAATTCAGAAGATGACACTTAACCAAATAGTAAAGTTAACAGAACAAATTAGAATATAAAGGATGTCAATACTTAACTAAAAAATGAGGTTCTGGATAACAATATGTATAACTATAACCAATATCATTAAATTATATAACAGTATTTATCCCTATAACGCATCACTTTTAATTAGAAGTAGTAGGAAGATCAATACCTATATCTAAAGAATACCTATTTTGAAACCCTGGAACTTCCCCAATAAAAATGATTTAAATCATCAAGTCATATCCACATAAATATTTTTGATGAATTTGTAACAAAATTCCTATCCTTATAATTTTTCCTCAAATCTCAATAGTAGAAAGATCATACCCTAGATCTTATGTTTATTAAGAATATCAGAATCAACCAAGTCTATATCTAAAGGGATTCTTCGAACATAAAGTGTTACAATTAGTAGTTTTTATCCGTAAAACTCTTTGATCACACATGATCAGGAGTTGAATGATTACGATAGGAAAACATAGATCTCTTACAATAAAATACTTACAATTAGAATCTCTAAGATCACACTAAAAACATAAGAAAAAGAAATATCTCAAACACTTATATAGTGTACAAATCTTTAATGAAGGTTGATTATCCAATGATTGAATATATGGTCATTGGTTCTTCGGTACCTATTTATAGGTGATTAGAATAAAAAACTCGTAATGGAATTCTTCATAGATATCATTCATAACCATTACTTATAACAAGCATGGAATATCCATCATGATATTATGTTTTTACATAAGTTTAGGTGACTTAAAGATGTTCTAGAATATAAATGGGTTGCAATCATCCCATCTAAAAAATGTGATTTAGAAGATGAAACTATATAAACATAACTAAAACAAAACTTAAGTTAACTTTAGTACAACATAAAGTGAATTGTGAGTTTTTTTTAAAAGCAAAAGATTTTATTTTGGAAAAAATTCAAAAATAATACCTTTTTCTATAATCATAAGACACATAATCATAGGTAATATTAACAAAAGTAAAATAGAAATAAACTCCCATATCTTTTGAAAAGATTCCCCTGAGTATATTATTCCACAAAAAAACATTTCACCGCATTATAGAAAAAAACTTACTGGACATAATACCACAAATTCATTCCCTTTGTAAAAGAAAATTATTGAAAAAAATTTCTCCTCTTTTTTAAAAGAAACATACTAAAAAACATTTCTCCCCCATTGATATTTTCAAAAAGAAAATTTATATAATTAAACAACAATAATAATTATATAAGATATAGAAAAAAATAATTCCATTAATGCATCAAGATGTAAAATATAGTGAAATTTGGAATTTACTTTCATCAACTCCTTTTTATTATATTTTCATATGCGATCATAAATCATATAGTTAAGTGCTTAATTATCATCATAAGTATTTTATAAATATGGTTAAACTGATACTTCATGTAACACTACGAACCAAACCACTGAGTCTGAGATGGAGGATCACATAATCTCATTAGTGCCTCCCCATACATAAGAGGATTCTGAATTATAGTTATGGTCTAAGTCAATTAGTGGGTAGACTATAACCTCAGTAACATTCCATGAAGTAGATAATAATTAAAAATATAATAAATAATAATTATAATCATAAAAAAACAATTTTTGAAATACATTCCACATAAGTAAAAATAAAAAAGATCTCGAAGAGTAAATCCAAACCAAGTAATTGTAAAAATAGATAAGTAAATAAACAAATAGAAGGGTCCTCCAGAGTCCATCCGGGTTTTCTACTAACTTCATACTCCTTTGCTCAGCTTTCCACCGTAGGGACCTTTCCCTTTACCAGATCTCTAGTCATGAAATCTACAAGTTCACCAAAATTTATATCTATAGTGTGTGTACAAGATTTATTAGATCACCAACAATGAATCCTTAACAATTGTTCTCAATTAAAATAAGTGTATAAAATGATAATAATAAATGTTTAATAAGTATAACAACATAAAATCCAAAAAATTAGTGGTTTTTTAAAACCAAGATACCACAAACTCCTATATGTTCCTTCTTTGGGTGAATGCTAGAAGGATAATCATGAAATATAAAAGTTAGTAATAAAAAGGAACTAATATGGAGACAAATATCTGAGTGGTATCAAGGAATAGAGTTAGATTTGGACCCCAAACCATTGTATCCTAGCTCCATCATTGGTGATACCACTTAACTGTTATACCCTATCTATGCCTCAGTTTAGGTCTCCAAGACTTCATTCCCTAAACATGATATCTTGGTCCAGTCCCTCACACCGTGATGTCTTTACCCTATGCTTAGTTCCATCATTGATCTCATCACAAGCTGTGTAAACTCGTACTCTAACGAATAAACCACACATGATGGTCCACCTGTCTCAAGTATCGATAATAACCTCCAAGGAAATGGTAACACACATCACATGGTAAAGAATACAAGGTCATAAAATCTTTTCTTCATTATAAAATATAGCATCAACACATATCACTATGTGATGACAATCAATCACAACACAAGCTACTCTAGAAATACTCTTGGAATCATATATCATAATGGATCTCACTAGCTACACACACACACACACATAAATCACAAGGAATCAAAGTATGGAAAGAAAATAAATATATCAAGGAATCATGTTTAAAATAGAGCCTCAAATGGTAAGGATCTTCCCACGTAAAAATTCATCGATGTCAACAAAAAGGATAAACTACCATGCCTAGTTCATACGATGGAGTGAAAACCTGAATAGTCAAGAACACCTCTCCACGAGCCTTATTATCATGGTCATTGAAATGGGAGTGCTTGAGGTATTCAAGGGTTCCTAGAACCAAATCCATCAATTTTATTTCAAAAAAAATCACCTGTGATGACACTTTATGTCTCCTAGATAATTTTCTAAATTATCATTTTAGGCCAACACATGTTCTAGAAATCTTATCCTCAAGAATAATTATAGAACTTCATGTGATAATTGATATATCTCTAGACTAACCTAATAAAATATATGTTAGTTATTTATAATTATTTTTTGATAAGTATATATAATTTTCATTTGATAATTTTCATAATTATCCTTTAATAAATTTTTTATAAATTATTCTTCGATAATTCAATACCTTTATCTCTTGATAATTCCTTTTATTTAACCTTTGCTAATATATCATAATTATATTTTGATAATTTTCATTATAAATTACCCTTTGATAATTTGATTTAATTATCTTTTGATAATTCTTGTTAGCTATGATTTGATAATCTCACATAATTATGCTTTGATAATTTTTATAAATTTTCTTTTGATAGTTTGGTTCAATTATTTTTTGATAATTTCTCGTAATTATCAATTGATAATTTGTTTAAGAATTATACTATGGTAATTTAGGTTTTACCAATTTAATTAAAATTTAAACACTTTTTTATAGAATTTTAGAAGAAGTAAATATGGAAGAAAATAAATTAAAAGTAGAAAAAATAAAAACCTATTAACCCTCACATGCGCAACACACATAGGAAGGAGAAGAATGAAGAACCATGAATGGATCTAGAAAAGGGAATTGAATTAGATTGATGGATATTAAAAAATAGTATGAAAAGAGTTATGGGTCACTCGTACTTAATCTAATCAACCAATAATGAGATTCATAAGTTATTTTTATTTTGGAAACACCGATCATGTATATATTTTGAATTTTAAAAACCTCAATTTAAAACAAAGATTTAACTTTCATTTCAACCTAAAATGAATTGCATAGGGTTCAACTTCACCCCATTAAGGTGTTCAAAATTTAAATAGTCCAAAATGAGTGAGTCCATGGATTTTGGATTGAAGGCCACACGAGAAATGGAGTTTTACTAGTGTGGATGGATAAAAAGGAAGAAAAAAATTAAAAAATTAAAAAGGGTAAAAATGTTACCCTTCTATAAGAAAATGTGCTTAAACTGAACACCCAATGAACACAAAGGTTATGTTATACCTAGAGTAAAATTTTCATTATATATTCAGTGGTGATATTAGATTTACAATCTAAAAAAACATTTATAAGATATTCCATTATTTCATGAAAAATACACACACATGATATAATATATTTAATATTTTATTATATCAGCACTGAGGTTCTACTGGCCCTTTGATCTTACACTAACTCTGTTCCTAACATAGAAAGTATTATTTTTAATATTACAAAATTTTATAAGGGAAAAAATAGTCATTACGTTAACAATGCTTTTACCCTTAAGTAAATACATAAAAAACACAAGTAAGTGGTTTTTTATTTTAAAATTCAAATGTTCACATAATACATATAATTTACAAAAAAAGGTTTTATTATCATTTAAAAGTATGGATATTAAAATTCTCCCCATTTAACGAATTCTCATCCCTAAGAAGTATCTCTAGTGGTCTTGTTTGAAAAACTCAAGCTACTTAGCTCAAACATCATATTATCTCATCCATGTATCCTCCTGGATCCTCCCATACTGTCCTTGAACCTAGATAAGTGGTACTACCTTTCATAAAAATAATTTCTTACTCCATTATACAATATGAACCATACACACCTTATAATATTCATATGGATCCAATTAAATATCCTCACAAACTATAACATGGACATGATTGAGCGTATACATTCAAATCTGAGAAACATGGAACACATCATGCATGCCTATAAAACATGGAGGAATGTCCATATGATATTACACTACTGCAACCTATTTATTAATCTCAAAGGGTCCAACAAAATGTGGTCCAATATTTCCTTTCTTCCTCAGATGTCAGTGTCCTAATCGAGGATTCAATATCAAGAAAACATGATCGCCTACAATGAACTATAAAGGTATACTCCTAAGGTCGATATATTATCTATGGATACTTTGAGTGGTGATTAACATATTATAAATTAGTTTCACTATCTTAGAGGTCTCCTGAACCAAACTAAGATCCACAACTCCTACTTTCTTTTCCTCATTCCAACAAAGTGGTGAATGACATGACCTCCTATAGGGAGCCTCATATGGTGGCATCTAAAGTGAAGCTTGGAAATTGTTATTGTATCTGAAGTCAAGAAAGTATAAATTATTTATCCATGCTCCACCAATGTCTCTATTTAAATATCAATGCACATCTTCTAGTATGTGTATAGTTCGCTTCATCTATCCATCTGTCTAAATGTGGTATGTTGTTATAAATATTAACTGAGTCCCTAGGGACTTATACATGTCTTTCCAAAACCGAAACATAAAATTTGAATCTTTTTCTAAAACAATGCTCAAGGGAACTCCATGTAATTAGATAATATCATAGACATTAAGATTTCCCATATCATCCTTTGAGAGAGTCTCTCTGATTGGTAAAAAGTGGAAACTTTTGTTAGCTGATAAATAATCAACCAAAAAAAGAATGACTCATTGGGGTCTTGGGTAAACCAATAAAAAAGTCCTTTATGGAATTCTACCTCATTAAGATGGGTACTATATGTGTATAGAGAAACCCACAAGGATACTGGTGGTCATCCTTTACCCTCTAGTAGGTAAGACATCATGACACAAATCCACTGACGTCCCTCTTCATCTATGGCCACCAAAACTTTCTCCTAAAATTATGGTACATCTTAATCACACCAAGATGTATCACCCATATGGAGGTATAAAAATATCTTATAATTTACTCTCTGAAGGAAGTAGCGACTTCTACTCTCCCAAATACCACAATCCCATCATTATCATCCACTAAACACATACATATTGGGTCACCTATAGCTAGTTGTTCCCTCATCGCAACATACATAGGGCCTGAGTCTTGACCAGTCTTAAATTATCCCACAAGTGAGGATGTGATAAATAAAGTGGAAATATTCATCAATACCCAATCCTCAAAATAATCCATCCTCTAGTCATCCAATAAGATCATCAAGTGTAACTTCTCATCTAATAGTCACTCACCAAGCTCTAGCTCAACCTATGTCTTATGACTATGAGAATCTATAATGATGTTAGCTTCTCCTGGTGCATAATCCATCTCAAAGTCAAACATCTATAGATACTCAACCCAATGCCTCTACCTCAAGTTCAATTCCTTCTATATGAAGATGTAACAGAGGCTCTTATGGTCATTATAGACAAAAAAACTCGCATAAAAGATATAGTGTTAGAAAAAATTCATAGCATAGACCATGGTTTCAAACTATGAGTAATATGTATAGAAATTCTAACCATTATATAGAAACTGACATGACCCATAATCCACTACCTTCTCCCTCTGTATTGTCACCACTCTTAGACCAACACTTGATGCATCATAGTATAAATCATAGCCAACCCTTGGCTCAAGAATTATACACACCAGATCTATATTAAACCACCTCTTAAGATCAAGAAATTTATCTTCACACTGATTATACCAATAGAACATTACTCCCTTCTTTTTTAGTATAGTCTTAGGTACTAAAAATTAAGAGATGTATGAGATAAAACTTTGATAATATCCCTCTAATCCTAAAAAGATCATGATCTCAAAAACATTATGAGGACATGTCATGGAAATCACTTCTTTTGCTTTATATGTCTATATGTATATAATTGTATCATACACAATATTCCCTAAAAAATTAACCTCTAGAATCTAGAATCCACACTTTGAATGTTGGCATAAAACCAACAAGACCAAAGTGTACTTAGGACAATATCAAGATGTTTGGAATGTTGCTCTAGTGTCGATGAGTAGATGAGGATGTCATGATGAACACCTTAATGAATGTGTCCTAGTAAGGATGAAATATATTTTTCATGAGGGCCATGAACATTTTCTGTACATTCATCAAACCAAATAGAATCATTAGAAACTCATACAGTCCATAACTTCTTTGAAAATTAGTCATTATAATTTCCTCTCTAACATGATGTTGGTGATATCTCGATCAATTATCAATCTTGGAAAACCACTGGGCTCCCCTTGAAAAATAAAAAAGATTATCAATTCTAGGAAAATGACATTGGTTATTCATCCTCACTTGGTTCAACTTTTGGTAATCAACATAGAGTCGAAGACTACTATCTTCCTTCTTGGTGAATACAACAGGTACATGCCATGGTGAAGTACTCTTCCTAATAAATCCCTTATACTCCAAGACATAAGGATACACCTTGAGTTCCAACAGCTCGACTAGTGCCATATGAAAAGGGAGTATCAAAATGGGTTGAAAACCCAAGATGAACACTTTTCATCATAACTTACTATATATATGAGTATTTAATAGGTCAAGATACACAACAATTTCAACCCATTACTCAGTATCTTGAGGTACTTAAGTTTCCAAGAAGGATTAAGAATGATTGAGTTGAAAGTAATGACATATTCAACCATAGTTATGAACTCATATGGGTAATATAGGCACTAAGTCAAAGAATTTTGGATGAAGAGTCCCCATTGGCTAATCCACAGAGCATGTATTGTAGAGTTTAAGGTTTCACACAACTACACATCAAGTGGTAGAGCATGACATCCTCCCTTGCAGAAGCATTCCATCCCCACTTTGCAAGTAGTCCTATAAGACTACATTGAGGTGAAACCATCTTTAATGTGAAGGAAACACTCATGAAAAATAAAATCATTATGATAAATCCCAATCGGTTTATGGTATCACACAAGGTTCTCATAGGTGTCTACCCTTAACCCAAGGTATAACCTCATAGCACTAACACTTGTATCTATCCTGGTATGTTAGTCACATTCCTTATATATATACTAACATAAGAACATTATCAATTCAACTATTTAATTAAGATAATGATATATCAAATCATTAAGGGAAAATAGATACATCAAACAATAGAGGATCTATCCTAAATAGATAGCATAAATTAGGGGTTTTAATTAAATAAATATTATAATACCCAAAAATAAGTAAATATATGAAATTTGGAAATACATTCCTAATCATGATGCATGAATGAACTCAAAATATCATAAAATCAGTAAGAAAAACATAATCCCTGACAAATCAAAGATCAGTTACACATGAGTTGTCTATGCATATGAAAATTACCCTACCCAAGTCCCAGAATGATATCTCCTTTCTACCATGTCCTAAGTTGGCCCAAAAATTAAAGGAAAAAACCATCCTCCAGTACTATTTTGTAACACCCCAACCTGAACCATTAGGTTTATGCCAGAGGGCCACACGACCTCATGCTTACCTACTAGTACACAGGAGGCAACCAAATAGAAGTGAGGGTCTAAGTCTATCAGTGGGGAGACTATACTCTCTATATCATGTCATCAGGAATATAATAATAATAAAAAATATAATAAATAAACTAAGTAATCAAGAAGAAACAATATATGAAATATATGTCATAAAAGGAAAAATTAATAGACTCCTAAAGTGGTAATTCAAACCTATGAATGATAGTAGGAGATAAATAAATAAATAAATAATGGGATCCTTCGATTTCCATCCCAGTTTACTACCAGATCTGCACTCATTTTCTTAGTCATCCACCATAGATCCTTTTCCCTTTGTTGGATCTCTATTCATGAAATCCACCAGTGTACCGAAATGTAAATGTAGGGTGTGGGTACAAGACTCTATAGGACAACACCAATTCATCTTTGAAAATTGATCTCAAGTAAAACAAGTGTATTTCATGATAATAATAAATGAATAATAATGACAACAAAAAATAATCCAAAACTGAGTGGTTGTGTGCTAACCAAGCCACCACAAACTCCCCTATTATACCTGATTCAGATCCATGCTAGAAGGATAATCATGGAATTTCAAAATGATAAATAATATGAAACTAGACTCGTATCACATCTCCCAGTGGTCTTAATGCATTAAGTCAAAGAAGGCCACGAGACCATCATATCGTGACTCCGTCATGGGTCAGGCCACTAGACCGTCATACCCAATCCATGCCTTGGATCAGGCCTCCTATCCATCATACCCCTAACACGCTACCTCAAGTCAAGCCCTTGGAATTTCATGCCCCTACACTATTCTCAAGTCCATAGTCAATCTTGTTGCAATCCATGAATACTCCCCATGGAATAAACAATACATGATAGTCCACCCATCTCAAGTACCAATAAAACCCTCTAAGGAAATTGGTACACACATCATAGGGTAGAACATACAAGGAAGTAAAATCTTATCATCATGAGATAATATATTAGAAACACATATCAAAATTTGATCACAATCAAAAATGGAACAAGCTAATCAAGTAATACTCATGGAATCATATGTTATAATGGGTCTCATGGGCCACACACACACACATGTGATCATAGTCAAGAACAATGAATCAAATTGTACCAACACAAGAATCATATCAAGGCATCATTTGTAAATGGGATCCCCATACAACAAGAAAATTTCTACCTCAAAATTTTTTGATGTCAACAACAAGGTTAAACCACCTTGTTTGGTTCAAAAGCTGGAGTGGAAACCTCAACTATTAAGAAAAACTTCTCTTGGGCCTTATTTTTTTATTTTTTAAAACATCAACACTAGAGGTTGTTGAGTGTTATTTGAACCAAATACAATAATTTTATATCAAAAATTAATATAATATTACATGAAATGACCCTTTATATATCCTGGATAATTTTCTAAATTATCATTTTATCCATATTATCCTCAAGAATAATTAAAAAAACCATATATCAATATATATATATATATATATTAATATAACAAAATAGGTGGTAGTTATTCATAATTATTATTTAAAAATTATTTATAATTATCCTTTGATAATTTTTATAATTATCTTATGATAATTTTTTCATAAATTATAATTTGATAATTTAGTATATATATCTCTTGATAATTAATTTTAAATATCCATTGATAATTTTTCATAATTATATTTTGACAATTATCTTTATAAATTATCCTTTGATATTTTGATGTAAATAAATTTGAATAATTCTTGATAATTATCGTCTGATAATCTCATATAATTATATTTTGATAATTTTAATAAATTATCCTTTGATAATTTGGTGTAATTATCTTTTGATAATTATTTATTATTATCTTTTGATAATTGTTTTTAATTATCATAAATTAATTTATTAAAAGAATTATCCATTGATAATTTATTTTTTATCACTTTAATTTAAATTCATACATTTTTTCAATAATTTGAGAATACTAAAATATGAATTAAAATAAATAAAAAAATAAAACAAAAATGAAAAACCATTAACCCTCATATGAAAAGTTCAAAAGGGAAGAAGAAGAACAGGGCACCGAGATAGGATCTTGAAAATGGACCGGAGTCAGATCAACAAAGTTTCACCAATATCTCACAAAGGAGTTCCAAGTCGCTTGGACCGAATCAAATAAAAAAATAATGAAGGCCATAATTTTTGACTATTTTAGAAACACCAACTTTGTATATGTTTTCTCTTTTTAAAACCTCAAATTAAAACACCAAATTATTTTTGTTTCAACTAATAATTGATTGGAGATTTTATAATTTCACCTCATTAAGGAGTTAGAAATTTAAACAGGTCAAAATGCGTGATTATGTGGCTTTTATATTGAAGTTCGCATGAGAAATAGAGTTACAAAGGTGTATGTTGAGAAAAAGAAAGAAAAAGAAAGAATAAAAAAATAAAAAAATAAAAAGGGGGGGTAAAAATGTTACCCTTATGTATGGGAATGCGCTTAAACCAAGCATCCGACTTGAAAAAGGTTATTTTATACCTAGTGTAATGTATAAACTGGGACCAACTAATAGAAAAAACAACCCCTCTTCAACCAGGCTATCAAGTCATGGTTCTCCAGGAACCACTAGTTTCCCCATTGACATGTGGTACTTCACAGGGACCCACCCATGTACTCAAATGGATCATCATACTAACGAATAAACCCATAGGAAAACACATGTTCTTTTTATTTTTCTTGGTATTCACTCACATGAACCAATATAATCTTCCCTGGATTTCACCCATCTTGATCACTACTCCAGGAAAATGAAGCTTAATTGTGGAGTTCTAATAAGGTAAGTTATTGAAAATAAAATTTCACCTTATTGACATGGGTAGTAACATTTAGAATTTTGACCTTTAAATATTCTATGTTATTACAATCACCCCTATTTTAGCACTATGTCCCTATTGTGGAAATTACATTCCCACCTAGGAAGTTCCATGACAATTCTGGCTAGGTACCACCTTCGATACCAATATAATGTAAAAACAAGCCCCACTGACAACGCAGATACCCCACCTTAACATGGTTTTTGGGTCCTAGTCCTCCAGGCACCATCAGTTCCCTACAGACACGTGGTCCCCTAATGGGGCCCACTAACATTACCAATTGGATCACCGGGCAAATGAATATCCACAAAGGCCAAAATATGTTCTTTCTAGTTTGATTTTTCCTCACTCACACACACCCTATGAAAGTTCACAGGAGGTCACCCATCTTGATAACTTCTCATGGACAAGCATGATTAACTCTAGAGTTTTAATCAGGTAGGCTCCCAAAAATAAAGGTGAACCTTGTTGACATGGATATTAACATTTATCCATTTAAAAAATTAACATTATTTGGTGTTACAAGTAAATATAGCATTCATAATTCAATGGAGGTCTTAGATTTACCATCTAAAATACCATTAGAAAGATATTCCATTATTCCAGAAAAAATAAACCTTCATGATATAATAATTTAATATTTTCATTATATCAACACCGAGGATCTACTAGCCCCAAAATCTCATACTAACTTCATTCCTAAATCAAAAATTATTCCTTTTAATATTCCAAAGTGTTACACTGCAAAAATATCTCATTACATTAATAGGGCATTTACCCTTAAGTAAATCCATAAAAAACTAGTAAGTGATTTTTAATGAAAAATTAATTTTTTATATAAAAATAATTATAAATTTAAAAAAACTAAGGTTTTATTATCATTTAATATTTTGGATATTAAAATTAATGTGGAGTAGATCTCTTTGATGTAACTTCTTTCACAATAGGGGTTTTAGTTCTATTACTCCCTGTATTTTCACAACTGGTGGCAGTGAAAGTGATTCAAAGGATTTTTATATGTCAACATCTATTTCTTTTCCCTTACCTTTTCATACTATAATTTTAGAGAAATTTAACTTCTTTAATGGTGTTTGGTATACATTAATAGCTTATTCTTGGGCTAAATAATCTTGATTTCTTGATTTTTAGATAAAACATCTTATGATTCATAACTTGATTATGGTTCTCCTCTTATTATGTCAATATCTAACTTTGACTTTGGGTATTCCAAAATAGGACTTTCTTATTTTCTTCACAATAATATTTTTCAAACTTCCTTATATATCTTTCTTATTTCATCACCATGATCAACCACCAACCATTTTTCTCTTTCATGAGTATTTTTTTGAAACTCGTACTTTATTGTAATTTTGAGACTTAGTTGGAAGTTCCCTAGTTATATTTTTCTTTCAAAACATCTCAGTAGTCTCCTCATTTTAAGAGACACTTTTTTCATGACTTTTTATTTATCAGAGGTACAACTTCAATAAATTTATCACAAAACCTCTTATAAATAGAATCATAAACCAGCCTCATTATTGTAAAAGTTTCATAATTTAACAAAAGTTCTTTTAACTTTTCTAGTCTATTTAATATTTTATCCTAAATTTATCCAAATTAGTGAACACAATCCAATTCAATATTATTGAATATGAGATCATCTTTAGCTTTACCAAAACTATAGATATGGTTTCATCATATCCTTATTTACTTTCCTTGTAAGTAGGAATCTATGGATCCACTAGAAAAAAATCCTTAATAATGAATCTAGATGTTCAATCTTATGAAATTTATATTTAAACTAGAAAATACTATCCAAATATCTAACCATATATATGGTTCCATAATTTTTTTGATTCTTATGTGATGAAAATATATATTCTATTACTATTATAAAATCCACCACTTCCCCAAAAATTTTCACTGAAATTATAAACTATCATCCTTGAATCCTAAAATTAACTTTATTCTCCCTATCAATTATCATAAAAGATGAAGTATATTAAAACTATAAATTAATTAATATATAAAACAAGTAAAATTAATTACTCAATAGGGAAATACACTCCCATCATTGGAACTGAATTTTTCATGATCCCCTCCACTGGTACCCATCCACAGGCCATGCCACAAACTTCTTCGGCCCCACTAGAATCTAAATCCCACACCATAAATCCATCCCAAATTCTATCTAATCAGGGTATGTCTAAGACACAACCAACATGACATACTATATCCACCCTAAAAATGGAATAGACATCAAAACCAACCTATTTAATAATTCATGGCACAACACACCTCCATGTCATAGTCATTCCCGAATTGAAAGAGCCACCAAACCCCATAATCCCAAACCTCTATACTTTAAGGAATAATACATTAAATAAGGGTCTTTTACACACCACAACCCATAGCTCCACATTTTAAGATCCTCTTCTTGTTGATATTTCAACTCAAACACCACAAAATTCTTATTGAGACTCCTCCTAGCACCTCTGGTACCTAAATATCACTATGTAATTGTTTTGAAAGTTCTAGAATATTACATTTAATACTTCTAAAATTATTCTCATCTATGAGAATCAAAATCAACCCTATAAATGAATGATGAAAAGGGAAGTCTAAAAAACCATCATGGAAAATACCACTTAAGAATCCCATTACTTCCAAAACACAACCACCAATTAAGAAAAAACAATAAGAGAAACAACTAAATTTCATAGAGAAAAAACCAAAATTCAAGTATTACATCATAAAAGAATAACCAAACAAGGTAAAAAATGTTTAAAAAAACTTGGGTTAGGGAACACACATCTTCATATCATGATCTCATGCACTCTTCTCCTAGAACAAATACCTCCATAGTATATGAAATATGGGAATGGGAAGTTCACACAACACCTTCTCCTAATGATCATATATATCAACTGGATGCTCCATGAATATTGCATCATCTACTATATCAAAATTTCCCCAGTCTATGACATGAGAGTTATCATGAAGATATTATCGAAACATGGATATGTGGAGGGAGTTTTGAATCCTGCCTAGCCTCGGTGGATGTTCCAATCAATTCATATCCTCACAAATGAATTCCAAACCCTCAAAAGGCCTAAAAAACCAGAGAGAGAAAGATTAATCCCCTAACCAAACATTCAATGATTTATATTTATTCAAATTTGAGTGAAAACATGCCTTATATTTCCATGATCCATAAATAACACAAACAAAACATCAATAAGGTATTTATCCATAGATTTAGCGAAAACACTACTACTGCCAACTCTAGATCATGAGTGGAATTGTTATGACCATAGAGATGTAACTGCATGGACCTATTAATGATTACCACCCTCTAATGAATAAGGATACATCCTAAACACAAATAGGAAGTGCCACAAAATATCTTGAACATCACCCCCACCTCAGGCAACTGAATCATTGAGGCAATGGCCAACCCCTCTTTTATGTAGTCAACACTACCGGAAACTAATCTATCTAGGTGAAATCGTGATCCTTCTAGGACATAAATATTAAAAGGGGTTGAAATATAAGATATTTTAGACTCAAAACTCTGATAATATCTCATATGATTAAGGAAGATATGGACCTTTTCTACATTCTTTGGTTATACCCATGAAACAACTACCTCAATCTTTAAGGTGTTTCTGATCACACCCTACTGATAAAATATATGCCCAAGGAAGTTCACCTCTCACATAAAAAACTTTTACATAGAAAAATTCCCATAGATTTTATGGTGTTGAAGAACATAAATGGAAAATCTCAAGTGTAATGACCCATACTTTTGGAATAATATTTGTTTCCTGAAAATGTGTGTTATATTATATTATGCAAAAAAACATATCTATTTAATAATGAAGTGAATATAAAGGGAAATGTGACCATCTGTATTTGACCATTATATGATCATTGGTAAATATTAATATTAGGAACTATACTCTTGGTAAAAATTTTAAAATTATAATTAGTGTTTATAAGTATAAATAAAAAAAGGATAATTAATGTAGAAAGGATAAGTGATGGCCTCAACTAGCAGAGTCATGTCGTATGATGCCCATTTTTTAGGACAAAGGAGGGAGGTACAATCATTCAGGGTATCCATTGACCAATCCCAAGATGATCTTAAACAAGTAAATCTTGAACGAAATCACCTATGGGAGAAGTTTAAGTTAGTGGAAATTACCACACGATCGATGTTAGCTGAGTCGCCCCATGAATCTATCAACATCACACACCTTACCCTTAGGTTTTACGTGGGTGTTATAGGTGGATACATGTCTTAGACATATTTACTTAATGTTTAATTCCTTTTTATAAATAAAATTTTTCCCATCAATTTCATTTTAAGAATAGTTTTGCTTAATAAAAATAGGCTTAATTGATATGGAATTTAAAAAATTAATTTTTCAGACACAAATTGTAATTTTTAGAAATGAGGTAAATATTTTATAATAAACTAAGTAATTATGAATAATATTTATTTTAATGAAATATTTTGATGAAAAAATATTATTTAAATATAAATTCTAATATAATTTTATTATATCATTGAAAATTATTAAGTTTCAGAAATTTTACTATGCATTTTCAACCTGCTATTTTTTAATAAATAATTATTTTTATTTTTAAAAGTTAATATTATCATACCTAGAGATAAACATCAGTTTTTAAATTGTCACATTTAAATTATATTAGGGTTAATTTATGTGAATGTTCTAAAATACTTTATTTTCTCATGAATAGTAAAAATACAGTTTGGGGTTTTCTGTATGTTTAATGACTTTATAATTATGTAATAATGATATAATAATTAATTAACAAAAATCCAAGAACTAAAATGTTCTATTTTATTAATATCGTGTATTTTAATAGATTTTAATCAAGTTTTGAATATATAAGTTACTTTCCAAAGTCTAAAATGGAAACTTTAACAATAAAATTTTATTTTGAGGAAACATTACTTTTACATGAAAAAATATGTAATATAATATGATTTTAGGTTATTAGGGGATAAAATATTATAAAATATGTCCCAAATGTCCCAAACCATGGCAAAAAACCATGGTCAAGCCCATGATTTTTCATTTACCACAACCTAGATTTCCATGGCCTATATTTGGACATTATTAAAAAAATCCTCCACTTTTTCTATAAATACCCACCCATTGATCCATTTCCTTTTACTCACAATACATCCTCCATGAATATATGGTATTTTTAAATCCCAAATAGACTCCCAAGGTCCCAATTCTCAATTTTTAGGAGTAACTCTTCAAGGAAAGAGAATTATTCTTCTTTTCTCTTCAATTCAAGAACCTATTTTCATAAATATCTTCTAAATGTTATGTATACTCTCTTATATTACCCTTTTTAACATACTATTACTTACAAGAAATTTTATCAATGTGATACCCTTATCCCTTCTCATTTTACCCTTTTTGAAAAATACATTTTATACCTGTTATGCTGTTGAATTTACTTCTAAAAATTTCCCTCTTCTCCCTAAGAAATTATTTTTTATTTTATTCTTATGAATACCCAATCCTATTTAATTTCTAAGGGTATTCACATAAATGTAAAAATTATTTATTTTATTCTTGTATTAATATATATTAAACCCTCATTCCCTTTTAATGGGTTGAAAATGACATAATGGTCATGTTTTTAATCATTTTTTAAATTCCATGACTTTGATATGAAACCTGTTTTTTTATTCTCCATGGGTTATTTATTAAATTTTTGATTATGATATATGTGGATCAAATTAATTACGACATAATAAGTGTGTACCCTTATAGTTATCCAATTAATTATTTAAAGAATTTAATCTCCATAGATGACATGTTTTACGATACCTTGGTGAATAACCTAGATAATTTTTAGTAACGACACCTTGGTGATATGATTATGAATGTCTCATTTAAATGTCATAGTCACATTTACATGTTATTAATCATGTTTTTTTTGTTATGATATTCTTATTTTTTCTATTTATTATTCCATAATGATATTCCTCATGAATATATGTAAATTATTTCCCTTACTGGGACTTATGATCACCCCTTTCCTTTAAGGTATATCCCCAGGTTATGGGATGTATTAAATTCACTTAGGATTAACTTATGAAGAATCCTTTCATGTGTATTATAATAATATTTTATATTTTCATGTATTATGTTCATGGTTTGCAAGAAACTATACATTAAAATATCCTCTATTTTGTACCATGTAATGAAAAGTCTATATAGTCAAATGGAGGGATGCCATAGTTGGTTTGAAAAATAGGTTTTGTTATTTATAGAAATTGGGATTTGAAATATTTTGTAGGAAAAATATATAAAATTATAAATATAAGAAATCATCCTAGTATTTTGGTGAAATGTTAAGTAAGTGGCTTCTGAGCAATGAAATACCTATCTGGATACAAACAAGTGGATGTGGATGTGGCACATATGTATCTAGGGGGAACACATGAAAACATCGCTTTAAGCTATAATTGAAAGATAACTGGTGCACAATAATGGGTCTTGCTACACTCTTGTTTTAAAACTCATGGGGGATATGTTTGGTTAATCATAATCTTTTTTATGAACCATTATGAATGATTTATATAAAACTTATTTGTTTTTAAGAATAACATATTTAAAAATGATGTTCTAAGACATAAAATTAAATTATAATTATAATATTCTTAAAAGGAACAAGTTTATCACAAAGGTTTTCTTATTTTATAAAATGTTGGGAAATAGGAGGAACCACGTAAAAGATGAGTGCAACAAACCTTGCACTAACGACCCTTTGATGGAAGATGGTATAAGGCCCTGAACTTAAACATTACTTATTATTGAATTAAATGAATAATTAATATTGAGGATCTTTTCACTTTTATAGTTTTAGAGAATTAGGGAATAACTATTACATCTCAAAGATTACAAAGTATAAACTTATACTAATTTTCCATAAAATAAAAACTCTTAAAAAGAAACATGTCTAGTTCCATGTTTTAGATATCACGTCTTTCCTTGATCCCATCCTTGACCCTATTCATCTTTAAGTCCTGTGGAAAACATTTCAAAAACCTGGGATGAGCATAAAAAGCCTAGTAAAGGATACACAAAGAAGGAAAACTGTTAGTTTTTTTAAAACAACAAGTAAACCAAGAATACTTTATCAAAGTAATACTTTTCACCTTTATGAAGTAGTAAAAAACACTCTTCACTGAATAAAAGATCATTAATTACCCCTTTTGTAACCAAAAGATTACCATAAAAACCCATATAAAGAACACATAACATATAAAGGTAACTTGGGACATAAACATACTTAAATGGAATAACCATACGGTCGACTTCCACACATATCACTTAATGGAATAGCCATACGACCGACTCCCATACCCAATGCATTGGAGGTTATAACGTAACCACCTGTCCTGGTATTCACGACACCACCCATCATATGGTTTATCACATAAACACCCGTAAAATGTCCAAGTACCATCATTACACATAAAATATTGAAAATATAAACATTTCAATAACAAAAATTCAATTGCAATCACAATAAGTAATTCCAAGATACTGAATTAATCAATCCATTTTCAAAAATCATTTAAAATATATTATTGAATCAAAGTGTCCCATACCACTTTGAATATTTTAATGGAATTATAATTTTAAAACATTAATGTCCATATAAATAAATATTGAAAACCATTTTGAAAACATGGACATTAAAGAGAAAGATTTTGAATAATGAATCTCTAAAACATTTAAAATGATATTTTTGTTAAAGAGTTTTTAACAAAATGAGGGACTCTTAAATAAAAATAATTGCAGAATACCATTTAATCCGAACTTTATAATATCATGAGAATAAAGGTATTCATGATATAATATGTCAAAGGACAGTATACACACCATATAAGAGTGAATTGGTGCATAGCAATAATGAAGTCTCAATGGAAATGTAAATTGAGATGAAATCAATTATAAAGATGGCATCCTTAAATTAAGGATAAATATATCACATAATTATGTGTGAGAAATATAAATATACCCAATATAAGTGGATTTTAAGTGTGAAACAATCAGAGGTCATTCACACATAATCTTGGAAAAACAAAACCAATGACATAGATATTTTACTCAATGAAATGAGACTGAGTTATGATTTCCCATACAAGTTCGTAATAATTTATCAATGAGATGATTATGTATAGAAATATTATATCCACACAAAAGTTTGTGGAAATTACAACATAGATATTCCACCCATAATATTGGCATAATAAAATCAAGAAGTAGAGGTTTAACCCAAATAATTTAAAGTGGGTTAAGAAGTTCCCTTATAGAAATCCGACAGCCTAACGACGTCACTTTAAAATTCAGAAAATGAGTTTATGAGAGAGAAAATGGAATCTCATAACTTGGACATAAAATTTAAATAAATAAGGATATAGAAGAACATATCCCAACATAATAGTATGTGAATTAAAATACATAACAAAATAAGTCTTTTTAAAAAGAGGAGGGTGAAAGGTCCCCTTACCGAGTTGGGTAACTTTCGAAACGTACACCCCATGGAAGAAAGGTCATACAATGAAGATGTAAATACCCATAAATGAAATTATACTACACAAAGTGTATAATAATGGGCAGTACATACACCACTCAAAGTAAATAGTGGCAAACGTAGCATAAATGTCACAGGAATACAAGTGAGATGAAAAATCCCTTACGAAAACTCGGCAGCCTAACGACGCCACTTAAAACTTCTAAAAATGGATTTATGAGATCAAATAGGGTCTCTCATAATATGAAAAAAAAATTATAGTATGATGAATATAAAATAACATCCCCAAACATAATAATGATGAGCTTATAAGAAATGACATAAAAGATAGTACTTAAAAAGAACGAGAGAGGTTGGGTCCCTTACCTCGTGTCCGACATGACTCGATCGTTCTTTAATATCCTGAATAATAAAATTTGGTCAATTTTTAATTGATTAGTAAAATACTTTAAATATTATTATTCAGTTAATATCACATATTATAATGTTATAATAATTGGTTAATAAAGTGAGTTCATATCAGACGTTTTTGTCGATGTTCGGTACATGAGTAAAAATTGAACTTGTTGGAAAAGAATTTTCCATTTAGTTATAAGTACATCTTCTCCAGAATAGTATTAATGTTTTAAATATCATATATATATATCCAGTATATATTCATTTTTTACTATTCCATAAAATTTGGAGATAAAAAATTAATAGCACCGTTCATGGAGACGGTAGGCCGTATGTACGCATGAACGCTACTTTCATTTTTTTTGTAATATTAATGGAATTAAAGTTAAAAGAGATATATATATATATTATAATTCCAGAATGATATCCATAATTTAGATGTAATATATGACATATATATCCATTATATATATGTACTTATAATAGTACATAACATTTGGAGATAAGAAATGAAATTTACCGTTCATGGAGACGGTAAGCCGTACGTACGCATGAACACTACTTTCATTTCTTTGGCACATTAATGGAATTAAAAATAGATTATATATATATATATTATAATTACCGTATAATATATATGTTATATATATCACATAATTTCATAAATTTCATTCTTTATACATTCCATGTATTGCATAAACGAGTCACATCACTTGAGGGGGCGGTAGTCCACACTTCCTCAAATGAAATTATCGCATTTTCACAACATGAAAAGCATAAAGTTATGTATTAAATATAAAATACAGAAGAATAGAGAGGAAATAAATATAATATATATCATAACTAAATATATTTTCATCATAATGTTCACCATGAGAGGTGGTATGAGAAGATAAAACAATCATCGTTTCGTGAGGCAGTAATTCGCCATCCACAGAAACAGTATGTTCTTTAACCATTAGATGGAGGTGTGTGTAAGTGTAGATTGAATCCTCCTCATAAAAACATACTAGTATATTGATTATACTTGTTTTTTTACAAAATAAATAAATAAAAAGAGTTTAGGGGGTTGGAGAAGCAAAATAAAACAAAAGAACACTAGGGAAGACATTACCTTTAAAACGGGAAACGCTTTTTGATTTGAGCTCAAAGTCTTACTTGGAAAGACTTCTGCCTAATTTTAGGCTTCTAGGAGTAATATAGGGATGTTTAGAGACAAACTGGGCATGGTTTGGCCGAGCCAAAGGCTTTATAGGTGTGGGTAAGGTGGTAGAGGTGGGGGCCTTTTATAAGAGAAGAGGAGGGGTACTCTTGGAAAGTTATAAAAGATTACTTTATTATAAAATGATTTTCGGATTTTAAAGGTCCCATATTTATTTATTTCGAGGATAAGATGATAAGAGTTCTAAATCCACCCATATAATAGGTTTTTGACATGTGTAGGTCTTATATTTTACATTATCTTTTCTTTTTATTTAAATCGTTAAATAATGAGGTAATCGCTACATCATCATGATGTCATAAATAATTTAATTTATTTAGTTTCTAAAAATTATAAATAAAATATTATGATGTAGGAAATGTTTTTATCTTTCCAATTAATATTTATAGTCAAAAATCTGACTTGTATAACACCATGTAAAAATTGTTTTAGTAAAACAATACATGTTTGTGTCATTTTTACTTTTACTTTATATAAACGGAATTAATGTCATTATCTTACCCAAGTGGATCCATGAAGTTCCAAAAATCAACCCATGGGTTGTATTGGTCGGACAAGACTCATACAATAGGTTTATTACAAGTGTCAAGATATTTACATTTTATTATAATATCATTTTTACCTTAAATCACACTAATTACCTTTAATCGCGATTGATAAAACTTAAAAGTTACTTTTCATCAAAAATTATTTTCATACCATTGAACCACATTTTACTTAATAATTAAAATAATTTATATTGGATTTTTTAAATTCAAGTCACGGAAGTGGTAAAGTTCCATTTAAACAAAAAATCAGTTTTTGTAACTACCACTTTGTGGTTTCACTATTCATCAAAAATTAAGGTTTTTCAGAAAAATACCAAAAATTCACCCTAAGATATATTTGATATTCCGAATTAAAAAATTATGTCTATTTTACCAAATTCATAACATATAAGTTTCATTAATTTATTTTATAATTAAATCCCGTTGTCAAATCAAATAGCGTGTTTTTAAGAAACAATATCTATCAAAATATTGACACTCGTTTATGTCCAATATCAAAGTGATATTAATTCCAATGACCACCATTGGATTAAATGGTAAAAATATATTCTAATTTAACTTTAAAACTAATTAAAAAGATAATCTAATTATATAAATAAATTATATTAAAAAGTGGTTTTGAATTAAAATATAACAATTTTCACTATTCATTAAAAAATGAACATTATCAGAAAAATGCCAGAAATTTATCCAAGGTAAATTTCAATGTCCCAATCATAAATAATAAGTCTATTTTGAAAAATATAGCTTATAAAATTGTCAAAATATTTATTTAAAAATGGTTCTCCATCAAAAGGTGGTAAAACAATCTTTTAAAAATATTAGAGTATTTATTCTTAAAATTGGACTCATTTGGATTTTAAGCCTCTAACATTTATTAGATAAATGTAAAAATATTTAACAAACATATGTAAATTTTTTTTAGTTATTTCTGTTCATTCCTTCCATTACAATGGCTAGGCGTTAACTATTATAATATTATTATATTATTAGTGTGCAACGTAAGATTTCAAAGAAACTCGTTGTTGCGTATTGGGTACGCCATTGAGCATAGAATTCCCTTTAAAGTAGTATTAACATTTTATTCACAAATATTAATAAACATTAGAATTTAATATTATTTATTTACCTGGGATGTTACAGATGGAATGGAAAACTTCATAAGAATGATGAATAAACTAACTCAAGTTATTAATAATTACTTGAATCAATATGAGATACTGAATTCACCTCAAAGGGAAAAACTTTCTGTTTAGTTATTTATACATCAATGAAAACCTTCTTTCAATGGATCTACCGACCCATTGATTTTATAAAAATGGATAAGCTCTATAGAAAATATATTTTTTCTACTCTTTTGTTTAGAATAATAAAAGTTCACCCTAACTCTGTATCTCTTAGAGGTAAAATATGATTAGTGGTGGACACTAATTAAAAACATGAAACCAAGAAGAGAGATTGATTCTATGGAGTGGGAAGAGTTTAATGGATTATTTTTCAATAAATATTTCCTTTATTTTATGAAAATTAAAATAGAGAAGGAATTAGTAGAGCTAAATAATATGGAAAATGAATCCATTGTAATGTATGTGATGAACTTTTCAAGACTTTATTTTCACACCTCTATCTTTTTTATGGATCCTAATGGAAATGTTGAAATATTCTTTAGTGGACAAAGACCCCATTTATGGAGTAATATAAAAAATTGATACTATGACAGCTACGTGGATATGGTGAAGAGTGTTATAAAGTTTGAACTAGAGTTCAGAGAGATATATTGGTCATATGAATTGAATAAAAAGACGCGATATATGGAGGCACTATCTTTATGGTGAGAAATGTGATATATAAAAAGACCACCAAAGGTTAGAGTTTATATTCACATAAGAGTAATTGAACATGTGAAAAAGAATATGTTTGGAAATTATTAAAGACCATGACTATTCAATTCATTATCACCCCAGAAGAGAAAACAAAGTTAATGATGCATTAAGTATGAAATACCATGTTGCTCTTCCAATGATGAGGATTCAAGGAGTTCTTTTAATCAAATACCTAGTAAAACAGGACATTGGAATTGTAAGGAAAGAGACATCATCAACCCTATCCCAAATGATTTATCAAAAATAATTACCATAGATGATCAAGAAAACTCAAATAGAAGATCCTTTTTTACAAAATAAGATATAGGCTACAAATAATGGGAAGTTTCCTAAGTCCAACATTGATTAATAAGGTGTAATGAAATTTTTTACAAGGATATGTGCCCATATATTTTGGAAATAAGGAAGAAGATGATGGATAAAGCTCATAGATATACATTTTCTATACTTCTTGGAAGCACTAAAATATATAGGGACCTTTTTTATCATTTTTTGTGGGATAATATGAAAAGGGAGATTACCGACTATACTACAAGGTGCTTGGTGTGGAAACATGTAAAGGAAAAGTGATAACTTCCTAAATGGGTATTAAAACCACTACCCATACCAACATGTAAGTGGTGAGATATCACTATGGATTTTGTCACTGGTCTCCTAAAAACATCCAACATAAACATGCAATATGGGTTATAGTTGACCGTCCTCACCAACACTGCCTCTTTAATCACAATTCAGGAAGATTTATCTCTTCATCAACTTGCCAATATTTACATAAAGGAAGTGGTGAGGATTCATGGAGTTCCACTTTCAATCATTTCTTATCATGATCCATGGTTCACATCAAAATTTTTGAGAAGTATTCAACATTATCTAAGTACCAAATTGAATTTTATTATGCCCTGTCACCCCCAAACTAATGTACAATCTGAAAATACCATTCAAATACTTCAGGAAATGAAGAGAACATGATAAATGGAATTTAAAGGTGGGTGATATCAACACCTCCCATTATTTGAGTTCTCATAAAACAATAGCTTCCATTCAAGTATTCAAATGACACTCTATGAAGCTCTATATGAGAAGTAATGTAGAACTACTACTTTTTCAGATAAAGTTGATAAGAGAATTCTTTTGGGCCAGATCTTGTGTAAGAGATGATACAGAAGTTTAATGACATAAAACAACACATAAATACTTCTCAGACTCAGTATAAGATCTATGAAGACAACCATTGAAGGGACTTGGAGTTTTATGTTGGTGATAAAGTTTTCCTTCGAATATCACCATGGAAGAGAGTCATACAGTTTGGGAAAAAGGAAATCTTATCCCTAGGAACATTTTCTCCTATGAAATCCTTGATCACATAAGATCAATGGATCATAAGATAACACTTACACCAAATCTAAATTAAGTTCATTATTTTTTTCAAGTATCTCTCTTGAGTAAGTACATACCTGATCCCTCACTTGTACTGAATCTGAAGGTAGTGAAACTAGAACATGTCCTCTCTTATGAGGAGAAACCATTGGAAATATTTGACCATAGAGATAAGGTTCTATGAAATAGGACAAACGACCTCGTCAAATTTTTTGTGGAGGAACC
This sequence comes from Viscum album, assembly GCA_963277665.1. Lineage (NCBI taxonomy): Eukaryota > Viridiplantae > Streptophyta > Magnoliopsida > Santalales > Viscaceae > Viscum > Viscum album. The sequence continues at coordinate 1,653,456,092 of OY728157.1, read as the reverse complement.
ATAAATATGAAGAATGGACATGGGAACCAGTGGAGACAATGAGACAAAATTACCCACACCATTTCACAACTGGGATAATGATTTGAAATTTCAGGGATGGAATTTCTTTAGGGTGGGAGAATGTAATGACCCATACTTTTTGAATGATATTTGTTTCCTAAAAATGTGTGCTATATTATATTATACATAAGAAAAATAGAACTCTTTAATAATTAATTGAATATAAAGGTAAATGTGACCATCTATATTCAATCGTTATGTGACCATTGATTATTTATGACTACTTTTCAATATGAACATTATAAACTATACTCTTGGTAATAATTTTAACATTATAATTAGTGTTTATATATAAAAACTAAAAAGGAAAATTAATTAAAAAAAGAGAAGTGATGGCCTCAACCAGTAGAGTCATGCTTTATGAAGCCCATTTGTTAGTAGTTAGGAGGGATCTAGATTCGCTGAGGTTCTCCCTTGACCAATCCCAATACGATCTTCAACAAGTAAATCTTGAATTAAATTCCCTATGGTATTAGTTCATATTAGAGGGAATTACCACTCGATGGATGTTAGCCAAGCTAACCCATGAATTTATCACTATCTCACACCTTACCCTTATGTTCTATGTGAGTGTTATAAGGGATTTAGTGTCTCAGACTTAGTTACTTAAAGTTTAATTCATTTTTATACATATTTTTTGCATAAATTATGTTATGAGAATAGTTTTACTTAATAAAAATAGATTTAATTGAGATGGAATTTGATAAATTGATTTTTCAAACTCAAATTGTACTTTTCATAAAGGATGTAAATATTTTTTAATAAACTAAGGTATTATGAATAATATTTATTTTAATAAAATATTATGATAAAAAAATTATTTAAATATAATTGATAAAATAATTTTATTATGTCATTGAAATTTTTTAAGTGTCATAAATTTTACTAGGCATTTTCAACTCGCTATTTTTTTTAAATAAATAAGGATTTATATTTTTAAAAGTTAATATTCTTATAATTATAGAATTATTATGATAAAATAAACATCATTTTTTAAATCAACACATTGAAATTAGGTTTGGGTGAATTTATGAGAATTTTCTAAAATACATTATTTTTCCATGAACAGTAAAAATATAGTTAGGTTTTTTGGTATGTTTAATGAATTAATAATTATTTCATAATTATGTAACAATTAATTAAAAACAATCCATGATCTAAAATTTGTTAGTTTATTAATATCAATCATTTTAATAGATATTAGTAAATTTTCATACATATAAGTTACTTTCAAAAGTATAAAATGGAAACTATAACATGCGAAATATTATTTTGTGGAAACCATAATTTTACATGCCAAAATAAGTCATATAATATATATTTTTTATTTTGGGTAAAAATAACATAAAATATGTTCCAAATTTTCAAAAAAAGGTCAAAAACCATGTGTAAGACCATGGTTTTTTATTTTCCACAACCTAGATTTCCAAGGCCTATATTTGGAAATTATTAAGCAAATCCTCCACTTTTGGAATAAATATCTACCCATTTATCCATTTCCTTTCACTAAAATTCCATCCACCACAATGATCTACTATTTTTAACTCCCAATTATCCCCCCAAAGTTGTCTTCAATCCCACAAGGACCCAATCCTTAATTTATAGGAGTTACTCTTCAAGGTTTGGGAATATCCTTCTTTTCTCTTCATTTCAAGATCCAATTTTCATATATTTCTTCTAATTGTTTTGGTTACTCTATTATATTACCCTTTTTATCATAACATTACTAAAAAATTACGTTTTATAAATGGTATACCTATGTCCCATCTCATTTTACCCATATACAAAACTTTGTTTTATACCCATTATGCTACTGAATTTACTTCTCATAATTTCCCTATTCTTCTCAAGAAATTCTCTTTTATTTTATTCTTTTTAATACCCAAGAATATTTTATCTCAAAGGGTATTAAAATATATAAAATGATGATTTATTTTATTCTTGGATCAACATAAATGAAACTCACATTCCCTTTTCGTGGGTTTAAAATGACACAATGGTCTTGTTTTTAAGCATTTTCGAAACGCCATGATTTTGATATGAAACAATTTTTTTATTATCCATGGGTTATTTATAAAATTTTTGATTCTGATTTATTTTTCTAACATTAATCAAGGAATATGAAAGGTTTTAATTGATTTCAATCCAATGCATTGAGTAAATAAATTAATATCTATAGATGAAATTTTTTATGATACCTTGGTGAATAACCTTGGTAATTTTCTATTATGACACCTTAGTGAAAAACCTCGGTGATACGCTTATGAATGTATCATTTAAATTTTGTAGCCACATTTCCATGTTATAACTCATGTTATTTTTATTATGACATGAATATATTTACATTTCTTATGCCAGAATGATATTCATCATGTTCTTATTGATATTCCTCATGAATATATGAAAAATGTTTCCCTTACTGGGCCTTATGGCCACCCCTATCATTTGATGTATGTCCCCAAGTTGTGAGATGTAGTTAATGTGCTTAGGATAAACATATAAATAATAATTTCAATTGAATTAGAATAAAATTTAATATTTTCATGTGTAATGTTCCTAATTTCTAAGAAACTAAACTTTAAAATATCCTTAGTTTCATACCATGTACTGAAAAGTTTATGTATTAAAAATTCAGGATGACACGTCAGGTTCTCAATATGCTTATCCTTTGAATTAAAGTATATGAGGATGTTATAGATGAAAAAAAATAATGAAATGTTCTAGGAACTCATGGATCCTGGAGTTCATGTGTCCCCATGGACATAACTGGCATGTTTTTGGCACTGAACGACTTGATTAAGAACACTAAGTGTCTTTACCTTCATTAGAAGGTAGTATTCTGAAAATCCTCCATATTTAACCTCATTTGGTAATATCAAGAACACAAATTTATGATAAAAAACCAATTCTATCCCTTCAACTGGTTGAATAGATCATCTATCATTGGAATGGGGAAATTAATCTTGGTCATCACCTATTTTAACCTCTATTAGTCCATGCATATCCTTATAACACCATCTTTCTTCTTATAGAACAATACTAGATCACCCCAAATAGATATACTAGTATTGATGAATCCTTTCACTAAAAAACCACCAATCTTTATCCTCAAATCCCCTAGCTTCATGGGTGCTATATGATATGGATGCATTGAGATTGGAGATATTCCAAACTATAAATCTATCCCAAACTTGACATCACAACAAGGGGATAGTGTCACAAACTCATATGGTAAGACATATAGAAACTAATAAATGATTATGGGGGCCTCCCCTACCTAATATTACATTGAAAACTCCATTATATGAGAAAACAGAGGCTTCTCACCCTAGTTTCCCATCTACTAACCCTACTCGCTAACATATACCACTCACTGACCTTCCACATCTAAAAACATGACTCTAATCTAGAAGCAATCAAAAAATACACACATGAAATACCTATAATTCCATTGTATTGATATATCTACAATAGAAAGAAGTCACCCATAAATTTATGATTCCCCAATATTAGTTTACACCCCCATAACACATAAAAAAGCTTAGCCTAACCTCAAAAATATGTGGATAACAACAATGGGACTGGAACCCTTTCCACTTATGGTATTAGTACATAGATTAATGTGGGAAAACAAAAGGAGTGTGGATATATAGAATAAAAAATAGCTATAAACTAAGTCAGAATATAATATAATCATACCTCAAACAACCGCTAGACCCTCTGACACTAACATCTCCATAGCATTAATTTATCCTCATCGAGCTCCTATAAATCATTACTAATGACCTCCAAGACCACACTTAGGTTTGGGTCCTTTAGAATGAGGACCATGATGAAGATAACCTCTTTCAGCTCCATCTACCCTTGGTAGGGTGTAAACCTACTAACTCGATCATTGAAAAACCATTGAAAACCCATGGTTCTGATGTGATAAAAAAGGGGGATGACCGCCCATGCCAAATTGATGTTGTAAAAGTGGGTTTCCCAGACCCATATTGAATAGTACATTTTTATTATGATATGATGTATACAATGAGTTATGTAGGATGTAAACTTACCATAATAGCATTGAAAGTTTTGTGTCTATTATTCCAATTGTAATTACTATATATTATTTATCATATCAAAAGGTTATATAATTTCCAAGGTTATAATGAAAACCTTGAGACACTATAACATTAATATTAAAAATAAATCATATAGTCTATAAAAATCATGCTGATAGAACATAGATGATGTGCGATCATCACGTGCTGGGGGATCATAAGCATTGATTTTTATTCTCATGAAGTTCACACTTGGTGATCTCGAGTAGATGATATCAAGAGGACTAACCCAAAAATCAGAACACCATATGTTTCAGGTGTAATTGGTAGTTCCTGTAAGTGAACACATATAATGATCTCTTGACTTGAGATTATTATTAGTGTATACTCTTTGAGCATGTGTATTTATGAAAGATTAAAACTATGTGATTTATGTCGTAGTGATGTAGCTTGTGTTGGGTGTGTCATTAGTGGTATGAAATTGATTGAATAATAAATATAGAATTCATTATTTCTAAAAGGATGTAATATCTCAAGATTAGTTCCATAAGATAGTAGTACCTTCAATAAATCCATGGTCTTGGTAAAAGAAAGTAATTCTATCCATTAAGATCAATGAATACAAAAATAAGAAAATATGATGATATGGAGTGTGTGTCATACTTTATGAGATATTGTGAGACAAGGAGATTATATTAAATGAAATGTGTTTATAGGAAAGGTTTTCACTACAATGAATTTTCATTATCTCTTTAGGATACATGATGAGTTGTTAGAATACACCCATGGTATATGAATAATATTCATTTCTGTTGAGATAAGGTCCTAGAATTTCACACACTAATTGTATTCAAAGCTTTGGCCTATTTTGATGAATAAGAGTTTAGAACATGGTGGGCCCCACCAAGAGGTCTGAGTGATGTCCAAGAATATAAGATCTCTATGAAATAAATAAATTCAAATTATTTGAGCTTCGAATAATTGGTATTGAATTTATTTATTAATTTTTTTTGAAATATATGAATGGAATTTATGGAAAATTTTATACTAACGAATATTATATTAGTATTCAAGGTTCATTGAATATTTTGGGGAATGAAAATTCAAGTTCGATGGATCAATTTTATCATGTAATATATTTATTATATTATATGTAATAGATAAAAATATAAAATATATTTATTTCTTAGTAAGACAATCATAAGAAGTTATTTATAGATTATTTAGTGGGTAATACATATCTAGGGGATAGAGATCCATTTTTTGGTATTATATAGTTTTCTATATAAGTGGGAGGAGGCTCTCCTTGATGGAACTATTTATCACTTGATTTTGATACCCACTCCCTCCTCTATTTTGAATCATAGAGAGAGAATCTATCAATCCAAGCAACTGATCTGAGTTATCCTTCTCATATTAGAGGATCAATGTAGCTTTGATCATTGGGGTGTTAAAGGCATCATCAGATATTCGACATTCCCACAGACTTTAATAGTGCATTTGGATGATATAGAGGGATACATATTTGGTTCCTTTGAGAAATGGTCACTGGTGAAGATCATTTTTTGAATGCGTCTTAAAATTGATCAAGGTAATTCTTTGATTAAATTTTCATGATAAGAAATATCACAAAGTATCCTTGGGCCTTTATACCAGGTTTCACATCATTGGATTCAACATACTTAAATCTATTGAAAATGAAAAATTTTAATTTCTTGGACCATATTGTAACACCATTAGATTTTATGAATTTTTTTCTAATAGATTAAACTTATTCGATTTCTTGCATTAAACGTAACACAGAGTTTTAATGAACCACAATATACTACTAATATTATTACTTAAACATGATTGTTTTAACCATGCCATTAAATATAGCATTATAAATATGAATAACCAATTTTTGTAAATTAATCATAGGTTTTCGTATATAAATAAAACATATTGATAAAAGTACATAATTTTTAGTATTTCCTTTAAATACTTCGAAAATACATTTCGTCTAAAAAATGATTTTTCATTGATTTTTGAGAAAAAATTATAAAATTATTATTTTTTAACTTTTATTAAATTTATTTTAAAAATTAAATTCATTTTTTTAATAAAAAAGTCAACTTTATCTTATGGTTAATTTTTGATAATTTTCGGGAAAGATTATTTTTTCGATGGATAGTGAAAATACAGATTTTAATTAAAAACTGTCTTTTCATTTTAAGCATGTAAAAAAGTTATATATTGTTTTAAAATAGTTTTAAAGTAATATTAGTTCAATTATATTATTATTAATGCAACTTAATTCATTGGAATCAATTTTATATGGAATAATGACATAAACAATTTATATACTTATGGAAACTTTTCCTTGGAAAACAAATTTTTTATCACATCTGTGGGTTTAATCATAAATTAATTTCTACCATTTATATGATTTTAATTTTTAAAAATTTAATAATTATTGATAATAATAATAATAATAATTATATAATAAGTTAAATTAAATTTTCTCATAGTGAGTTTTAAAATCTGTAAAAATTAATTATCACTACTAAGGTTAAAACAAGTTTACCGCGTGGTCAGACTAAAAATATAAGAGTTAAAATGAACTTAAAATTTTAAAAATTAATACTTAATGTACATATATAGACATTATATCATCTAAGTATTTATAATGCTCTATTTTATATCCGTTTATAATGTTTAAATGATGGGTATAACTTTTACTTTTCAAATAATTCAAAGTGTGTCCTTTACCCCCACTTATAAAAAGTCACCCCTATCCTCTTTTATTCAAACTTAAAAAGAATTTTTTTAGAAAAAACATACCCAAATACCTTCCTTAATTCCATATAAAGGTCATATTTTCCTTATATTTATTATTAATCCCTCATAATAATATTTTTAGTTAAAACCTAAGGAGGTTGTTCAAAGAAGAGGTATCATTATTAACCAAGCATTTTTATTTTATTTATTATTACAAATACTTAAATTTTTATTTAATTAATCTGATATAATAGCATAATAATATAAAATTTATTCCTATATTGTTATGTTAATTTCATAACCTATTTATATTTCCTCTTTTATCAAATAGGAAACGAAACTGTACATCTTTTGTATAGTGGAATACCGTCTCGTGATCCGATGTAATTCGTTTTCCATCAGTAACTCTTACATATGGATATAATTATATATCTAACAAAGTTATATTTTATTTATGAAATAATTATAATTCTATAATTATAATATAAAATCTAACTTCTTACCTTCAAATCCATTAGAAAACGATGATGTCCTTCATGCGTACATGTGGATTATCGCCTCCATGAAGCGATGTGATACAATTTTTGATGTAGTTTATACATGGATGGTATCAAGGATATATTTTAGGAATATATATTATATATATGATATAAAAATTATTCATCAGATGAAAATTAATATTTACTTTTCTTTCATTCTATCCGTTGAGAAAATGGAAACGACGTTCATGCGTATGTATGACCTATCATCTCCATGATTGGTGTAATTAATTTTCTATCAATAAATTTAATTTATTAATATAAATACATATTTAATTTTTATATAATATATTTATATCATTTTTTACATTTATGATATTATGGAACCATCATAAAAGTAAAATTAATGACACTAAAAAACAAAAAATATACTTGAAAAATAAAGTAGTTATTACCTGAACGGTAATTTTAACAAGGAAATGTTAAATTTTTTTCATAAAATGTTATAAGTAAATAATATATGTTATTATATATATGAAAATGGTTATTTAGTATATTTATAATAAATCCATATTTTTTATACAGGAGGTTCAAACATGTATGAAGAAATCCAAAACTTAAGTTAAGGGATTATTGTCTCAAATTGTCTTCTTTGGGACATATGTTATGTCATGAACCTATATTTTTTTTATGTTTATATACTAAAAATTTTACATGTTATTTTATAAATATAACTATTTTAATTCTATTTAATGTTTCAGTTTATGTTATTATTTAATGGGTGTTATGATTTAGAAGTTTCCAATGTGGTAAGGGATGTATAGTCAATCTTTTATTTTCGTGAGACACATGACATATTAACCACTCATTTATTTTGTGTGGAATATATACTAAACCTTTGATATTTTATATCATTAATATAATTATTTTAAAAAAATTTAAGTTTTAATTTTATGTTATTATTTAATAGGTCTTATGATTCAAAAAATTTCAATATGGTAGGGGATTTTCGTGTCACTTTTATTTCCATGGGACACATGCCATATTCCACACTTGTTTCTTCTATATGGTGTATATAATTACCATAAATTTATTTTATGATTCTTATAATTAGAGTTATGGGATATAAATATCTATATATGGATATTTATTTCATGGGGATTATGATTCAAAAGATACCAAGGATGTAAAGGTTTTATGTTACAATCTAATTGTTTGTAAAGATTGTTAATAATTATGATTATGATGAAGATATATTATGATAAATCTCTCAAGAAACCCATGTAGTTTCTTTTAATATAGATATTTATATATAATAATTTATTATCTAACATTTTACCATATTTGTTTACTCAAGAGACCAAAATAATTCTTTTAATAAAAAATTTATTTATTTCTCTCTTCGGTCAAAAACTATCACGAACCAGCCTAGATACCCTAGTACCCTGATACCCACACTAACTTTGACATGGTCTTAAGGGTGTTTTATATCCCCATGGGTTATTTAATAGAACCTATAATTATATAATATCAAACAGGGAATGATTTTTACACAAAACAATGGAATATAAATATACAAGTTGATATGATCAACACTCCAAAAAGAAGAAAGTACCAGAATCATGTAAGTAAAACATACCCAAAACTATAAATCAACACAGTACTCATAATCTAAAAATTTAAAATCTCACACATCTAATATAATGAGTGTATAAAATATCAATTGGTCACTTCTATGACCTGGGCCCCAAAGATCAAGAGTATCCACCACCACAAAGTGGCTTTCCCATTGCTTGGACCTGGGATACGATAATCTACAAACACCTGAAGGAAAAGGTAGGGTGTGATCTATAAATCCTAGTACAGTCTAACCAAGAGTTAAAAAATAAATTCCATTACAATAAACCATATAATATTTTAATTTAAATTAAACAATTAATGACATTAAATTTTCATATTTACAACAAAACATGATTTACTAATCAAAATACGGATGATTTATTAATATAGGTTTCACACAGGCTTAAATGAATATTTTTTATAAAACATTTATATAATACTATAGGAATGAACAAAATTCTTCAATAATTTATGTAATGTATAAATAAGTCAACTAAAACATAGAAACATGTACAAAATCCTCCTAGTAGGATAGTTTCTGGTAATAGGATCCTCACACATCTCATAATGATCACAAATTAAGATAGGTGTGCACACAATAAATCTATAACCCAATAGGGGAATCCATTATGGGAATTCTACAACACAACATGGGACACATATCTAGAAGTCAATCCCCAAATATTTAGTTAGAGTTATAATCATCAATACATTTTTTTGGGATTCAAAATATTAGTGTTCTTATCCCAATTACCCACTAATTACCTAGACTAACATGTGATTCAAAAAAAATAATCAGTCAATCAAGGGAAATCAAATCAATATTTCAATTGACCAATTTTAGTTTTCAACCATCCTATTTATTTGAAAACCAAAACATATGTTTTTTTAAAATTCATGTATTTCCAAAATCATTATTCAATTTAATAATTTTTCTTAAAAACCAATTCCCAATATTTTCAAAAAATTATTTTTAAAATCATGAAATCATTTTTCCCAAAAATCCACACTACATTCCAATTCCATGGAAATTGGGTCTTTCACAAACTCCCTTCTGTTTTAAAATCACATATCAAATCCTTTGGATTTCAAGGTTTTCAAATTATTCAAAAATCATTTGAAATCAATCAAGAAATATAGGGTTTCAATGGTATGGAAAAATTCATATATAACTACCCACATTTAATCACATTGTTAGAGAAAACACGTAAAACAACATTTCCAATGAATAATGAGGTGATATAGATCAAGAAACCCAAGATTGAATCAAGATTCATAAAAATTCATTTTAGATCCATCAATGACATTATGAACTTTCCAAATCCAAGTAAAAGGTAAGGGAATATCAAAATAATCCACATGGGAGAATATCTTCTTACTTAAAAGAGATCAAACGAGATCAACAGTAATTTGATTTACCAAGAAAAGAGGTTAGAGAGCCAATAAATCTTATAAAGAGCCTCCATATGAAATTAAAACTAATTTAGGTATAAAGGGGTGTTATTAATCCTAAATGGGGTTCTCATAATGTTTTATTAATCTTTTGGGGGATCAAAAAGTTGTGTGCATGATTTGCTGGATTAGAAACATGTTTAGTAGTAATCATGCTCCCTAACCATGCTCCCCTACTAGTATTCTATTTTTGGTTCATAGTTTGGATGAATAGTTAAACTAAACATGAAATAACAATTTATTTTACACTATCCCTGGGGTGAATGGTTTGGTGGGGTGGCCACTCAGTTTGGAAAAATTGTGTACCCCTTTCAGTGGATTTCAACAAGGTGTATGGTTTGTCATGCCAAACCGTATGGTTTCCCTAACCATGAAACAACTGTGAATAGATCCATAAGCCTCCAAAATTTTCCAAAAACTTAATAAATGGACCCAAATAAATATCCTATCAAAGAAGGATAATAAATGGGGTCAATAAAAACTTGACAAAGGGTAAAGGGATGTTAAAAACTCACCATTATAAAAACTTTCTATAAACATAAATCCTATTAATAATGATCCATGTCAAAGAGATGAGGAAACTTCTCTCTCATCAGTGCCTCATGCTCCCAAGTCTCATGATAACCAGAACCATGTTTCCATAGCACATATACCAAAGGTATTGTCCTACCACAATGAAAATTTGTCTCATAATCAAAAATCCTCACTAGATACTCATTCATGGATAAATCAGTCTCAACATCAAGATCCTCTTAGATAAAAATATGAGAAAGTATGAAATATAATTTAGAAGCTGTGAAACATGAAACACATTATGGATTAAATTTAACTATTCTAGAAGTGCTAAATGGTAAGAATATTTCCCCACCTTCTCAAAAATCTCAAAAGGGCCTGAAAAACATAGCGTATGTTTTCACGATTTCACAAAATGTTGGTGGTAAAACTGAGGTGAAACCCTCAATAACACCTAATAACCAATCGAAAGCTCCAATGTTCATTGATGATGATCATCATAGGAGTTATATCATCTTTGTGAAATAACCATTCTCTGATGAATCAACTGAATCTTTAAAATTGTCTCTTGGACCAAACTCGGTCGAACTAAGGAAGCTTCACAAATATCCAACTAACACAATGGAGATATACATGACCTTCCATACAAGGCCTCAAAATTAACCATACAAATTTTAGACTAGTAACTATTTTTAAATGAAAACTCAACCATTCCTAAATAGATTTCCTAAGATTCACAAAAGTCAAGAATGAAACATGTCCTTGAGAATCTATATAGTTTGTTCTATCTTTCCATTCATCATTAGATGATATTACCTACCTAAACATTCCTGAGATCCTAGTACCTCTTAGAGTCCTCTCCCAAAGTGAGAAGTAAAATGGGGATCCATATCAAAGACTATAGTAGATTTGTGAAAACCTACAATCTCCTACATAATGGATTTTCCAAGTCCTCATCCATGGTTATATCTCAAACACTAATAAAGTGAGAGGTTTTATAATCATATAGATCATCAACCATATCACATTATTTCCCTATGGGGTTTATGGAAACCCCCAAAAAAAATCCATAGAGATTCCATCCCACTTCCATGTCAGTACTAAAAGTTGAAGAAGTAAACCCAAAGGAATTTGGTTCTTATCTTTGACATGTTGATAGGTATAAAAATAAGAAACAAAGTTAGTGATGTCTTTCCTCATACATGGCCACTGGAATCATCGTCGCATATCATAAAACATACTTATGGTTCTAGGGATCACCACCTACTAGGAATTATGGAAATACCCCATTACATTTTTCGTTATGGATAGAGATTCAACAAACGAATTATTAAGACATAATATTCCCTAAAAAGATAATGTTTACTCATTGATGGTCTCCCCACCATAAAGAGAGACCCTAATACTATATAATTAATCATTATGCAACTGTTCCTAAAGAAAATATCGATAAGAGTAGAGATCAACTTAACAGTTGGTATGAGAACATCATCCTCTTCCTCCTAGACCCCCAAATGCAACTGATCAAAAAGATCTATCAAGTTCCACTCTTCTGATGATTACTTCATGGAATGAGTCATAAGTTTCTTAATTAATGCATTAACTATGATATTTCACTTACCTAGGGTGTAAGAAATGTAAAAATAAAAATACTATAGGTACTCCACCCAATTACTCAATTGGAGGTTCAAATATTTTGGAGAGAATATATAACTAAAGATTTTGGGGTCATAATAAAACCTAAACCTTTTTCTGAAAAGGTAATACTTCCATCTCTTAAGAGATTTCATCAAAGTTTCAAGTTCTAGGTCATTGATCGAGTAATTATTCTCATATGACATAAGATTCCTGGAACCATAGTTTACCATGTGATCACGCTACATAAGAAAACAACCCAAAACCAAATTTGATGTGTCATAGAATACCACATAGCCCATACAAACCTATAGAGGATTCAAAACTGACCCATAAGTCAAAATACATTTCAATTCATCAAAAGGACTCTGACATTTGTAATTCAACAAGAACTTCGCTCCCTTCTGAGTGAGTGGAGTCACTGGAAGAGCCAACGTTGAGAAATACTTAACCAAACTATAGTAATACCATCTTTAGACCAATAATATCCATATCACAATAACATTATCTAGTTTCTCCCATGTTATAAATGCCTTCACCTTCTCAGGATCAATTGAGATTCTATGGTTTGAGACCACATGTACCAATAACTTCACTTCCTATATCTAGAAATTTCATTTTGAAATCATCACATAAAGTCTGTGATCTCTCAATATTTCTAGTAATATTATTAGATGACACATGATCCTCATTAAATTTTGAGTAAACCAAAGTATTATCCATAAATACCACCATTAACAAATCAAGTTACTCATGGAATATATTCATCCAATCCATAAACACCATAAGATAATTAGTTTGGCCAAAGGGAATAACAAGATAATCAAAGTGACTATACCTTCTTTTGAAGGCAGTCTTTGGAATATTATATTCTTTATTTCTAAAATAGTGATTTTTAGACTAATGTTAAATCTTTAAGAACCAATTTTACCTTTTTAGATAGTTAAACATATCATCAATATGTGGTAATGGATACTTTTACTTTATCATAACTCATTTGAGTTTTCAGTAATCAACATAGATGATAAGTGTTCTATTTTCTTTATTCACAAAGAGAATAGTTTTCACCCAAGGTGATACAATCAAGAGTATAAATCCTTTCTATAAATATCATCTATCCAAGTCATTAAATATTTCAACTCTACTGGTTCCATATGGTAAGAAGGAATATATATATAGGCTGAGTACCAGGTAAAAAATCAATAGAGAACTCTACCAATCCTACCTGTGGAATATAAGAGAAACCATAAGGAAACACATAAAGAAATCCAATAATTACTTGAGGGATATCATCACTAAAATATTTCCACTCCAAGTTAAAAATAAAACAATGAAATTACCCTACCCAACTCCAGAAAAGATGGTATAACTTTACTCAGACTCGGGTCCCATTCCCCTTGAAATAAATGAAACACCCCACCAGGTGAAATAAAGGAGATCTACCAAAGATAACATTCAATTTAGGGATTATTATAAATCAATCAATACATACCAAGGATGATGTCAAGAGGTTTCATGTCAAGAACTAAAAAATAATAGGTAAGTTCAAACTCTGATAAGAAGAAAACACAAGGAAAAATTCCCTAATATATCTTCATTCTAAGGGATGTAGTAATATCCATAACATAAGATAAAATCTTCAATGAAATTTTTAGAATGTTCACAATAAAAGTCGATATAAATGAGTGAGATACATCAATATAAAATAAATCATTCACTAATGATGATGCAGAAAATTCCCAACCAGGATTAGTGTATCATTGAGAGGGGGAGGGGGTGAATCTATGACATCTTTTTCTTTTTTATTATATTTCTTGTAAAAAACCTCCACCTCCAATTAAATAATTACCACTTTTCTAAAAAACAAAAAAAAATCACACATCCATAAGAAAACCCATATTTATAAGGTGTAATAATAAAAAAGAGTAGATAACAATTGGAATGGTTTATAAATAATATAATACCACACAATCTACTAGAAAAAAATCCTTTTGTGTGGATATAACAAGTAAGAAATTCCATTTCACTTGTGCAGCATTATGATCAATAAATAGTTCATGTGCTCTTCTATCATGAATGAAGAAAAGTATGTTTTGAAAAAAATTTAGAAACATTCACCAGTTGGTTCCAATTAAATCACTATGATTCTTTAACAAAATAAAATTTTGTAAACTTTAAAACATAAATCTTCACTTTCCTACCCAGCAGTAATTAGAAACAACTTATATAGACTTTGTATGAAATTTGGGTCGGATGGCTCAGTTTGATTCCCTAGTTCGATTCTTTAGTATGGAAAATAAGCATAATAAGAAACTCTTGAAACAATTATGAATTGTTTCTTTATTTCTTATAATTTTTAGTTTGATTGCTTGGTCAGATCCATTAACATATTCCTTACACTTCTTTTGTATGGAAAACTTACTCAAGAAAAATATTTCAGGAATCTTTTCTTTAGCCAACTCTTCCAAAAAAACATTAACACACACTATCTCTTCTAAAAAAGAATAGTGTCAGAGTATGTTATACTTTGACCACTATTTGTAGGTTAACCATAAATAGAATGGGCAGGAAACAAATTTCATTTTCCCACTCAAATAGAGTTCTAGAAACTTGAATTTGACATTAATTTTGACTTCATATTTTACCACTTCGGTACTTTTCAACTCTTCTTGATTCATCTTGAACCGTCTCAAATCATCTCATAAACTCCAACTAGATTAAAATTTATAAACAAAATTCTAGTCTAATACAAATTTTCATTTCGATATATTTTTTCTCTCCGATTGATCATTTTTAAAATGAATGACTTCTCATTCCAATTATCTGTACGAAATGAAAAGGTTTTTTATAAATATTTTTTCAACATATGTAGACATTAAAACTGTAACACCCCAAGATTTTTTGAGATATATTCTTCTTAATATCTTTCATATCCTCTGTTTTATGCTACACTAAGATTATCTTTCTCTATACGCAACACCGTATTAGCTTACAGTATACACAACACTATTCTTGGACCGTATTACACACAATTTCAAGTTCGTTTGATAGTAGTTATTCTACGCAACATTGAGTCTATATATATATATATATATTCAATTTATAAATGAAATATGGTTGTATTATGTTATACACAACAAAAAAAGAGTCTTTCACTACACGTAACCCTAACTTGGCTTGCATTACACGCAATCACGACCTTCCTCTATAGCGTGTGTTGTACACAATACCGAGTTTCACTAAACAACGATATATGGTTATAATATTATTATGAACTAGACATTATAAATAGTATTAACTACATTTTTAATTTTATAACATTATTATTCACCTTACACATTTTCTAGAACATGGTATGAGAACAAAATAAATTTTTCGGGTAAAATAAGTATTTTTCAAAAAATGTAGTTTTGCTGCCTTTTGATGGCACACCCATTTTAAATACAATTTTTGACAAGTTTATAAGTTCTATTTTAGAAAACAAACTTCTTCTTTTGAATCAGGATATAAAAATTTATATTGGATAAAGTTTTGATATTTTTCAGACAACGTTCTTATTTTGATGAATAGTAAAAACACGCTAAATTTTACTTAAAAACAACTTTTTTCATTGAGAAAATTTATATTGTTAAATTATAATAGTAAATTGTTTTAAAGTATAAATAGAATATATTTTTACCATATAATATAATGTATGTCATTATCATTGATTTAACATTGAATTCGTAGGTTAAATCAATTCAATCTTTTGCAATGTTTTAAAAAAAACACGTTTTTTTACAACGGGATTAATTTTAAATTAATTACTGCAAATTCTGTGTTTTGAATTTGGAAAAATATATTCCATATTTGGAATCAATAGGACCAAATTATGTTAATAGACTACTTTTTATTTTTGGGCATTATGAATAGTAACTACGGTAAATTTTATTTACCACACTTAAAGGTAAATTAGGTAATTAAGGGTAAAAATAATATTATAAAATTACCCTAACACTTGTCGTAATATAATTGGATGATTATATTTCATCTTAAGGCATATTTGGGTCTAAATGGAATCCATTTGAACCCAATTGGATGTGATTACTCTAATTTATTTTATTTTAAAGAAAGGGAAATATGTCTCACTCAAACTTTAATAATTAGATTATTTTTTACATAATATAATTTCGATTATAAATACTCATTTGAAAGCTAAAATGTTTTTATTTATCATGGTAATTTATTTTTAATTTTTAATAAATATTTATTTACCTTAATAGCTTATACATTAATGATGTAGAAATTATTTATTTAGTCAAAAATCAATAATATAGTTTTTATTAAAATAATAATACCTATCAAAAGGACTCGAAACTTGACAAAACATTATTGGTAGATTATATATATACCATAACCATCAAAGGGTCTATTTTTGGACCATTTGGAGCCTTATAAAATATATTAGGACATTTATATTATTTTATTCTAAATGATGTCAAAGATGTCACCTTCATAATTTAATAAATATATCAATTTAAATGTTGTGATTTTAAGATGATAAATTCGAGTGAAAATATTATTGTGAAATATATTATATTTATATTCATCATAGGATTTTATTTTTAATTTTTATGCAACTAATAAGTATATTAAATGATTATACAAAAATGATGTAGTAATTGTTTTATTAAGAGAAATATCAAATAAATGGTTTTATAAATATTAAAATAAACAATATATGAACTAATTAATGTTCTACACAAATTTAATAGATTAATATGACATGTTAGGAATCTATTAAAAATTTTGGTTTGAATATATTCTATGAGTGTATTTTATTTAAATTCAAATAAATGAATAGTGTCAAAATTAACACTATTCTTATTTTATAAAAATAAAATATTATTAAATTGTTTAAAAATCACATAAATATTTAAAAATAATAAATTGAAATTTATATGGTATAAAATTTCATAAAGTACCAAATTATTGATAATTCACAACACACAAGTTATTATTTATAACAATTTAAAATTTAGAATATTATTACCATGAATAAGGTTAAATAAATAAAATAAGGATAAATCAAATTCATAAGGTTTAAAATAATTTCCCAACATGTCTAAATTTGATTTGTTGATGAGATTACAACCCTATCTTACCTCATCTCCGAATTTGAGTCACTTTTGAATTTTTTAATTGGGGTTTGAATTTATTATAAATTATTATTTTTGAGGTTTCCAAAAGTGCCCCTCTCTTCCCTTATAAAAGGGCACCTCCTCCCTCTCTTCCTCACACCACTTTGAGCCTTAAATCTCAACCAAACCCTGAAAAATTATCTTCTCCACTTCCCTAGAAACCTACTAGAGGTCCTGGTCTTATTCCAAGACCAACTTTAGTGCCCTAAGTGGAGGTTAAGAGGAGGCGTGTCGAAGAAGAGGTAATCTCTTCTACCAATTATTTCAATTTTCTTTATTCTTATACATCCTTTTATTTAGTTTTTTCATTATAAATTAATAACATTAATATAAATAATATACTAATATGTTATTATAAATATGAAACAACCCTATTTCACCTTCTACCCATCCTACAAAAAACGAAATCACCGAGCATGTGCACGTACGGAATACCATCTCCACGTCGTGGTGTAATCTGTTTTTCCACCAACACCTTACTTGGATGGGTATAATGGTGTAAAGAATAAATACATATATGGTTATTATAACATGATACTAATTCTGATATATTATATTATCCACTCTAATTCCATTCAATAATTATGGGAACGATATCATTGCTCGGTCGTACGTACGGATTACCGTCTCCACGACGCGATGAGATTCATTCTCCAAGTTAACCATTAAAGAATGATTATAAAGTATATATATTAAATAATCATGAAATATATGACATATTAATTATAATGGAATTATGTATATGTTATGTACTTACTTCCATTCAATTTAATAAGGAAATGAAAACAGTGTCCATGCGTATGTACGGCCTACCGTTTCCATGAACGGTGTATTTATTTACATTTATCAATCTATTATATATATGTATATTCTGAATATATATTATATATAAATAATTTTTTACATTCTAGAAGTAAGTAATCATGATCTAAGTAATCATATGAATAATTACAAGTCAAAACACGAACGATAAATGAAACGATTTTACCCAAAACGCTACTTTAACATGGAATTGACAAATGAACGGGTAATATAAAGTCGTAAGTGAATCATATATGATAAAATAAATATTATTGTGGTTCTGTTATAAGTTAATAATAATTTTAAACCCACTATACAGTGGTCTCAGACACATACAGAAGAAATTGGACATAAGGTAAGGGATAATTTTTCAATCTCATTTTTATCTGAGATTGCTTATACGTAAGTATTTACTGGGGTTATATTTTTCATCCATGTCCATAAAAATGTTTTCCATAAAGTGTTTAATATTATTACATGTATGTTTAAAGTTTTTTTTACCCCTCTATGACTTTTACTTTGTGTTATGGAAGGAATCTTTCTTTTGTTTACCATACGTGGTACTTTTTGACTCTTTCGTTAAAATTACGAGGAGAGTGTTTTTTTAACATATACGGCAAGAACGGATTTTCACATTTTTATAACACCTAATTTTCATGAAGCTTACTCTATAAGATTTCATGACTATTTTCAACAAAATCCTTTTCTTTTAAAATTTTATGGCATTTTTTGAAAAGAAAATGATTTTGAAGAAGAAAGGATATTTTCCTCAAGAATTCATTTCAAGTGTTTTATCAAAACCATTTTCCATCTAAGATGACATTATTTCATATGTGTATGTTTCAAGTATAATGTCTCTATTATTTACATGGTTTCACTTTTCTTATGATGAAATGATATCCATTTGTTTTATATAGATTATGTTATGATGGGATGATGTTTATGAAACCCATTTTATTCTTTGGATTATGATTAATGATTTATGTTTATTTTGTGGCACTAGTAAGAATGATTTTATTATGAGATGGGTGGGACCTATATCTCCCTCAAATGAATTGGGTAAAGATTTATATCTCATGAGATAGACATGGCTAAAATGACAAGTTAATCTGGTTCAGTGATACAGGACTGGAACGAGGAGTGAACTCGAATCAGTAAGGGACTTTGTCCACTATGATGGTCTTGGTAGCAATGCCTTAGCTACTATGGAAATAATATCATGTACTTAATGGTTTTCCACAGTTACATGTTTTATTCCCCATGATATTTTTGTATGATTGATCCATTATGATCTATGTCTTACGTACTGCCATGTTTTATGCTCATGATTTTGATGTTTAAACATTATGTTCATGTTTTTTTTAATTAAAATGTATACGGTTTGTTTTATTTTCTCTATGATTACCCTTACTGAGAATTTGATCTCACCCTTTATATTTTTTATTTTCCCTAGGATATAAAGAAAGGTTTTAGGTAAGAAAACAAAAAGGGGAGATCTTTACGGGAGATGTTGAAGATCTTTCACCATGATTAGAAGATTATGTTCCATGTTTCCAAAGACGCTAAACTAATACGGTCTTTGGGCATTTGTTTTTTTAATGTATTAATTATTCCGAAAAATTAATGTAATGTCTATATACATCAAGATTTGGGTCTCTACATTTGGTATCAGAACAAAAGTTTAGTTAAACTTTGGAAACTAGGATGCAAAAACTTTAGTGAGATCCCTATAGATATTTCTAAGGTATGTCTAGGGATGTCCCTAAGGTTAAGTATAAGTATAGGTTATAGTCCTAGAATTATGGTAACGATCATAGATTTAAACCTACGTTCTTAGATATTTATGGTACACCCCCTTTATTATGTTGTTTTCCTAGAATGATTTTTGCCTCTCACACTATTCTTTTTGGGTTTTAGAAAATGGCTGGAAAGAGGAATATTCATGTTAATGTAGAATATGATGGACAATGGAATGATATTATTCATAAGCTACCAAATGAAACATGATTTAGAAGTAAAAACATCATTATTATTCCTAATCAACAATCTCATAATATGATTAATAATCTCAACTTTGGTAAGTTTTCCGACTTAGCTAATAAGAGAAAGATAGAGTTTCATGATGATCATAGAGGAAGGAAAGTTAAATTTTCCTCATGTAAATCATGTTGGAAGAGACACCAAGGAGAATGTTTCAAAGGAACTGGAAGATGCTTTGGGTGTTGAAAAGAAGGACACAAAGATAGTAATTGCAAAGGAAAAGGTTCAGTTAACACAATGGACAAGGATAATGGTATTGTTAAGACATCAACAATGGTTAAATGTTTTAAATGTGGAATGTATGGGAATTATGAAAACCAATTACCTAAGGGAAAATCTCATGAAGATAATCAGCATGGTCGCATGAGTAATATTTATGTTGATGATGATGAAGCCACTACAAATGATATATGAGATGAAAGAAGTGTTGAGGAATAAAATGATGAATCTCAGTAAATGGTTTGAAAAGGTAGTGGAATGATTGCATGTTTATCAAGAATAATGTATGGTACTCTAAGGATTGTTACATTGTTGTCTTTCCTTGAGTATTTGAAAGTATATGATGAATGGTACCGATAACCATGAAAAGTGATTGAAATATTTTTGGAAAGTAGATGATATGTGAATAATGAAGGGATAAGGATAAAATAATATGTTTGATAGTATTAATGAGCTCATGACTGATAAAAGGACTAAGTGATATCATGGTTTGAGTATATAGAAATTTTGGGATATTGGTATGTGGAAAGAGTTACCTTTTGATGACGTTCATGTTTTCACTAATGTTCTACGGTAATTTATGTTTCAAGAGAATAAATGATTAAGGTATTCACATGTTTGGAATGAACATGATATATCTTATGATATATGGGGGATAAATGATGGTATTCAAGTGCTTGTTATGTGACCTTTCCAGTAATCTTTTACTTTATACTATGAGATTGGACAGATGTATTTTGGATAAGTCTAAATATTGGAATGGATTATGTTGGACATCAGATAGTATTGTTTAAGGATAGAACTTTTTTTCATATTATTTCTGTAATGTTATAATAGTGTAGTTTTAGAAAAAGGACAACCTGTAGAATGAGAAACAACCCATCGCACCGGGCAAGGATGTGGGAATCAAACCCACAACCAAAGTGCGACATGCCTTTATTTCCTACCACTGGCCAACATGAAGTCCCTAGTTAGTATAAACTAGTTTTAATTTATTTATTGGTATGATATATGAAGTATAAGTCCATTTTAGGAACCATATATAGTTAATCTCACCATAGATGGACTTATGTATATTTAATAGATTTTGCTAACCTTTTTTTTGAGACAGATGGAATGACCTATCATTATATTTCATGATCCGCTAACACTTCATGAATGACAAATTCAACTTCATTTCTTTAAGAGATGAAGTGTAAATTGTTCAAGGAATGACCAACGGTGAGATTGTACCAAAATCAATTAAGTATTTATTCTAATTCCCATTTTCAACTTTAGAGAAATGGTCTTGAAAACCAAAAACATTGTCCTATATGGTAGCATAGATCATCACAAATTTATGGCTTTGTGATTGTTGGTTGTTTCATAGCCATGTTCTTTACCACTCTCCATTAGAACTTGACTGTTAGATTTCTCTTCCATATCCATATTTTCACTTATGTTCACCTATGTGGGAACCCAAGTGATGGGTTAATTTGGGTATCCGTTTTGTTTCTAACGTTCATTTTTAAAATGAAGTTTTAGTATTCCATTTTATGATGTGGGTTACTATGAAGGAACTCTCGAGTAATAAACCATTTATAACCCCGATGAATTTCGAGGATGAAAATAATTTTAAGGGGGGTAGAATGTAACACCCCGAGATTTTATGAGATATATTCTTTTTAATATATTTTATATCTTCTATTGCATCCTACACCAAGATTATCTTGCGCTATACACAAAACCGTATTAGCTTGCAGTATATGCAACACTATTCTTGGATCGTGTTACACACAATTTCAAGTTAGTTTGATAGTAGTTATTCTATGCAACTTTGAGTGTGTGTATATATATATATATTAAATGTATAAATTAAATATGGTTGGATTCTGTTATATGAAAAAACAAATGTGTCTTTCACTACACGCAACCCTGACTTGGATTGCATTACACGCAATCGCGACCTTCCTCGATAGCGTGTGTTGTACGCAATACCAGGTTTCACTAAACAATGATATATGGTTATAATATTATTATAAACTATCCTTTATGAATAGTATTAACTACATTTTTAATTTTATAACATTATTATTCATCTTAAATATTTTCTAGAACATGGTATGCGAACAAAATAAAATTTTTGGGTAAAATAAGTGTTTTGTTTTTAAAAAATGCAGTTTTACCGCCTTTTGATGGCGCACCCATTTTAAATATAATTTTTGACAAGTTTATAATTTCAATTTTACAAAATAAACTTTTTCTTTTGAATCAGGATATAAAAATTTACATTGGATAAAGTTTTGATATTTTTCTGACAACATTCTTATTTTGATGAATCGTAAAAACACGCTAAATTTTACTTAAAAACAACTTTTTTCATCGAGATAATTTATATGGTTAAATTATAATATTAAATTGTTTTAAAGTATAAATAGAATATATTTATACCATTTAATATAATTTATGTCATTATTATTGATTTTACATTGAATTCTTAGGTTAAATCAATTCAATCTTTTACAATGTTTAAAAAAACCCGTTTTTTTCGACAACAGCATTAATGTTAAATTAATTACTGCAACTTTTGTGTTTTGAATTTGGAAAAATGGATTCCATATTTGGAATCAGTAGGTCTAAATTATGTTAATAGTCTACTTTTTATTTTTGGGCATTATGAATAGTAACTAAAGTAAATTTTATATACCACAGTTAAAGGTAAATTAGGTAATTAAGGGTAAAAATAAAATTATAAAATTACCCTAACACTTGTATTAATATAATTGGATGATTATATTTCATCCTAAGGCATATTTGGGTCGAAATGGAATCCATTAGAACCCACTTGGATGTGATTAAGACCTTTAATTTATTTTATTTTATAGAAATTGAAATATGTCTCACTCAAACTTTAATAATTAGATTATTTTTAATATAAGGGTATATAGAATATAATTTCGATTATAAATACTCATTTGAAAGCTAAAATGTTTTTATTTATCATGGTAATTTATTTGTAATTTTTAATAAATATTTAATTACCTTAATAGCTTATACATTAATGATGTAGAAATTATTTATTTAGTGAAAAATCAATAATATAGTTTTTATTAAAATAATAATACCTATAAAAAGGACCCTAAACTTGAACAAAACTTATTGGTAGAGTATAGATATACCCTAAGCATCCAAGGGTCGATTTGTGGACCATTTGGAGCCATATAAAACAGATTAGGACATTTATATTATATTATTTTAAATGATGTCAAAGATGTAACCTTCATAATTTAATAAGTATATCAATTTAAATGTTGTGATTTTAAGATGATACATTCGAGTAAAAATATTATTTTAACAGGTATTATATTTATCTTAATTATAGGATTTTATTTTTAATATCAAATAAATGGTTTTATAAATATTAAAATAAACAATATATGAACTAATTAATGTTATCCACAAATTTTCTATATGAATATGACATGTTAGGAATCTATTAAACATTTTGGTTCGAATATATCCTCTGTATGGATTTTATTTAAATTCAAATAAATGAATAGTGTCAAAATTTACACTATTGTTATTTTAAAAAAATAACATATTATTAAACCATTTAAAAATCACATAAATATTTAAAAATTATAAATTGAAATTTATATGGTCTAAAATATCATAATGTACCCAATTATTGATAATTCACAACACATAAGTAATTATTTATAACAATTTAAAATTTAGAATATTATTACCACGAATAAGATTAATTAAATAAAATAAGGATAAATAAAATTCTTAAGGTTTAAAATAATTTCCCAACATGTCTAAATTTATTAGTTGATGATATTACAACCTTATCTTACCTCATAGCTGAATTTTAGTCACTTTGGAAGTTTTTATGTGGGTTTGAATTTATTATAAATTAATATTTTTGAGGTTTCCAAAAGTGCGCCTCTCATCCCTTATAAAAGGGAACCTCCTTCCTCTCCTCCTGACACCACTTTGAGCCTTCAATCTCGACCAACCCCTACCAATTTATCTTTTAAACTTCCATAGAAATCTACTAGAGGTCCTGGTCTTCTTCCAGGACCTACTTTAGTGCCCTAAGTGGAGGTTAAGAGGAGGCGTGTCGAAGAAGAGGTAATCTCTTCTACCAATTCTTTCAAGATTATTTATTCTTATTCTTCATCTTATTTAGTTGTTTCATTATAAAGAAATAGCATTAGTATAACTAATATACTGATATGTTATTATAAATATTAAACAACCCTATTTCACCTTCTACCCATCATATGAAAAACGAAATCACTGCGTGTGCATACATACAGAATATCGTCTCCACGCCGTGGTGTAATATGTTTTTCCACCAACACCTTACTTGGATGGGTATAATGGTGTAAATAATAACTACATATATGGTTATTATAACATGATACTAATTTTGAGATATTATATCATCCACTCTAATTCCATTCAATAATTATGGGAACGATATTATTGCTCATGCATACGTACAGATTACCGTATCCACGAAGCGATGAGATTCATTCTCCAAGTTAACCATTCAAGAAAGATTATAAAGTATATATATTAAATAATCTTGAAAAATATGACATATTAATGATACTGGACTTATGTATATGTTATTTACTTACTTCCATTAAGTTTAATAAGGAAACGAAAATAGCGTTCATGCGTACGTACGGCCTACCGTCTCCATGAACGGTGTATTTCTTTCCATTTATCGATCTATTATATATATGTATATTCTGAATATATATTATATACAAATCATGTTTTAAATTCTGGAAGTAAGTAATCATGATCTATGTAATCATATGAATAATTACATGTCAAAACACAGATGATAAATGAAACGATTTTACCCAAAAGGCTACTTTAACATGGAATTGACAAATGAACGGGTAATATAAAGTCGTAAGTGAATCATATATGATAAACTAAATATTATTATGGTTCTGTTACAAGTTAATCATAAGTTTAAACTCACTATATATGGGTCTTGGACACATATATAAGAAATTGGACATAAGGTAAGGGATAATTTTTCAATCACATTTTTATTCGAGATTGCTTATACGTAAGTATTTACTGGGGTTATATTTTTCATCCATGTCCATAAAAATATTTTTATTAAAATGTTTAATATTCTTCCATGTATTTTTAAAGTCATGTTTACCCCTCTATTAATTTTACTTTGTGTTATGGAAGGAATATTTCTTTTGTTTACCATACGTGGTACTTTTTTGACTTTTCTGTTAAAATTACATGGAGAGTGTTTTTTTAACTTATACAACATGACCAGATTTTTACAGTTTTATAATGCCTTATTTTAAGGAATCATACTCTACAATATTTCATGACTATTTTCAACAAAATCCTTTTCTTTCAAAATTTTATGGAATTTTTTGAAAAGAAAATGATTTTGAAGAAAAAAGGAAATTTTCCTCAAGAATTCATTTCAAGTGTTTTATCAAAACCATTTTCCATATAAGATGACATTATTTCATATGTGTATGTTTCAAGTATAATGTCTCTATAATTTAAATGGATTCACTTTTCTTACGATTAAATTATATCCATTTGTTTTATATGGATTATGTTATGATGGGATGATGTTTATGAAACCCATTTTATTCTTTGGGTTATGATGAATGATTTATGTTTATTTTGTGGAACAAGTAAGAATGATTTCATTATGAGATGTGTGGGACCCATATCTCCCTCCTATGTATTGGGTAAAGATTTATATCTCATGAGATAGACATGGCTGGAACGACAAGTTAATCTGGTTCAGTGATACAGGACTGGAATGAGGAGTGAACTCGATTCAATAAGGGACATTGTCCACTATGATGGTCTTAGCAGAAACTCCTTGGTTACTATGGAAATCATATCATGTGATTAATGGTTTTACATAATTACATGTTTTATTCCCCAGGCTATTTTAGTATGATTGATGTTCCATTATGATCTATGCCTTACGTACTGCCATGTTTTATGCTCAGGATTTTTATTTTTAAACATTATGTTCATGTTTTTTTAATTCAAATGTATATGGTTTATTTTATTTTCTCCATGCTTACCCTTAATGAGCATTTGAACTCACCCTTTATATGTTTTCTTTTCCCTAGGATATAAATACAGTTTTTAGGTAAGAAAACAAAAAGGGGAGATCATTACGGGAGATGTTGATAATCTTTCACCATGATTAGAAGATTACGTTTCGAGTTTCCAAAGAAACTAAACTAATACAGTATTTGGGCATTTGTTTTTTTCATGTATTAATTATTCCTCAAAAGTAATTTAATTTCTATGTATTTCAAGATTTGGGTCTCTACAAAAACCCCTCAAATTTTTTTTTGAAACAACTTCAAAACATTTCACCTATTTATTCATATGGTTAAAAAATCCCCAGATAGATAATACATCATCGAATGAAGTCCATCGTCCAATGAGTTACCAGTGTCAACATTTGTCTAATGGATCAGTGTCTATTTACCTTGTTTGTGTCAGTTTTAAAACTTATAAAATGAATCTTGAAACAATTGAATACAAACTTTTTATATTTTTTTTGAATATATTGTTGTGATTCATCTGATTAATCAATCTCAACTACTCCAACATATTAATTAGAATCAATAAATTATCTTATTTTCCTCCCAAAACAATTAGGATCTTCCTCCAATAGAACTCTGCATCTTATTCCTTATTTATACCAATAATTTCTTTGATAGATCAATGTCAGAAATCCTCTGATGGATTGATGGAACATAATGTCCTATGGACTGATGTATCAAAGAATCATTTTACTCTATCTTCTCTATCATTGACTATAGATATTATGGATATGTTTTTTAGTGGATTGGATAGTTTGATGAAATGGATAGTCTGATGGATCATTCGATCAATACTTTTGATCATAGAAACTTCAAACATCCCAGACTTTAGCCAAATTCTATGTCTGGTGATTCTCACACCGATGGACTGTGACTGGATAACTTTAACTTCGTAATCTCTCTTCTTCAAAAAAATCCAGCTTGTATAATGAATTATTTTATTTTGAATATGTTAGGATCATAATATCATCATATTAATTACAAAACCTTTTCTCCTCCTTTCTTTTACAATAGTTTGATCACAAGTTATTTCATACAACTTATGATATTGAAAACTTATGAAATGACAATGTATCATCATATTTAGTATCAAATACATTGAGAGACATTTAAAATCTAATACAACTACTAACTGAAACCAAAAAATTCATTATAGACACAACGTGATCCTAAAAAAATTCATTTAGAAAAAACATTCAGAACAGAAAACTAAAACTGATGGACTCTCTTATCAACAATGTGTTAGATATTTTGAGTCTGGTAAAATTTTTGTCTAATCATCAAAACATAAAAAGTGAATTGATTTTTAAGAATTAAAAAAAACAGCACAAACTTATTCCATTATATGAAAACAACATCCATCTAAATTGTTCCCAATATAAGCTATAGTAAGGTACCTCTTAGGGTCACTGGACCCACATCCTCTTCCTCTTGATATTCTTTCACTACGTGAAGAATATTTGTTCAAGATGTATCTGGATAGAAACCCTTTTATCATGAAGAATTTTATTAAAATGCAGTATTTTTAAGTGATAATTAGATTTTTCCACTATATAGAGAAGAAAAGATAGGGAAGAACTTCTATTGGTGACCTGAGTGATCACAAAAACCAAAAATATTGGGTGATTCAGTAAAAACCCATTTTAAATTCTCAAACATTTCACACTATATGCAAGTAAATGTTCTTCTTTCAGACATTTTAAGAGGTCTGGAAGATAACTTATATCTAGATTCACCACACTACTCATCACACTTTATCTTTCCCTTGAAGTAATTCACCAAAATTCCACTAGGAGAAATTGGAAATCCTATCAACCCTGAATTTCATGGCAGATAAATCTCAGTCACAAACACTATTTCTATTACATCATTATGAGAAGTGATATTTAACATGAATAATTTATATTGGATGTTATCACTAAGAAACATCTCAAATCATTGACCCTTCAGTTTCTCATTAGTTACAACCGTAGGGGAAAATTATATAATCTTAGAAAAATGGTTCGATACTGTATCACAGTCTTGTAACCCTGATGGAGGTTAAGGAACACTATATAATTTTCCAATACCATAAACTATAGATAGAAATTATATGTGGAAGGAACTGTAAAGTCCTTCCGTAATAAGACTTCATGATTCTTTTTAGTCACCATCGAATCCCACCATCTCTTGATGGGCCTTTTCAGCATGAGGGCAGTACATTTTACCTTAATCGAATTAGGTGTTTCCAAGAACTCAAAAAGAATATATATATTTTTATACTAGTACTCAAAATCATAAGTATAATTAGATCATTGGAAATAAAGTGTCTTTTGGAAAATAAGCTCCTGACAACGACTCTAAGATTCGACCCATTGAGGTTTCACAACTGGAGCCTAAACAGGAACGGGTGTTGGTGACTGTCCCAAAGCTTGGACATCACGCACCAGTATCTCAAAAATGTTATTGTCCACTAGAGTATTTTACCACATTGGTTCATGAGTATCTTTCTCAATATGGTTTTTCTAAACCCCCCTAGTGACTTGAGGCTCATTATGATGAGAAATGGCTAGGCATTCACTCACAACTACCTCCGAAGTCCCAATAATCCTATATCCTATATACCAGGATATCCCAACTACCGACTTATATCAATAAAAGGTCCATAAAATAATACATATGATACCAATTTGTGATGAACTAGACTTGATACCCTGGTACCTTGATACTCAATCCAACCCTGACATGGCCCAAAGGGCGTTCTGGACCCCCATGGGTTGGTTACTAGCACCTAACATCATAGAAGATTAGAAGGGGAAATTTTTTCCACAAAAAAAAAAGAATATAAATATACATGTCAGTATGTTCAACACTACAAAAAATAGGATGTACCAAAATCAAACTGGTAAATCAAACCCAAAATAGTACACCAACAATGTACCCATCATCTACCATGATAAACGCTTAGATATCACAAGCAACAAGTGGAAAATAAATCCCCTTGTCACCTCCTTCACTCCAAGTCCCAAAGATCAAGAATATCCTCCACCAACAAGTGACACTTTTCCCTTTTTTAGACCAGTCATAAGATAATATATATATTTCCAAAACCAAAGGTATGCTGTGATCTATAAATCCTTTTAGGTCTACACCAAGTGAGACATAATAAATTCCATGAGAGTATACCACATATTATACGAATTTAAATAAAAAAAATCATGAAATGAAATTTACATATTAAAAAACATGATTTGATAATCAAAAAATGGAATATATATCAAAATATATTTCACATAGGCTTAAGTGGACATTTTTAATAAAACATTTATATAATGTAGTTGGTATGCATAAAATTGTTCAGTAATCAATGTAAAGAATGAAAAAGTCAATAAAAACGTAGAACCAGGAAAAAAATACCCATGGAAAGTTATTTTTAGGTAATAGGATCCCCACACATCTCATAATGATCATGAATCAACATAGTTTTACACACAATAAATATACACCCCAATAGGGGAACCCATTATGGGGAGTCTACACCCCAATAGGGGAGCCCATTTCTTACAGTCATGCCACAACTATTTAGTTAGATTTGTAATCGTCAATCCATTTTTAGGGATTCAGAGTCCTAACATGATTTCCACTGTTAACCACTAATTACTTAGAATAACATGCGCTTCAAATAATGAATCCATCAATCAATTAATCAAAGGAAAACAAATCAATCTTTCAATTTCAAAATTTTAGTCTTCAACATACCTTTTTATTTCAAGACAAAACAGAAGTTTTTATCGAATTTACTCCTTTAAAAAATAATCTTTCAATTTAATAATTTCTCTCAATAATCTGTTCTCACTCATTTAAAAAAATCAAATTTCAAAACATACTATAATTTTACTAAAAAATACACCTGAAATTTTAATTCCATTGAAATTGAGGTTTTTCAAAAACTACATGTCCTTTTAAAATCACACATAAAATAATTTAGATTATGGGGTTTTTAAATCATTTATAAAATCATTCCAAATAAATCAATAAATATAAGGTTTCAATTGTATGGAAAAAGTCAAATGGAACCACCTACCTTTAATCACACAGTCAGAGACAACACTTGTAACATGATCTTCATTGAAGAATGAGGTGAAGGAGATCATGAAACAAAAACAAGAATCAAGATCCATTTAAATGGAGTTTATAAAAATTAGTAACATAATGATCTATCAAAATACATGGAAGAGAGAAGATAATATTTTAAGAATCCATGTGAGAGTAGATCTACATACTGAAAGTAGGTCAAACGAGATCAACTGTGCTTCAATCCATAAATATAAGAGGTCATATATCCAATAAATCCTCTATAGATCCTTCAAAATAAAGGAAAACTTATTTAGGTCTAAAGGGTGTGTTATGAATCTTAAAATGGGGTCCTAATTTTTTTAATTAATTTTTTTTGTGGATTAAAAATCTGTGCACGCAGTTTGTTGGAGAGGTTGCACAGTTTGCAGTAATCATGCACCCTAACCATGTACTCTATTGGTCTTATTTTTATGGTTCATGGTTTTTACACATGCTTAAACTAACTGTGTGCCAAATATTCATTTACCACTATCCATGGGGTGCATATTTTGGTTGGGTGTCCACAGGACTTGGAAAAATCGTGCACCCTCTTATGATGGAATTCACTAAGGTGCACATTTTTCTAGGCCAAACCACATGATTTTACCTAACCATGTTCCAATCATGGATATCCCCATGGGCTTCCACAATTTTCAAAAAAATCTTGAAATAACCCCAAAAAAAGACCCTATCAATGCACGATCCAAACAAGGGTCATGAAATACCATAAAGAAGGTAATGAGATGTTACAACAATAATTTTTCTTCATTATACATGTTTTATAAAAAGGTTTCAAATTTATTTTTTACTATTATCCAGTGATGGTTTAAAATTACTTTTACTTTTTTTTAAAAAAAAATTTATAAAATGTTTTAAAATTAATCTTCATTTTATTTTCGAACAGGGTACTTTTGAATTTTTTCCAAAACTGTGAAATGAATATTTGTTTTAATATGTATGGTATGATTGATATCTTATTTTGTTAGGACAACATAATGATTTTTAGATTCCATAATAATTTTCCAAGGTTTTTTTCAAAGAATTTTTTTCTTTAATATTTGGGAATTTCTTTTATTTTAAAGAATTTATTTCAAAATGGAAAGGATATTTTTCTCAACTATGTTTTAATGATCTTTTTACAGAATTTCTGTTAATAAATGACAACAAACCTTTGTGGTTATTATGTTTTACTATGGATATGATCCAATGGTACGATCTTTATTCTTTATCTTGATGGTTTATGTTTATGTTTTTTTATGAAAATATGTTTATAACACTCGTTTATTTTCCATAGGTTATGATATGATGAATTGATGAAATGTTTACGAAACCCATTTCTTTTCCACATGTTATTCCGTGATGAAATATTTATGAAACCCATTTATTTTCATTATTTCTAATGTGATTAATTTTTTATAATCCCATGTAACATAAATATAGGAATTATGTGATGGGTGGGACCTATATCTACCTCCAATGCATTAGGTAATGATTGATATATCATAAGATAAACAAAGTTGGAATAGAGAGTGAATCCAGTTTAATAGGGTAATTTTTCAACTATGATAGTATTGGTAGTGAACCTTGACTACTATGATGGTTTGGGGAGTGAACCCATTCAGCTATGATAGTCTAAGAGATGAATTTGACTACTAAGGATATGATTTTATATGCTTATGTGTATACCACAAATCCATGTCTCATGCCTATGTTTTTCTCTCATAGATCATTTTATTTGATTCCATTATGATTTATATCTTTTGAACTATCATGATTTATAACATGACTCATGTTTATGATCTATGATTTGTAATGTATGTTTTTTAAAATTTTATTCTTCTGTTCTCATACCCTTATGCTTATGTTATTTGATATCTCCCTTTTTTACCATTACCGAGCTTATGAGATCACCCTTTATTATGCTTCCTTTACCCAGGTTATGAAAAAGGTATTATTTATGATTTTTATAAAAGGATTAAGGGTATAAATAACTTGATAGGAGATGATGTATAACTATTATGAACCATTTTTTTACATTTCCATGTTTCCAAAAGAAACTAGACCAGTATGATTCCAAAATGGATCATTATGTTATTTAATTAATATTAATCTATTAAGATGTAATATCTCTGTATGAAAATTTGGGTCACTATAGTTGGTTTTAGAGAAAGGTTTATTAAAGCTTATTAAACTAGGAAAATAAAACTTTAATGATAACCATAAGGACAAGTCTATGTATAAGAAAATATACTGGATTTTTGGTGAAGGACAGAGTGAGGAGTTTCCAAAAAATTACATCCCTGTATAGATACTAAAAGTGGATATGGATCTTCCATAGTTTTACCTAGGTGTAATAACTCCAAAAGGGAACATTGGTATTTGACTTGATCGTCACCTAGTCTATCACAATGGGCCTTGCTGCACAGATGGTTTTACAATCCCAGGGGATACGTTTTAGAAATTCATAGAATATTTATGAACTTTCATGAATGATTTGAATATATGATGACCATGAATGACCTAGGTTAAACCTAAGGTATCATAGATTAAAAATAAGGTTCCATGATTTAGACATAATATAAATGATTTTTTAGGATTATGTGGTTCTGTACTATAATTATTGTTTCTCACAATATGCTTTGTGGTTTTAGTCAATGGATGGAACTAGGAGTAATCATGTTAACACTGAATGTGATGGAAAATTCGGTAATTATGAGCATCCAAATTGGATGTTGAGAAGAGATAAATATATTGTGATTATATCAAATTAGTTACAATTATATATGATTAACAATGTGAACTTGGGTGAGATTCTTAAAGCCTAGAATAATAGGAAGATTTAATTTTATGAAAATTCACTTGGTAATGAACATAGGAAAATTAAGAATCATCTTTATAGATGTCATAAAGTTTTGAATAAGAACTTAGAATAATAACTCAAATGAATGGGGACATGTTTTTTATTTGGAAATGAAGGTAATAGAGAATATTTTTAAGGAATTCAATGTCTTACATGTGGTGAACATGGGAATTGTCTGAGTCAATTCTCTAAACTATGGGTTAGCCCCCAGAATAAGGAAGGACCTATGTTATACCAAATCATTGAAGTAAAAGGGTTGAAGTATTTATATATTTGGATTCAAGAATTATATTATAGAATTATTTTTACCAATGGTGTTTTGATTATAGAATAATGAAACATCTAAGGATTTTGTAAATTTTGGATGCACATATTTCTCATGTAAGATTAATATAAGAGTAATGGATACCATAATAGGTCTATGAGTTGAAGGTTGATCATAAGATTAAAGTATTAGACACCCATTTTTAGGTTCTAAGTAATGTAGTTTTAATGTGATTAATTTTATTTTGGGAGGCATGTTATGGGAATAAGGTATATGTAACTATTAAGTTCAACATGAAGTATTATTTTGAGGAAGAATGATATTTTCATAATTTTAAAGGTATCTATAACCTTCTGGGTTTATATTCCCTTTGATTATTAGGGTTATATTTAATGATGTTCAACATATTTCTGGGGACATTATAAGAATTATATTAATATAGTTTTACTAAAATGGATAAGTTATCACATCAGACAAGGAAATGGGGATTGAGCCCAAAAATGAATGATGATAAGGGTGAAAAACCTATCATTGGCCTATGTGATGTCTTTTTTAGAAAAAAAGAGACATGAATTGGTTACCCAATTAATTCCCCTAAGAAATTTATTAAATAAAAAGTGTTACAATACATTATCGAGGTGTAATGAGTTTAAACCAACACAAAAATGAGAGAGATGCATGATGATAAGCAAATAAAGCTAAAAAAAGCTCACAAAGGGTCAGGCTACCTGAAACATGATGCCTTTAAGTAAGAAATAACCTCATGCCAAATTCTCCAACTCCAATCAATCTTTAAGGCCTCAAGATATGCATTCTTCAGATGACATGAAAAGGTGTAATCAAGAGATGGTCTAGCTCATCTGGTCAAGATGTAAAAGAAAACTCCAGTGCAATAAAAATAGTAGGATCAACCAAAACTGGATCAATGGTCTATGAAAACATCATAGATGAAATTCGAAAGGTCCAGTATAAGTAGTTAGTAGATTGTTTCATTACAAGAGACCTTTTTTACTCTCAAAAAATGTGTAAGATAAAAAAACCGACAAAAAACATCATCAACAGTTGATGCAGTCCAAAAAATACAGCTCGTCATATAGGAAATACACACCTATAGAAAATCCATGTGATGTATTAATTAGTTTGAGAATTTTTAAATGGAATGACATAGAAATATGATTTTGATTTTGGGAACATATGTTTTATCATAGAGATAATCATGAGATTTAAAATGATATGGTGATAGCTTATGCCTCATGAAATTTGAAGGTTCATGGGAAAAATTACCCAACTAATGATTTTGAGTTAGCTAAGGTAATTTATTCTTTAAATATATGGAGGTATTATCATTTCATAAAATAGTATGATATATATGCGGATCATAAACTTTTAAAGAATATATTCCAATAGAAAGAGGTGAAAATGAACTAGAGAAGTGGGTTAGAGATGATTAATGATTATAACTTCTCAATAAATTACCACCAAAGGAAAGCAAACAATTTGGTTGATTTTTTAATTTGAAAGGATCATTCTAGTATATCTATGATAAAGATCACAAAATATCAAATATTTTTGTATTTTCAATGTATGGAAATGGAAATCATGAAGGAAAGGGGAAAATATTATCTTTCTCAAATAATTGTTGGACTATATATCCAAGTGAAGATTAAAGAGGAACATAAAGAAGATGTAGATCTATAGAGGAAGGTAAAAAAATTTCATGATTTTAACCTTGATTTTTATGGAATGATAAGGTTTAGGAACCATGTATGGGTTCCATACACACCCAATTTTAAAAAAGAGATGTTATAGGAAGCTCATAGTTATTCATTCTCTATTTATCCTAGATATACAAAGATGTATAGAGATAT
This sequence comes from Viscum album, assembly GCA_963277665.1. Taxonomy (NCBI): domain Eukaryota; kingdom Viridiplantae; phylum Streptophyta; class Magnoliopsida; order Santalales; family Viscaceae; genus Viscum; species Viscum album. The sequence continues at coordinate 1,653,420,083 of OY728157.1, read as the reverse complement.
GAGAGAGTGTTTTTTGTGGGATTTAAGGAAGAGATATATTTTAGAGTTTATATATTGGTTCTTGGTATGTTGTAATGTTACGTATGAGAGAAAAATATTTAAGGGCATGTTACAACCATTACTCATACAAGAATGAAAATGAGAAAACATCACCATGGATTTTGTCATCTGACTCCCTGAAAAATCTAAAGGGAATAATGTTATATGGGTTGTATTCAATCACCATAAAAATTCATAACACTTCATTTCTATTAGAGAAGATTTATCTCTATATCAAATTGTGACATCTCAGACTCAGATTCCACTGAAAGGTGCCCTGAAATTGGTGGGTCACATGACCTCAAGCGCATCTTCCTAAATTCCAAAGGCTTCTGACTAACAGTGAGGGACTAGGTGTGTTAGTTGGGAGAATATTCCCTCATAAATAGAGTGTATCATAGAGTAAATACAATAATAGTTCAACCAAGAAAGAAACAAACCATAAAACTGAAATAAATAATAGAAGACTGATAATATAAAAATCCATAAGTCATATAATATACAAGGCAATGATGTATGTCTCGTGTTTCCAATAAAATATCCAAAATAAGATTACAATAATCATATAAAATACATATACCAATAGTGAAAAAGGACAAAATAATATCAACAACATCATAGGCCATATCTTGGTCACATGCTCTCTTTCTCCTAAGTAGCATATCAAAAACCTGTAGGAGGGTTCTTTCCCATATCATTACCTGCAATAATATAATCTGTTTGGGTCCCAAAAATTAGACCAAATAGTGTGTGAGACTAAATCCTAGTAGGAAACCACCCATGGTCTATGCCAATCAGTCAGTGAATATATATGATAGGAAGTGTGCAATGAGTAAAGAGATAAACATTGAGAAATCAAAAGTAAAAATCCTTTATGTGAAAGTACTCATTTAATATCCATTTCATTTAATAAAAAAATTTAAAAATTCAATTACATCGAATTTATAAGTCTTGAGATCCGTCATCCCCCATGTAACCAAAGCACAAAAAAATTCCTTAGAAGGCCAGCAAAACAAAACAAGTCAAGAAGGACTCCAATGTTTGTGATTTGTCTTGGAGACATGTCTTATAATCCATTTCATTAATCTATTAATTTAGAACCTCAATATTTCCTTGACATTATGAAGTTGGAATTCAAGTGTCACTCTAGGTGTAATCAACCAACACCCTACAAGCATGTCCCTAGCGAACCTCTCAGGAACCCGGTATCACTCTAAGTGAGGTATAAAGTCCCAAACAATTGAGTTCATCCTCAGCACTCCTCTGCAAAATCCTGAGTATCACCCATGGAGTAATATTAAAATTCTATTTGAGTCTTTCCATGAAATTCCCATAAGAATCCATGTATCACTAAACATATAAAGGTTCAAGGAACTTGAGTCTGTCCATGGTATTCAAATGTGAATCCACATGCCACCCAAGCCTTAATTAATGATCAATAGGCATAAGAGTCCATCTGAGGTATTTCAATCCTTAATCCTTATATCACCCTTTACCATTAATAATTAAATCAATTAAATTCCCTTTAAACAAACCATTAAACATGGAAAGGTAAAAACCAAAGGCATTCAATATAACTCACCTCAAAAGGGTGACTCAAGCAAGGACCAACCTCAAATTCTTGGCCTTTATTTTACTCACGTGGTAATATCATGATAACCACCTTTCCATGCTTAATCAATCAATCACATAGCATGGTATCAACATAACTCACAAGGGATAGCAATTTAAAAGGACTTTCAAATACTCACAAGTACATTTTTAATATAAATAGCATAATAATCCTATCATGATATCACATGGATTAGGTATCATATAAATCACATGATAAATCATTATAACAAGCAACTAGGCTTAAAAAACCAATGCATGGAATATGCATATTTTTACTCACATGGGTAAAGCAATATAGGGAAATTCAAGATTAAACAAGCTATTGCCAATTCAAGGGGATAAGGGTTAAGTCAAACCATCCCATCACATTAAAAAATTCAATTACAATCCAAAAACATTGAAATTACATTTATAATGAATTACATTTCTAACAACCAATGAAAGGGATAAAGGCACACCTCATGGGGTGTCCAAGTAATAAATCCACCAAAGGTATATTTAAACAAACACACCGAAGGGGTGGTCCATTTAAGGATATAAACCCATAACATGCATTGAAAATCCCATTAAATTACATAGAACATGTCTTGCAATAATAGGGTTCAATTTCCATTTAAGTTGACACTCAAAAAAACAGGCACACCACATGATGACATATTTAAATTGCTCGAATTTAAGTGAAAGGAACAAGACCACCTACCTTAGGTCCATGCTAGATATCTCATCCTGTATTAGGTTTTGATTTGTCCCAGATTAGGAGAAATATGAAGAATGAATGAAGAATGAGAAATTAGGGCATATGAGCATAAATCCAAATAGTACAGTTGATAGACAGAAGAATCGAGAAAGGATGAAACCGAAATAAGGTCTTACCATTGCAGATATGATGGGATAGATAGAGCTCAAATCAGAGTTTGGATGGAGAGGGGATCTGAAATCCTAGAATAGATCAGCAGGAGAGTCTAATGGTTTTCCTTTTCTCTATAATGAAGAAGGAAGAAAAGGATTTTATTTTATAAAACATTTCAATGGAAAAATTGTCATTTTACCAAAAAATTAGGCCACATGGTTTAAGAACACATTTTTTAAAACTTTGCACTAGGTCTCGCAGTCTACTGTAAAAGGAAGGGGTTCTAGCATGATTACCTTGTACGGTTGACTAACTGTGTGGAAACCATATAAAATGTATCTGTTAAGATCTGCTAAAAAGTCAGATCTGGATTCATGGTAATGCAAACCTACCCACACGGTTTTCACTAACCATGTGACCTCCTATTTTCACCCACAACATGGGTTCTGAGATTTGTAACATCCCCAAACACCCTATATACCTCAATAACCTCAACAGGCACTCACATTAGGCCATATTTAAGCAATTAAACTGAGAACAGATGGAAAATAAAGAATCTATATCTCAAAAAAGAATTGGGTTCCTACAAACTTTCCCATTAAAGTAATTAATCACTTAATTTCCCTTCTAAGGGTGGTGAAGCATGATCCAAGAACAACTCCAGCCACAAGAATTTTACATTGACATCCCACTCCTAGGTCTCGCCCTTCACTTGGCCATGATTCCATAGCACCCATACTAGAGGAATGTACCAGCCTCATAGAACCTTCATTCTTCAATCAAAACATCAAATAAGATTCTCCTCAAAGAATGCATCTAACTGTAACCCAACATCCTTAGGTAGAAAGGCAGGCAATAGGTCTAAATAGTAACATTACCATTGAGAAAAATAGAATATGTTGTCTATAGCCTGGTACCTCTGAGGTAACTGCAACCAATATACTATCGGTTTTACCCTTTTTAGAATATAAAATGACCCAACATATTTTAGAAAAATATTACCATGTATCTTGTTCCTCTTGTGTCCCAAACTTGGTAAAACATGTAGGAAAATACAATCCCTAACCTCAAACTCAAGAGGTCATCTAAAGTGATCGGGGTATGATTTCTGATGAGACTATGCAATATCCATCCACTTTCGAATCAATTGTACCTACTCCGGGGTCTCCAGTACCAGTCCCAGTCCCATCATAGCTTCCATTACTACCTCCATCCAACATAGGGTTTATTGGCATGGACTACCATACAAAGACTCATATGGATCCATCTGAATTGTATCTTGAACAATATTTTTACAGATGAACTCAACTAGGGGTATATGCCTCTCTCAAGAGCCCTTAAAATCTAGGATGCATGCCCACAACATGTCCTCAATCACCTAAATCATGCACTCTAACTAGCCACCTATCTAAGGGTAGTGTGCAGCGCTTAGAAGCACATGAGTACCTAACACCCCTTGTAGACCTTTCCAGAATCGAGAAGTAAATGGAGTGTCCCTAAAAGAAATATTAGAATGTGATACCCCATAGAGTCATACTATCTCATAGATATACAACCATCAAATCTCATCAGGACTAAATTTTTCCTTGATCAACAGGAAATGAGCAACCTTCATGATCCTATCAGCAAAAAACTCATATAACATTGTTACCTCAAGGTGTCCTTGATAAACCCATCATGAAGTCCATTATGAAATTATTCCATCTCCACTCTGGAATGGGTAGCTAATATAAAAGTCTAGTTGGTCACTAGTGTTCCATCTTCACCTACTAATAGGTAGAACAACTCATGGAAAAACTAGCTACATCTCTTTTCATTCCCAGCCACCAATACTAATGATGTAAATCATGATACATCTTGGTGACACCCAGGTGATCTACCCAATATGAAGCCTAAAAATACTGCAACAGCTCCTCGCGCATGTCTATTGAAATCCATACACAACCATATACTGTGGGATATCACCCTATTCTATAGTCAATCCAAGAGGAGGGTCCTCACCTACCACACTCTCCCATAGAACTAGGCCTTTAGAGTCTGATAGATACCTCATCCTTACCCTATCCAGAAGTGTAGATGTAATATCTAAAGAAGAAAGGTATGTATTCCCCTGACTGTTGTGCACCTCCAATTACATCTCAAAGAACAGAACCATAATCTTCCACTTGTTACTATAATGATGCACTACTTGTTTTTGATTTATCCTACTCAGGGCATTGGCCATTGAATTTTTTTTACCAGGCATGTAGGCTAGCTCGAAGTTGAAAGACTAAATGTACTAGACCCATATTCTCTACCTCAAATTCAGATCATGCTATATAAATATATATACTTGAGGATTTTTTAGTCTGTGTTCACCAAAAAATGATCTCCCAGTAGGTAATGTCTCCAACAACGCAATGCATGAACAACCAAAGCTAACTTAAGATTGCGTAGTAGGTAATTCCTCTCATGCAACATCAACTTCTGAGACCCGTATGAAACAAATCTATCCCCCTACATAATAATTTCTCCCATACTGATACCTGATGCATCGTATACACAATTTAACTCTTGCACGGATCTGAAAAATTAGTATCAACACTGAATTCAATCTTGCTTTCAGCTCCTAAAAGTCCATATCATAGGAATCTGACCATACACACTTAAAATCCTTCTTATTCAATCCTTTAAACGACACTACTATATGTGAGAAGTCCTATATGAAATTCCTATAGTAACCCACCATCCCTAAGAAAATCCACACCTCAAGTACACACTTGGGATTATCCTAGGAAACTATATCCCTCACCATCTTTGGGTCCACTAATACTCTTGTCTCTAAGATGATGTGACCCAAGAAGTGAATATATTCCATCCAGAAGTAGAACTTTTGGAGCTTAGCATATAACCAATGATCTTTTAGTGTATTCAAAATTATGTCAATATTGATGACATGGTCATGTTGATTATGAGAATACATTTAGATATCATCCATGAAAACCAACACAAATAAATTGATATATGGATGGAACACTCGGTTCATCAGATCCATGAAGACTTCTGGCATGTTTGTGAGACTGAACTATATAACCAAATACTCATATAGAACATACCTACTTCAAAAGGATATGCGAGGTATGTATGATGGTCTAACATGCACCTAATGATAACCAGATCTCAAATGAATCTTTGAGAAGACCTTATCTCATCAGAGATAGTTGAAAAGATCATCTATATGTGGAAGAGGATATTGGTTCATAACCATCAACTGGTTCATCATATGGTAATCCATACATATCCTAAGGGTACCAACCACCTTTTCACAAAAATAACCATAGAACCCCATAGAGAAGTACTGGGTCAGATGAAACCCTTATCCTCTAAATCCTCTAGCTGCCTATTGAGCTCTCACAACTCCATCATAGCCATCATTTTAGGAGAAATGGATACTGGTGCAGCTCCTTTCACTAGATCAATAGATAAATCTACCCTCTCATTAGAGGTAATGTTGATAATTCATTTGAAAAAATGACCCTAAAATGATCAACCTCTCGAGGAAAATCAGTCCGACATTTCCCATGATCATCCAGATACAATCTTGCAATCTAGGTTGTCATCCCACCCTGTCCATGATGCTCAGGTCTAGCTTGGCTCACCTAGAAATCACATTCACCATTGTGAATTTACTCTCCACCCTATGATGATATAAATCTCATCCTTTGGTGACATCAGTCAATGAAATCATGAAAGGAAACCAACTATTACATCCCAATAATGACCTAAAATCCTATCATCTCAAGGATGAAGAGGCCCTATAAGAAGTGACACCCTCCAATATTAATGAGTCACTCACTGTACTGTTGTACACCCTCCTTTATAATTCCCAAAGGAGTACCAAGATTCATGATTTCTTCAGAAGAATAAACCCTGAGACCAAGGCTCTCCACAATAGGCACACATATAAGGCTATATAAAGCACCCGTATCAAAAAGTGTATAAGCTAATGTATAGGATAATAGGATATTAACTCTAATATTAAAAGGTCCAGGATCCTTCTCATTCTGGGTCTGTTGCACTGCATACACCTAGCCTGAACCATGGCCCTTTGATACTATCTAGCTTCCCTATGAAAATCCACCCTACTATCACTGCACATCTGGTGTCTGACTACCAAGACCGTGACCACTACCTCATCTTTCTTATACTACTATACCCCAGATCCCATCCTAGTGAGAAGATGTTGACCCTTTTCTTGAATGTGGAGTTATTGAAGACCCTCTCTCACTGGTTTCTGGTGAAAATTTTATATAAATGTTTTGAATATGGTCTATCTTTCCATATGAATGACACTCGACTTGGTCCCTCGTACACTTTGGCCTCATATATCCCAGCCTACCACACTAGTAGTTCCTCACCTGGATACCTAAAGAGATATTCTGACTACTAAAATCACCGCATGAAAGCTCCATAAGATGCTTCCTACTACCAGTCAATGTAGTACCAAACCTAGGTGTTGAACTGACCTGGATCATACCTCTAGATTCCCTCAGGTTACACTCTATGATCAGTTCCTGATTCACTATCCCATATACAATAGTTAGATGAAATACATTTACCTACGATGAGTTGTCATACCTAAGACCGTCCTTGAATCACCAATCTTTAGAAATATTTTCACCCATCATAATAGGTTTAAAGCGCTAGAGATTAGTATAACAGGCTGAGTAATCCATAACTAACAGCACACCCTGCTCCAGATCCATAAACTCATGAAATTTATTTTCCCTCAATGTATTAGTATAGAAATAGTCATTGAAGGCCATCTAAAAATCCCTCCAATACATCTCCATGTTTTGTTTTATCTAAGTGATAACATCTCACCATCTTTTGGAAGAGTCATGCAACATATATGTAGCTATCTTGAACCTCTGCTAAAGAAGAATCTAAAGATGTTCATAGATAGATAGCATGGCCTCTAGCCATGAATCAAGAGACTATGTTCCACATTCCCCAAACAAATGGGTAGATTCTACTGTTGCAAAACTCGTGTTAGATCAACTATAGACTTGGAATATTGCAGTACTCCATGAATGGTTTGTATAAAGCACATAAAGTTTTCCCAAAACCATGCCTCAACACCTACATCTAGTATAAAAACTGGTTCCTCGATAGAAACAACTAGAGGATCCATTGGTAGCCCATGGACTACCTCCTTCAAGGTATGTTCATCACCACAATCCTAGTATATTACTTCAGGTCATTATGGTTGTTTGGATCTACAATTACAAACAAATGCCTTATTTTATGATCAATAAATATTTTTCAGATCAAAAGCATAAAAAATGACACAAGACAAGTACGAGCCTTCCTATTAAAGAGAAAACTCCTCTACCTACCCCATGGGTTAGGCCGGGGCATCAAAAAGTCAAGTATAAGCAAGATACTCTACCAAAATCCCACAACTAAGGTCGAGTCAGGTCATGTTCCCTTCTATAATCCACTCCATGTTTCATTTCACTCTCATTTGAATTTCATACTCATTCAAATTCATTTCACATTTCATTTAATATATTAAAAAAGGAATGCCAAATTTTGTTCCATGGGGTCCCATACTCCCTAGGGACCAAAGCATGGTGTCAACCCATGTCACACCATAACTCATTTCATTTAAACGGTTGAACCATGATATGATAGATTCCAATCCGTGAGGGCCCATACACCTCAAAGACCAAATCTTAGCATCCATCTATTTCACACCATAACATATTTCAATATACCTATCACAATAGCTACCATATTGTTCATGACACCTATCACAATAACATGTAATAAGTAATGCTCCCTAGATGGCGTAGCAAAATATATGGAAATGATATTTATAGAAAGTGCCTAATATGATGCATGAGATGACATACTCTCATCTCATTAGGTTAAGAAATAATATGACCCAAATTCATATCAATAATAACAACATAAGTTGAGTGCATCACCCAATGGTGGAATAAATTCAATCACAATATTCAAAATCTAGAAATAATTGTTCAATTCGAGACAATTTAGAATTTTACTTTACATGGGTTAGCTACTCCCAGGAACAACTCATTAGAAAATTATAATTCATTTTTATAGTCTCCATAAAGTAAAGAAAACCATAAAAGAATGCCTTTGTTACCACTTTGTGACGTCTTAGACCGAGATGCCACTGAAAGGTACCCTGATCCTTATTAGTCACATAGCCCCAAGAGCATCTCCCAAAATGCCAAAGGATGTTGACTAGCAATGAGGTCCCATGTGTGTTATTGGGGATACTATTCCGTCATCACAATACTGTAGCACAACAAAAATACAATAATAATTCAATAGTGGAAGCACTAAACCATACAACTGAAATAAATAGCAGAAGACTAATAATATATAAATCTAGAAGTCATATCATATACAAGACAATGATGCGTGTCATGTGTTTCTAATAAAATAGCCAAAATAGGAACACAACAATCATATATAATACATGTACCAAAATTGAAAAAGTCCAAAAGAATATCAGCAACATTGCAAACCTCATCTTGGTCCCATGACCTCCTACTCCTATGAATCATTACAAGTACCTATAATAGGGCGCTTTCCCTTATCATTAACTACAATCATATAACCTGTTTGGGTCCCAAAAATTGTTCCAAATAGGGTTTGAGACTAAATTCTAGTAGGAAACCACCCATGGTCTATGCCAATCAGTCAGTGAATATATATGATAGGCAGTGTGCAATGAGTAAAGCAGTAAATGAGGGGAACTCAATAGTAAACATCCTTTATGTATAGGTACTCATTTAATATCCATTTCATTTAATCAAAACATTTAACAATTAAATTACATTGAATTTATAAGTCATAATATGTAGCTTAATCCCAACATCCCCCATGTAACTGAAGCACAACAGATGGCTCCGAAGGCCAACTAAACAAAACAAGTCAAGATTGAATCCAAGTGTGTTCTTTGTCTTAGACACACGTATTATAATCCATTTAATTCATTTATTAATTTAGAACCTGAGTCCGTCCTTGACATTACTGTGTTGGAATTCATGTATCACTCCGGGGGTAACCAACCAACACCCTACAAGACCGTCCCTGGTGATCCTCTATAAACTCGATATCACTCTAGGCGAGGTATAAAGTCCTAGCTAATTGAGTCTATCCTTAGTGCTCCTATCTGGAAGCCCAAGTATCACCCATGGAATAATAGTCAAATTCCCTTTGAGTCCATCCATTTAATTCTCATAAGAATACATGTATCACTCATCATATAATGATTCAAGGCACTTGAGTCAGTCTATATAATTCTAATGTGAATTCATGTATCACTTAAAATTTAATTAATTTTTAAGAGGTACAAGAGTCCATCCATGGTATTCTAATCCTAAATACATGTATCACCCTTTACCATTAATCATTAAATCAATTCAATTCCATTTAAATAATCAATTAAACATGCCAAATTCAAAAGTAAGCCATTAAATATAACTCACCTCAAAAGGGTAACTCAAGAAAGGACCAACCTCAAAGGATTGGCCTTTCATTTAATAACGTGGTAATATCATCATAACGATCTTTCCATACTTAATCAATCCATCACATAGCATGGTCTCAAAATAAATCATAAGGGATACCAATTAAAAAGGCCTTTAAAATACTCACATGGCCCTTTTTAATATAACATGCCTAAAAATACTATAAAGATATCACATGGATTAGTTATCATTTAAATCACATAGGTAAATAATTATAACAAGTAACTAAGTTTAAACAACCAATACATTTCATAGGCATCTTTTAACTCATACGGGAAAATAAATACAAGGAAATTCAAGATGAAACACGCTATTACCAATTCAAGGGATAGGGGTTAAGTCAAACCATCCAATCCCTTTAACAAATTCAATTACAATCCAATAACTTTTCAATTCCATTTATAATAAATTTCATTTCTAATGACCCATGAATGGGATAAAGGAATGCCTCAAGGGGTGTCTAAGGCATAAATCCATCAAAGGTCTATTTGAACCAGCATACCCAAGGGGTGGTCTATTCAATGTTCTAAACCCATAATATACATTAATAGGCCCACTCAACTTCATAGAACATTTCTATAAATAATCAAGTTCAATTTCCATTTAAGGTGACACCATGAAAATGGGTGCACTGCATGATGACATATATCAACAGCTTGAAATTAATCAAAAGGGGTGAGACCACCTACCTTAGGTCTATTATAGATATCTCATTTAGTATCAGGATCTGATTCTACCCAGATTATGATAAATATGAAGAATGGATGAAGAACAAGAAATTTAGTCATATGAGTTGAAATCCAAATAGCACAACTGATAGCTATAGGAATCAAGAAGGACTAAAATAGAATTAAGGACTTAATATTATGGATCCTATGAGACAGAAAACACTCGAATTCAAGTTCAGATGGAGAAGGGATCTGAAATCCAAGAATAGATCAAGAGGAGAGCTCCCACAGTTTTCCTTTACTATGCAATGAAAATGGGAGAAAATGATTTTAAGTTATAAAACATTTTAGGGGAAAAAATTTAAATTTACCCCAAAAAATTGGGCCCCAAGGTTTAGGTGTACATTCTACTATAAGAGGAAGGGATGCTCACATGGTTATAACACATAGTTTACTAACTACATAGAAACCAATCAAAATACCTCTCTTAAGATCTGTTAAAAATGAAGACCTAGAATCATGGTTGTGTGTCCCTACCCACACTGTTTTAACTAACCATGCGACCTCATATTTTCTCCCAAAACATGGGCTCTGGGCTGCAGAACAATCCCAGACACCCCAGACACCTCTGTGACCTCAACAGGAACTCACACTAGGCCATATTTAAGAAATTGAACTAAGAAAAGATGGAAAATAAATAATTAGTACCTCAATGAAGAACCACGTTCTTACAAAAATTTCTATGCTATACATTAAGGAAGTGGTAAGGTTTCATGGAGTACCACATTCTATTGTATCTTGTCAGGATCCGAGGTTTACCTCAAAGATCTAGTAAAGTCTTGTTGATGCTCCTTTCCGTCACAGAGTCTAAACGACTGAAAAAGGGGAGTACCTTAGCCCATAGTGATTCATCCTTTGAAGAAACATCAAAAATCGACAAAGGCATGAAAAATGATTTCTTCCCACTTGAGTCTCACAAGTTTACTCATGGTCACACAAGTATACTTGCGTGCCACATAGTGGTCACGCAGGTGACTTGTGCGCCCTCTTTGATTCCCGTTCGAGGTCTTCAGTAGCCTATAAATACCCCCGGTGGGTCCCCCATTTAAGAGACAGAAAATTCCAGAAACTCAGATTTGAGCTCCCGACACCCTAGTCACTTCTCAAAGCTTCCAAACACTTATAAGGTAATTTCTTACCTAGAATGGAAGATTTAAAGAGTGAGAATAAGACCTAAGTGTTGAAACTCATCAACACTTGTGCGCCTAAGTGGCCAACCCTTAAGGGAAATGGCCACACTTGCACGCCTCCTTACCCCTTTAACAGAACTTGTGCGCCACCCTTCTGGAAGCCCCTAGGGACAATACTAAGGGCTTGAGCCAAGTCTCGCCCAAGTATTACCTTAAGGGTTGACCGTCGGGCAAGTACCCATGTGTCGCGCAGGTACACCTGCGCGACCAAGACTTGCGCGCCCACGCATGACTTGTGTGACTCTCTCTTTTTGGGTTACCTTCTTGCCTATTTCACCTCTCTTATGTCTATCCACCTCTCCTATTCAAGATTCAGCCTTCAAAACCCTCTTCAAAGCCATTTATGGCATGATTCTTTTGTTGGATTCTTTATCTGAGAGGAATTCTGTGGAACATCTCTCAAAACCTAGTTATTTACATATCTTTATGTCACTAAGGTTAGAGATTTCATTCATTCAACCTCATCCTTTAAGATAAGAGAATCCTTAATCTGGGTCTTCTTTTCAGGAGTAAGCCCTAGTCCAAGTTCTCTTAATTTAGGCATCCTCTTTAAGAGTAAGCCCCAAGTCCCCTAACCCGGGCATCCTCCTTAGGAGTATTCCCCAGTCATAATTTCCCAAATATGGGCATCCTCCTTAGGAGTAATCCCCAAGTTCCCAAATTCTAAATTCCATTTAACCTAGGCCTCCTTCTCATGAGTAATCTCCATTCTTAATTTCTTTTTAACTGGGCCTCCTCCATAGGAGTAATCCCTAGTCATAATTCCCTTTAACCTGGGCCTCCTTCTTAGGAATAAGCCCCAGTCATAATTTCTCTTAACCAGTCTTAATTTACTTTTGATTTGGGCTTCCTTCTCAGAAATAAAACCCAATCATAAGTCCCTCTTAATTTTGGAATCTTCCTCAGCAGTAAGCCCCAAGTTAAGAGTATCCAAATCTCCATAAAAGCATATATACCTTTATGAACCTTGTTCCCGGACTTCTTCTCAGAAATAAGTCTCGATCTCTATCTATTTGGAAAGTCATACATACATAAGACCCAAATCATTTCTCATGATTGCATCTTTTGTGGCACAATTGTCTGGTTTTACCAATACCTCTTGTTTCTCACATAAAGCATGACTCACATGAGATTAGAGTGTAAAAGTAATTATGACATCTTTCTTTGAGCCATCAATCATGCATAAATATCATATTCCCTTACTCGAACTACGTGGGTTATGATTCCTTTTCTAAACAAGGATACGTAGGTAGCCCATCTGCGGGTACGATACCAACTCTGAAATAATCCATGTCCTTCTGAATGACAATAAACTTCAAGTGCCCCATTGAGTGGCTTTAAAACCAGTATGGTCATCATAAGGACCAAGAGACTTTTATATAATGTATTGAAGGATACCATTGACTAAGAATCTCTAACAAATACAGATGATTCTCTATCGATGAAGAACCTCGAATACATATAAAAAGATTCTATAAATTTCCTACATATCAATCAATGGTTGCAAGTTCTAAAGGAAAGCTCATTCTTATACTTGGTAATTTAATAAGGATTCATTAACATAACTTAAATCTATATAGAGATTCCCAGAGTAGACAATAATTCCCCTCAAAAAGGTGTGATGAGTCCGACCTCCCATCCTCTCGACCAATGAAAATTCTTAAGCCTTATTAGTTCACAAATAATGAGCACCTACCTTTTGAAAGTAGGTCCAAATATATATAGAATAATTGGATGTTTCTGGTTCTACGAATAAACTCGTTAGAAACCAATTGGAATGTTTGAAACTTAAACCAATGAGGTCATCCCCAATTCCATAGGGAATAAAAAATGGTGAACCTGACGTGAATCCTTAACCAAGTTAAAATGATGTTTTACTTATTTGTTAGGACACTATTTCAACATAATGAGAGGGCCAACAAAACAATCAATAACATAAGTGCTCATCCAAAAGATGTAGTGGTCGAACTTATCTTTATTATGTCTGTTATATAAAACAGGAACTCTTTTACAAGATCTTCTGCGTTACAGAAATGTCTTCTCTTAAGTTCACTCCAGTGAATACTTCTGTTTTGAATACTTCTATTGTGACTGCCTCTACTGCTAATCTCGTTGGATCGTCATCCGCTCTGAGGACGAAATCACCTAGTCAGTGTCTTCAAAGCTGGGTATCAAATGCGCTGGTTAAGGAATACCATCAAAATTGTACTATTCTGACTCTGGAGGCTGCTCGACAAGCCCTCCTAGTCAATAATTCACCCTGGTTGTCCGGACAACGACGACCAGTGATCAAGAATTAGGTGGTTCCAACCACCGTTTCCAACCATTTCGGGTCGTTATCCCCAAAACACAATCACAAGTCCCTCCCATATTCTGGGGAGGTGAATGATCAGGTACCTCAGGGCCTTAATTCAAAGTGACAGGAGTCCTTCACAAGGGATCCCATCAAAAATCACCACCAAACTCTTGCGGCAGTGCGCCCTCAACATGATGAGGTTATCACCTTCAGGGGTTCGGATCAGGTCCCTCAGACCCAAGCACGCAAGACTAACTGCCAGAGGCAAAATCTGGTCAACAATGAGCAGGTCCTTATCTCAGCCATCTCTAGAGAAGTCTGCCAACCAAACTTGGTGTCATGTAATGAGTAGGCACACACACCCGTCCGTTTTAATTCTGCTATCCAGTAGACTTGTTTGGCAGAAGCACGCCAATCCCACCAGGAAATTCTTGCGTAGTACTATAGATAGGAACATACACATGTTTATAAATCATCATCTAGTTATCAGGCTCATCTGACTACATACGATGAAGCCCTCCAACCCAATGTGTTGATAGCTGGTAAACAGGCACATATACGTACTTACACTCATCAATCCTGCCAGCAGCCTCATCTATTAGTATGGAAGGAATCTCATCAACCATGTTTAGTAGAGTGCAATCAGATTGAATATACACCTGCTAGTATTGATCAAGTCTACCAACAGTCTCATTTGGCAGCATTCGAAGAAGTCAGTCAGAAATCTCTGGTGACAAACAGGAGGCAGACTCAACTCTCTACTCCCACAGATGAGTACTGTCAGAATTCACTGACCAGAAAAGGAGGACCAGAGCAGGCACATACTCCTACTCCAATAACGGAATGGACGTATATCCCCGTTCCGGCAGCTAAAGCCACCAAGCACATTCTATCAATGGTGAAAGAGCAAAAGAAAATCCCTGCTCATATTCTGAATGCCTGCCAGGATATTATAATAGCTTCAGTAGCATCTCAGGGAAAGACACATAAATATATCCCTACCAGTGGAGTGACACATCTACAGTTCACTCCATAATAGACACACACCTCTATTCTAGTCCAAGAGGGTTGTGGGGCATACTCCCCCATATCATAAAGACAACCAAGTCAGGCACATACACTTGATTTGAGAGGAGATAATTAGCCTAACCTGATCATTTCTTCTGAGCAAGCACATACACCTGCCTATAATGACCACTTTCATCAATAAGTGGTTCCCAAATTGAGTAAGAAGGCGTCTAAGAAGAAGACCCACCCAGCACAGTCAAGGAATCAAGAGCTAATCTGTAATAAGGCTTTGCTTGATGCTAGAGTTATTGAAGCCCTTAGACAATTATCTGTTGAAATTCAAGATTCTACTCCCTCATTTCCCAATAGTGGGAACATTAATTCTGAAGTTCTTTATCAGACACTTCCTCATGAAGGCTTCCTTCATTACAATTTGGTCGATCTTGAAGTTTCATCTTCAGATGAGAGCCACAGGAACCCTCTGTGTGGCCAGAAGACCAAGGAGCAAAATGTTTCATCTTTTACTATAACCCACCATGGTGGTCCTCCCCATGATTATGAATTTAGCTGTGAAATTCCTCTCCACAGTAGTAATCCACATTGCCTGGAAAATGCTCCAGTGGACATTGTAGTGACGAGAAATCCCTCTTATCTTGAGGCACTTGAAAATATTGAGCAATCCATGTATGATTCTTTACCATTAGCAGGTGAAATACTTTATCAATCAGAAGATAGCCCGGGGTGTATTTCATTCTTCGAACCACCCCTGGGTTGTTCATCTTCTAGTTTAATCAGTGAATTCTCTACCAATCTTGTTGAATCCGATGAAGCAACAAGGAAGCACCAGATTTAGTCTAATCAAGTAGAAGAATCTTCATTGAATGATAAAGAGGAAGTACTGAATATGAGAAAACAACTAGTGAAAGGTGAAGTTCCAGTCATGTTTTGGCCTTCGGCTTACTCTAAGTATGACATTCCAGAGATGTTGATGGAATATGGAATTCATGATATTCGTCTCAACATATAGAAAACTCTTTGTCAGTTGAAAAAGAAAATATTATCTTATGATTAATATGAAAACCATGTCAAGATAATATAAGGGTTACAACACCAAATTGACTTGTCCTCTCTCTCAGTTTCTCGATATCCGAAGGCTGAAAAGCAGTAGAGAGCCCTTCAACATTCATGCCTTGGCGCATTAAGAAGATTGCGCTAGTTAATTGCTAATGCCCCATCTGGTATTAATATTAGGGGATGGGGTATTCATGGAGCACTACATTTCACTATGCTCTCTAGTCAGCAGAGCCCGCCGAAAATGGTCTCATGCAATGTTATTGCCCATGGCCGGCCATAGTCAATTGGCTTTGTTTGTAATCAAAGGCTTGCTCAAGAACATGCTGCAACTAGTTCTTCTCAAAATCAAGCATACAATGAACAAGTTGTTGAATTACTCCTAAATAAATCAAATGAGAATATTGAACATGCCACTCGTTTAGAGCAAGCACATCATCAAGTGATAGAAGTGTCAGAAATCATCCAACAGTCTTTTGAGCCGGGTGATAAAAGTGGATGCAGGTTGATGCATCCAGCCAATTTTTGGACTAAAGTCTGCAATATCAAGAGATATTTTAAGAAAGTATCAGATATAGAATGTCAATAACCACCCCAGCTTTCCATACTGGGGACTTTTTTATCCCAACCCTCAGAATCAACAAATAGGATTCGAGGAGTTGAGTAGGAACAACAGGAACAGTCCCAGTCCACCGAACTGGGGACATTTTCAAATCCTCAATATCTTCCTCAGAGAAATTTAGTCTTATCTTGATTAGGGAAGAAGCCCCAAGAGGAACGAAGAGAAAAATTATCAGGAGATTCCCTCCAAATTACGGTTCGTCAAGAAGTTCCTAAGGGATCAAATAGACAAAATTCAATGTCTCATCAGGGACATGGAAGAAGACAATATTGCAGAAATTCTGATAGAAGGGATGCAATGAATTATACATCAATTAATGTCATTAATGTCATTGTTG
This sequence comes from Viscum album, assembly GCA_963277665.1. Taxonomy (NCBI): domain Eukaryota; kingdom Viridiplantae; phylum Streptophyta; class Magnoliopsida; order Santalales; family Viscaceae; genus Viscum; species Viscum album. The sequence continues at coordinate 1,653,402,778 of OY728157.1, read as the reverse complement.
CTGATCCACCAGATGAGTCTCACTCAGAGGGATCAAATGAATAGATTCATGCCCAAGAATTTGTACGCATAAACACAAATGAAGAAGGTGTGTGTACACAAAATCAAAAGGATTACCCAGAATCTGGGTGTTCCTTCAAATTACCACTTCCCCATCTTCTAAATGGATCCAACAAGGGGAAAGGAAAGAATCAGGTTACATAACCTTCCTCTGGAGAAGGACAATTGATCTCACTAGAGAAAATATTTTCACAACATGAGGAAGAAATGAAGGAATTGAGGAGGATGAGTGCAAAACTAATTTAGGGTAGTCTTCCTCCTAAGTGTGCTGGATTCAGTCATCCAAGGGAATTTGTTGTGGCTACTGAGATGGATCAAGAATAGCCTCCTTTATCAGTACACCCTCAAAGGTCTAATCCTACAGGTCAAGTGCAACAACAATCGGTGGTGCTACCATCAGTTGTAGTACCAGCCATCACATCTGTCCAAGCTCTAGTTATTGCACCTGTTTGGTTCCAAGCTCAACCGGATGTTTCTCAAAAGTTAATAACTACTATTGAGTCATTAAAAACTCAGTTGTAATCTATGGAGGGAAATATTTCTCAATTTCAACCAAAAAAGAGACCTTATCCTAAATGGGTTGATGAAATCCCTCCCCCCGTCAAATTTTACAAGTACCACATTCCCAATCTTTAATGGTTCGGGAGACCCAGAGCAACACTTAACACATTTTGTTTCTCGTTGTGATCCTATGATGGGAACCCCTCAGCAACAAGAAGCAGTTAAGCTCAGGTGTTTTGTATAGTCATTACAAGGGCCTACTTTTGTCTGGTACACAAGCTTGTAATTATGGTCAATTACTGGGTGGGAAGATCTTCATCAACGATTCCTTCTCCAGTTCAACTCAACTTTGTCAAAGACAATAGTTTTTGATCTTACAAATTGTAATCAAAGGGTGAATGAAAGGGTTTTGGATTTTATTGCTCGCTGGGATGGATTAACATATTCCCTGAGCTTACCAATCCCTCAAGAGGAATTGTTTCCAATCTGTGTGGAAAATTTTCATGATGAGTTGCACACACCGTTGATCCCTGTAAAATACACATAAGGGTTTTGAGACCTTACATCGATCACTCAATAGATTTAAGATTATCTTATAAAGACTAAGGATAAAACTCGTGTAATTCCATCAGCTCCCAGAAGGATAATGCAGAGACTACTATAGTTATGCTTAAACAAGCACCTGTACTTGCTTCTACTTGAAAACCTTAATCTTATCGAAGGGCTCCACCTCCTGAGTGTCAACAAAAGAGGCCGTTTTGTCAAGATGATCAAAGATATAAAAGAAGAAAACAATTTGAGGATTTGAAAAGCAAAGTTTACTCTTTCCGAAATGAACAAGTTCCTGGATACTTCATTTTGGCTCTGGAAAATAATTTGGTTCAATTTCCAAGGCCCAAGAGGCTGAACAAAGAAGGAGATGAAGACCGCCCCAACTACTTCCCATTTCATCAGATGTTGGGGAATCCCATTCAGGGGTGTTTTTTCTTTGAGGACCTCCTGAAAAAAATGGTCGACTCAGGACAAGTCAAATTGAAATGTTCTTAAGCTCAGGTAGCATGTGTTACTGCTATAAATCCAGAGGAAGAAGGTGAATGGCATGAATTCAAAAGAAAAAATGCGCAGAAATATGATGATTGTATGGTCATAAAAATGATCAACCAAACTCATTCCATTTTGAGAATGAAATTAAAGAAACCAATTGTGTCTTCTACTATGAATTCCATAGCAAATCCCCCTTCATCAGAAGAAAAATCCTCAAAGAAACGGCTTAATTCAAAGAAATAAGAGCAATCAGAAGAAGATGAAATCATGTAAAAGCCCAAGTTATCTTTGACTCTGGCAGATTTTATGCCATCTACTTTGAAGAAACGGGCACTGCCCCACCAAACGGTACAACCTAAATTGGCTAATCAGGCAGAGTCTTCATCGGATGAAGAGTTTATCTTTGGTTCTGTTAACAAGATTCATTTAACAGATCCTTATGCCAGTCGCAGTTTTGATTTTGATGAGTCCGAGTTCCCTATATCAAAAAAAGGAATTAGAGGGAGTTCCAGAGGTCTGAGATACAGAGGAAGACATGGATATCCCAGAAGCCACTATTCCAATTATACCCCTTCTAGAACTGTGTATGCAGCAGAAACTCGTGGAAAAGCCCTTCAACTGGCTCAACAAGAACAAGAAAATTCTTCCACCAATAACAAACTCATTCCTGGCACAATTATTCTAGAGGATTGGTTGGAGGTTCCATATTCTTCCACTCAGCAAGTAAATAGACCTAATCGGTATAATCTTCCGAAGACAGGAGTATTTCTAAATCCTACCCCGATACAGGAAGCATCTACATCCAAAGCATCAACTTCTAAGGTACCTACAAAACCACATGTTCCTGTTGGGAAACACAGACCTTTGGATAAAAAATATGATGTATTGAAACACCTGGCTCAAGTACTAGCCAAGTTATCAATTCTTGATGCCTTGAATTTATCAAAGGATCTTTGGGAGGCACTCATTGAGGATTTTTCAGGTCCTCAGGAGTTTGAAAATGAAATTGTTGCAGTTGAAGTCTAGCATGTAGAGAATAATACTGCAGAATGTCGTGCAATGATATATTTCAATGATGAAGATGAAGATGATGTCGTGCATGGACATATTAGACCTTTGTACTTATCTAGAAAGGTCAATGGTGTAGACATCTGAAGAGTTTTCATTTATAATGGTTCAGGAGTAAACCTCATTTCCATTCGTACACTTCGTCGATTAGGCCTCACAGAATCTGATTTATCTCCTTATACTTTGATGTTGCAAGGGTATGATAAAAATGAACAAGAACCACTGGGCAAGATTACACTCAGAACATAGTTTGGAAATCTTGTATCCAATTCATATTTCATGGTTGTTGATCACGATACATCCTTCAACATATTTCTGGGAAGACCTTGGCTACATCAACATGTGGTTATCCCTTCATTATATCATCAATGTCTCAAATATTGTTTTGATGGTCAAATTGGGACATTGTATGGTGATAAAGCCCCATTCAAGACATGTGAATCTCAATACATTGAGGTGGAATTCTATCACATGAAAGGAAAGAAGAAATCCACAACAAGGGAGGTTACCAAGGTTAATGCTCCATTTGGTTTGGAAAAGATTCCAGTAAATCCATTTACACATGTGAGTACAGATTATGTGTTTCCTATCAGTAAAATTGACATGATAGACCCAAATCAAAGTACTCTTATAGAAACATCCATAATTTCAATTACGGGAATCAATCCAGACAACATGGGAGAAATTGGTGATTCACCAAGCAATGATGAAATATCAAATGGAGATGTCTTCATTTCATCCTCTAAAATTCAGAAAGTATATACTTCACCAACCATGCCAGAAGAAGTTATAGAAATTTAAGAGGTGAACGATGATGTTGATTCTCAATCCATTATCTCCTCTTTATTACCCAGGAAAGACCCTTCATCATCAATCGAGTCGGAAATGGAAGCTTCTTCTTCAAGATGTTCAAATTTTAACATCTCTTCTGATCATGAAAATTCTGTTTCATCATCTACTATGGAAGTAGAAATAGAACAAATAATACATGTTGAAGAAGAAGAGGAAGATATCAGGGATGATACTCCAGCATTTGAAGAGGGTATCTCTATCACTTTGGATGAACTCAGATAAATAAATCTGGGTACCAAAGAATATCCACGCCCCACTTTAATTAGTGCGGCCATGACTCTTGAAGAGCAAGAAATGTATATTTACTTTTTGAAGAAAAATCGAGATATATTTGCTTGGAACTATACAGAGATTCCAGAACATGATCCTGATGTTTCTATTCATCGTTTGGGTTTTCCAGAAGAACATTGAGGATTCAAGCAAGCTGTAAGAAGAACACACCCAACCTATGCTTCCAAAATTGAAGCTGAGGTGGATAAGCTTATCAAAGATAACTTCGTTAGAGAAGTTCAATATCCCAAATGGTTGGATAATATTGTCCCTGTAAGGAAGAAGAACAAACAAATTAGAGTTTGTATTGATTTCAGAGGTCTTAATCGGCGTTGTCCTAATGATGATTTTCCAGTTCCGATCACAGAACTCTTAATTGATGCAACAACTAGCTATGAATCACTTTCCTTCATGGATGGATACTCCAGGTATAATCAAATCAGAATGGATCCAGAAGATGAGGAATCTATAGCTTTCATAGCCCCTCAGGGTGTGTTCTACTATCGGGTAATGCCCTTTGGCCTAAAGAATGCAGGCACAACATATCAGCGTTCTATGCATCATATCTTCAAACCCTTTTCAAGGAAGTTTGTTGAATGTTATGTGGAAGATTTGGTGGTTAAATCCAGGAAATATTCTAATCACTTGGCTGATTTGGAAATCATATTCCACAAACGTCGACAATATAATTTGAAGATGAACCCCTTAAAATGTGCTTTTGGGGTAACCTCAGGAAATTTATCGGCTTTGTAGTACGCCATCGTGGTATCGAATTCGATCCTGAGAATACAAAGTCAATCCTTGGTATGGAACCTCCTCTAAATTTGAAAGAATTGAGAGGACTTCAAGGAAACTTATCCTATATTCGGCATTTCATCGCCAATTTGGCAGGGAAAAGTTTACCCTTCACCAAATTGATGAAGAAGGGAGTCACTTACCAGTGGACTGAAGAATGTCAAGAAGCATTCAATATTCTCAAGAAGTATCTCTTGAGTACACCGGTATTAATGCCACCTATTGAAGGAAGACCACTTATCCTCTATGTTACAGCTTTATAGCAATCATTGGGTGCCTTTATTGCTCATAAGAATGATGCTGGGAATGAAAACAGCATCTACTATCTCAGTCTGACTATACTTGAAGCAGAAACCCGATATTAAAATATTGAGAAGTGCTGCCTAGCATTGATCTTTGCAGTTCAGAAGTTGAGACACTACCTGAAACATCATGAGGTTCAATTGGTATCTCGCAATAACCCGCTCAAATTCATCCTTAGTCGTCCATTGCTTACAGGACGTTTGTCAAGGTGGGCGGTTATTTTGCAGCAATTTGATATTCAGTATGTGTCTCAAAAGGAAATAAAGGGCCAACCTCTGGCTGATTTCCTTGCTGAACATCCTTCAATAGAAGAAACATCTTTAGATATTGAACTTCCTAATGAAGAAGTCTTTTCTATTCAAGATAATCTTCAAACATGGGAAATGTACTTTGATGGTACTTCTAGAAGTCCAACAGGGAAGAAAATGGAAGATTCTAAATTCAACAAAGTTGGGTTAGGAATTGTGCTCATTTCTCCAGAAAAGGCAGTACTACCCTATTCCTTCTCATTATTGGGAGGTGGTACAAACAATGAAGCGGAATACCAATCTCTCATCACAGGCTTGGAGTTGGCACTTCAAGCACAAGTGAATTACTTAAAGGTGAAAGGTGATTCAGACCTGGTAATCAAACAAGTCAATGGGGATTATGCAATCAGAAAAGAAGAGTTAATCCCTTTTTGTGATTACGTCAGAGATTTAATGGCATAATTTCCTACAGAATCGACATTTTCTTATGTCCCACGATCACAAAATGCCCAAGCTGATGCACTGGCTAATATAGCCACAGCTCTGGTAGATCCAAATCGGGATGAGACAACCATTAGTATTTCCCACCGTCGTACAATTTCACCTTATGTTCAAACTAAAACAAAAGAAATCAGTGAAATTAGTCCCATTTCTGAACCATATGGTCATTCTATAGAATGGATGACACCTATCAGGGAATACCTTCAAAATGAAACACTTCCACCTGATAGATCTAGGAAAGAATAAGTTTGTAGACGTGTGGTCAATTTTACTCTTTACGACAGCCTAGATCACCTAGAGAAAATTCTCTACAAGCATGGTTTTGATGGATTTCTCTTCAGATTCATTGATGGTGAAGATACAATGGCTATCATGAAAGAAGTGCATATAGGAGTTTGTGGTACCCATCAGTCTAGACATAGACTGTCTGATCAAATTTGAAGGCTTGGATACTTTTTGCCTTCAATGAGACAAGATTGTGTTGATTTCACAAAGAAGTGTCATTATTTCCAAGTATGTGCCAACTTCATTCATCAACCCCCCTGAGTTTCTTCATACAGCTAAATACTCATGTCCATTTTCCACATGGGGAATGGATGTGGTGGGACCTTACCCTTCAGCTACAGCTAAGCAGTTTAAGTATATTCTTACTGCTACTGACTTATTTTACAAATGGGAAGAGGAAATACCTCTCAAAGAAGTTAGATCTAAAATCATTGTTAGCTCCATCAAGTCTAACATCATTACTATATTTGGTGTCCCTCATATCATATTGATGGACAATGGAATCAAATTCTGTTCATCCAAGGTGAAGAAGATGTATCAAGAATATAACATCAAACCCAATCATTCATCTCGGTATCATGCAGCGGCCAATGTCCAGATAGAAGCCTTCAACAAGAATTTTTCAAACATACTGCAAAAGATGGTGGATAAAGATAAGAAGTCATGGTCTGAAAACTCTTTCATGCTTTATGGGCTTATCGGACCACCACCCACACTACAACGCGATCAACTCCATATTCACTAGTATATGGAACGGAACCAGTCTTTCCCACTGATGTTCAACTACCTTCTCTTAGAGTATCCATTTGTGATCAGTCATCTACAGATGAAAAATCTCAAAAGCGGGTGGATGAATTGGAACGATTAGATGAGAAAATATTGTGCACCCTGCACCACTTGGAAGTCTATCAGAATCAAATAGAACGAGCTTTCAACAAAAAAGTTCATCTTCATTCATTCATTCAGGGAGAATTGGTATTGGTTCTCAGAACTCCAGCGATACCAAGAAAGAAACCTCCCAAGCTTGAACCAAAATGGGAAGGACCTTACTCAATACCTATGGTCTACTTCAATGGAGCATATTCTTTAATCTCAATGGATGGAGAACTCATCACTACTCCAACCAATGCCAGATTTCTAAAGAATTATTTTTTATAAACACAAAATACATCATCCACGGTCCATACATATGACCTTAAACTATTTGTATTTCTCTTGTCCAACATGATGTTAAACTACATATCCAACGGTCCATGCATATGACCTTAAACTATTTGCATTTTTAATACATCCAACATGACGTTAAACTGTATCCTCTTTTGTCCTTCCTGCATGACATTAAACTACACAGTACCCCTTTCGTCCAACATGACATTAAACTGTATTATGCCCATCGTCCTAGCTACATGACACTAAACTGTAAAGAAGTCCCTTAATATGTCCTACATGATGTTAAACTGTATTTTGTCCCTGTTACATGACACTAAACTGTGATGCACCAATAATCCTCACTGTAAGACTTTAAACTGCATAGTACCTTCATATATCCTACATGACATTAAACTGTGCATCGTTAGGGTTGTTGCTACCTCTTGTTTCTCACACCGAGTATGACTCACGTGAGCTTAGAGTAAGCTTCAACCATAACACCCCCTCTGGGCCGCTAACCATGCGTAAGTCCCAACACCATTTTTAAGGTCATTGTCCCCAAGAACAACTTGATCACTAATTCATTCTTCAATTGAACTAGGCGGACTTTGATCCTTTCCTTCTAGGCTGGGTACGTAGGCAACCTTCCAAGGTTCAAGCCCAAAACCAATCTCTTCACATCGGTTCACCTTCGTCTCATACGATGTTGATTCATGAAACCGCCCCCAGAACCAATATTTTTTTACATTGGTTCACCTTTTTCCTTGTTATATGATGTTAAACTGTACATCACTTTTGTCCTGTACGACAATACACGACAACATTCTTTGATACCCTCACCTAAGAGGGAATCATTATTTACATTAATTTCCAATAATGTTCTATTCTAAAGACTATGTGCATACATGGCAATGCCCAAACCTTTTATCTTGGGTCAAACCATCATTGCACTAAAGTCCCCTTTTAACCTTCAATTTTATAAACCAAATCTGTATAGAGGATATTTCTAGAACTACGTGGGCTTGATTCCCATCCTTATGGGATACATAGGAACGTTCAAGTGTCCCTCAAATCCAGCCCCAAGTCTTTTGGTTCTAACCCTAAATTCCACTTTCAGTCCCCTGACAGAAAAGTTCCTGTGAAAACACACATTGTGTATTCATTATTATGGTTCGATCTCTATGACCCTAAACTAAGATCTCCCACACTCTCGTCCCACATGAAGTTAAACCGTATTTCAAGAACTACGTATGTCTTGATTATCATCCTTATGGGATACATAGTGAATTACAGTATTTCAATTCAGGACCCATCCACAACATGATTATGGTTAGAATTGATCTGTGTATCTCTACATACATTGGATAATACCCATTTTTATGTGTCATAATCATAACCTTATATATTTTTTAGATATTCACAACCCTTTTCTTGACTTCTAGTCACAAAATGTCCAATTTCTAAGAGTTCTTTTGCCTGACTATGCAACACATGCCCTTAGGAGGCCTTGCATAAATAGTCTACATAACAGAAATGTCAGCCAAAAGATACTATTATTTGACTATGCAGGCAATGACCTTAGGTGGCCCTGCATAATTCAACCCCCTAACGGGTTTATTAAATAATGGTTACTTTATTATTGGGAAGAAAACCTATTTTGTCCTTATTGGTCTTAATGAAAATATGTAGGGATCCGTAAAAAATAGCCATCCTTAATATATTTGTCCCATGTTCTCTTTTTCATGATCTAAAAGTATTCAAGTCTATGGTTTATATTTTCATTCCCTACATTTGGGTCAGACCTTCGTAGGAGTGACATTCATCCAGTTCTTAGAAAATATTGTTTGGAAATATCCTCTCCATATTCAAGTACCTCCCATCCTCTCGACCAATTCAAATTATTAAGCCTTATCAGTTCACAGCTAATGAGAACCTACCTTTGAAAAGTAGGTCCAAATGGATATAGAATCATTGGATGTTTCCGGTTCTACGAACAAACCCGTTAGAAACTGATTGGAATGTTTGAACCTTAAACCAACGAGGTCATCCTCAATTCCAAAGGGAACAATTCTTTAACATGACTTTGATATGGAGCTAAGTTTAAACACTATGTATCATCCTTAGAGATATGGTTAGTGTAAGGGAACAATTCAAACCCTAGATGATATACAAAGATATTTTTTCTATGGATTTCAAAGATGTTTGGGTTCAACACATTCCTTTAATTTCATTTTATTATAATAATAACTTTCACTCAATCATTTAGATAGATACTTATAAATATTTATATGGAAATAAGTGTAGATATCCAATATGTTGGGATAAATTTGGAGAGAGAAATCTATTGGGACATGAGCTAGAATAGAAAATGGTATAGAAAGTTAGAAACATTCAACAACATATCAAGGAAGAGAAGAGTTGACAAAAAATTATTTTGACAATCATTAGTATGATCTAAAGTTTAAAGTTGGTGAGAAGTTTTTTCTATGAGTCTCTCCCTAGAAGAAGGTTATGAGATTCATAAAGAAAGTTAAGCTGAGACATAGGTATATTGACCCTTTCAATAATCTTTATCGAGTAGGGATGGTTTCTTATCACTTGAAACTCCCACCGACCTCTCTCAAGTCCATGATGTGTTCTATGTATCTGTCTTGAAGAAGTACAAACTTGATCCTCACATGTACTAAACTTAGAGGTTTTATCGATGGATTATGATGTTTCCTATGAATAACAACTTATAGAGATTTTGAATTGTAGATAGAAATTTCTATAAAACAAGACCACTCTCCTGGTCAAGGTTTTATGGTGAAACCACCAACTTAATGAAGCTATGTGGGAACCTAAATATATTATGAGATAGAAGTATACTTAGTTGTTTATATTAAAGTGATGTAATTTAAAGGGATAAATTCATTTTAAGGGGGGGGGGGTAGAATGAAACACCCCAATATTTTAAGAAATATATTTTTTCAAATAGATTTAATTTGTTCGATAGCATGCATTACATGCAACACCGAGTTTTAATTAACCATGGTATACAATTAATATTCTTATTTAAACATGGCCATTAACCATTAAACATTGAGGTATGAATAGAAATAATAAATTTTTGAAAACTATGTATATTTTTTTATATAAATAAATCATATTCATATAAAAGTACTTAATTTTAAGTAAAGTTTTTATATACTTTGAAAATACATTTCTTCTAAAAAATTATTTTCATTGTTTATTGTGAAAAAATAATAAAATTAATTTCTTCCAATTCCAGGAAATTTATTTTAAAAAATGAAACTCATTTTTGGAATCAACTTGTCAAAATTAGCATAGAGTTATTTTTTGATGACTTTCAGGAAATATTAATTTTTCGATGAATTGTGAAAATAATGATTTTTATTAAAAAATGCCTTTATTTTTAAAGTATTAAAAAAGATAAATATTATTTAAAAATGGTTTAAAAGTAAAAAAAGTTCAATTATATTAGAATTAATCCATATTTTTTTATTAGAATATGTTTCATATCAAATCTCGATATAGAAACTTTTTATGCATAAGAAAACTTTTTCCTTGGAAAACTGCATTTTCATCACATGTGCGGGTTTAACCTTAAATTAAATTATTCCACATATGTGATAAAAAATGTATCCATATTTTGAATCATTATAATTATTATTATATATTAAGTTTAATATAATTTTTGACCATAATCGATAGTAAAAATAGTAAATATTAACAACCATAGTAATGGTAAAAATGGGTTTTCTGAGGGGGTAAACTAAAATAATAAGGATTAAAATGACCTAAAAAATAAATTTATTATTGGATATCCATATATATATATATTATTGGTCATGTGGTCTAAAACATAACAAGTTCTAGGATAAATTATTTATTAATAAAACCTACTTAGGACTAGTGTAGTGGTAAGTATGGGTCGATCCAAAGGGAAGGACTTTCATATAAGGTGTGTTATGCATGAACAAGTAAGAGAGTAAGAAAAAAATAAGAAAAAAGTAGTAAGAGAGGAAATGTGGATGAAAAATTGGTGATTAGGTTTATTAAATGAAGATGAGTGGAATGGAAAAAGAAGAAGGGCCAAGCATAGAGGGAAGGAAGAGAGAACATAGTAAATAGAGAACTTCAAGGGATAGAGTAGTGGAAGTTGGTTGGATAGCTAGTTTGTTTTGATACGTGTTTATTTTTTTTATTTTATTTTCCTTCAATAATGGATAGTCACTATAAAACCTTGAAAAATGACTGGTCAATACTCTCGAGTAGCTAGTCTGTAGGTGAAAGAAACGTTTACCTTCTCAACTAAAGACAAATTTACCCACCTATTAAGGCAACCTATTGACCTAACCTTGTGTAGTATGTACTCTAATCAGATGGAATTACAGATTAAAAGTTATTATTTAAAGCAACAAATGAAACAACTCTCACTGAGCTCAGAAAATTGAAGTTTATAACTTACTTGACCAATGAGAAAAGTGTGGACTCATGTAGTTCCTAATAACCGAGTGAGGTAAAAACACATACCATATCAACCTCATTCCCCAATTAAAAATTATCCCACAATTATAAAATAAATATTTATCATTCATATTTTTTTGAGAAATAGATGAATTAAATGAAAATAATGACAATAAGAAATCCTCATCAAGGGCTTCAAATAAGAAAAAAAGTTCTACAAATCCATTCACCTCCTCTTCAGTTGTACAACGTGTTTTGTCTCTTCCCCTATCACCATGCTCTCATTTTATCTCAGCCTCATATTTTGACTAAATTTAATGAATATAAATCCTTCGAACTTACACTCTGATATTAACTTCTCACTAGAAGAACCATCTCTCTGGAATATATATGCAAACTCATCTCCTCAGTTTCGGTGGTAAAATTTTGGGCATGTATGAACCTTTTACTGGACACCACATGCATGTTCAAATGGTAGGAGTTCCAGCTAGTCATCATACATGACTATAATATATAATAATTATGTAATTAATTTCGTTTTGTATATCCAATTTATTGATGTAGGTGACTGGGCCTTTATAGCTTAATTTATCATGTATAATATTCAATACGTAGCTGTTTTGATTGACATAGTTGAACGATCGATGTTGTAACTTATCTACATTGCTGATTGTGCTGACATATATGAATCTTGATATAGCCATATGAATCACTTAGCTAAATGTATCATGTAGGAATTTATCTATATAGTTTATTTGGTCGACATAAATGATTGGGCTGCACTTATCTTTTTCCCATATAGGCGATTCTTACATAGTTGAATCCCTTTACATAGCTGATTTACGACCACAAAGATGATTATTAGCGTAAGTGTTTGATATTTATGTTGTCAATTTGGATGGTCTATGAAATTATTGACATATTTAATTTCCCACGTAGCTAATTTTCTATCGTATCTAATCTACCCCTGTAGCCATTTTGACAGATTTATCCATTTTGGCCGACATAGCTGATTTCACCACAGTAGTTCCTAAAAACATTAAAGTCTAGAAAAAGTAAAAAACACAAACCAAAGATGTTTTCAATGAAAATTACAAAAAATTATTTTTGAAAAATTATATGATAATTAATGAACCAAATCAATGATAATTTTACTACTCAAAAATATAAATTTAAAAAATTTTCCAAAGAATAAAAGATTCAACCTAGTTTGTTCCATATTCACAAAATCTTCATTAAAAAATAAACTAATCATTAAAATCATTTAATTCACCCAAAATAGATGTGTAATGTCTGATAAAATGGTTCCATAAAAAACTCATCCACACTTATTCCATTGAAATCCTAGGAAATTCAGTTATTTAAATGGCTGGTTAATAAAGGATTCAGGGTCAATGAATATCAACCTACCTATGTGAACAATAAATCATACATTACAAGATATTATCATTCCTGTAATGTGATTTCATCACACTGAACTACTTCAATAAAAACTCACATCCAAATTCTAGGAGAAAATACCAGAGAGACCCAAGTGGAATTAAATTTATAACAAAAGGAACCAAAACTTTAACTCTCCCCTTGGTTCCTCAAACCAATAATTCACTTCCCACTATGTTGATACAACTTGTAAGATTTTATTATATATCAATTATCCCATTTTTTGTTTGGGTTCTATATTCCCCTCACCATCATGAGTACATTTTTGATCGGGGCACTTTATTTTAATTTTTCCCAACCAAGAATATGTGCAAATCACTGCATAGAGTGCTTATTGATTTGGATTTATTTACAGAAATGAAACCAGTGCCCCAGTCTTATATACTCATCATGGGAAACCATAATCCCTTTTCACTCCATAATAGAAGGATTTATAATACTTATTGGATGATTTGTATCCCCAAGGTGTTACATGTTATCCAGGATAAGTAGTTATCTTCATGTTCAAGTTCATGATTTGTCATGTTATAGCTCCAATTTCATAATTCTAACCTATAAAACATCATTTTCCTAGTTTTCAAGCAATATTTCATAAAGATATCAGAAAAAAAATAAAAAATCACTCAATCCTCATACCTTTAGACTCAATCAAATCCTCCAAATAGGTCATTGCATCTTCCCCTAGGTTGTATGCCTTCAGTTCTTATTTTTCAAAACAATTGACACCCAAAATTTTTATTTATATTAACCAAAAAATATTTCAATTTCTCAAAAAATGATTAATTTTGAAAAAAATTGGTATGTTATGATATGGTGAGATTTGAGGTGACCGGTCGAGTTGTGCCCAGAGAAGGGACACAACTGTATTTTTTTGGGTCCGTAAAGATATGATTTAATCTATAGTTCTTATTCTCCCTAATCCATTCCACTATACAATGTTTTATCTTTTTTAAATAATTTTTTTTTCTCATTATTCTTCCTTAATGTGTTGTGATATCAAACTTTTCAATGAAGGGTTAACTTTCAAGTCCAGTTTTAGGAAGTTAAACCATGATGTTGCCAAGAGGTCAGCACATCAAACTAATTGTCAACCTTCTTCTATACACTTAGAAAACAATGGCTTTTTTAGAATTTAATCTTGAGAAGAACCACACATGTAACATCCTAAGATTTTATGATATGTCTCTCTTTAAATTTAATTTCTTCGATAACATAGGTTCCACACAATCGAAGCATAAACGAACAATTGTAAACAATTTAATATCATTATTTTAAAACGACCATTATAACCTAGCCCTTAAATTGGAGGCAATGAACATTATTAACCAAATTATAAAATTTATATATTTAATATTTTTTTAAATTCTTCCAATTGATTTTATAGGTATAAATTATGAATAAATCAAATTTTATCCATAAAAGACAATATTTTTCAAAAGGAAGGTTTACCGCCTTTTAATGGAGCAGTTGTTTTAAAATTAAAATTTGAAATTTTTTTAAATTCCATTTAAAAAATAATCTTCATTTTTAAAATTATCTTAGCATGAAATTTTTTAAATTTTCTAAAAATATTTATTTTCTAATGAATAGTAAAAAATACTGATTTTTATAGAACAATCAATTTAGTTATATTAAAATTCTATTTATGATTTTATTTTTATTAAACTATAAATTTATAAATAAAATTTGGGTATCTAACAAATGAAATTATGATATAATTATATCATAGAAAAAGTAAGTAAATGTATTAAAAATTATAAATTAATTATTGGTATTTCCTTGAAACATAAATGTTTATTTCAAATTTAAGAATTAATATGTTTATTTAAAAGAAATTTTGTTTTCTAAAAATATATTAATAAATGAAATTTTTTTTCATATGATTATAAGATAATTTTTTGAGAACTTAATTTACTTTTGAAAGTGTCATAAAAGCAGTAAGAATTTTTAAATCTGTATTTTTCGAGTAAATTATGATTTTATTTAAAAATTAAATTTCATTTATTTAGAAAATTATTTTACTAAAATGGATACCATTTTTTAATTCTACACATCAAAAAGTGGTTATTGTTATTTTTTGGATTTTTATAAAATCATTGAATTTTTGGTAAATAGTGAAATATGCTAATTTTTGGCATTTAACATTTTAGCCATATACAAGAATTATTGAGTCATGGATGATTTATGGAAAAGGTAAGAAAACATTGGTTTGAAATTAAATTCATTATTTACTATATTTATTCAAAATAATCATCATTATTCATTGTCTTGCGACAAAATAATAAACAAATGAATTAAATAATCAAAAAACACCCCTCTCCTCCACTATAAATACCACCCCTCACCACATATTCTCCTCACACCAAAAAATCCTTGAAACATTCTTATATTTTTCAAATTTCATCTCCCAAACCTCTCCCCACTTTATGGTCTTATTGGTCTCACCAAAATTCCATTTTCAAGTCCCTTAAAGATGTTCTCATGGAGAATAATTCAAGAGGTAAAATCCCCCTTCGCTCGTTTAATTTTATTTCAATTTTTTTCATTCTTATCCTTTCCTTAAACCCTTTGTCCAAACACGCATCATAACTATAGAATGTTATATAAACTTTAATGTTATTATGATAATTATATATCCACCATCAATTCTTTTTCACTTCCACTTTTTTATTTTAAAAATGAAAACATCATCCATGAGGTGCCGATTTACCACCTTCATGGATGACAAGTTTTTGTTTTTCAATTACGCATTAACGTCTGGTCATAAAACCATTTTAATTGTTAAAATATAAATTAAGATATTTAATAAAAGTTATTTAATGTTCTGGAACTAGTATATATACATAATATTAATTCATAAAACAAAACTAGTGTCTGATGATAAAAAAAGCCAAAATAATCTAAACCTTTATCACTAACATTTTATCTGATAAATCATACTCATATCTGAAAAAATTGATATATAATTCCATTTAATATTATATAATTTCATTAATAATATATAAATTTAATTTTTGGATAAATACTCCTATTTCACATGATCTTTTGTACATGTTGACAAGTGAACCAATCATGAAAACCAAGGAAATGAACACTTCCGAATGATGAAATTGAATCTTATAACTCATCAAAAAGAAAATAAATTAATTTAATCAAATTAAAATAAATCAAATAAATTTTTAATAGGTTATTAATTAAATTATTAATGAATATGATTTCATTATATAGGATATTAAGTGCAAGTAAAGAATGCCTTCATACATAAGGTAAGGGTTTCTTCCTGAACATACATTTTTCATCCAGGTTACACTTTCTCTCTCTTTACCCCAATGTAATTATTCATTATTTTTTATGTTGTTCTTAAAAATTACATATATATGTTCCAAAATCATTTATCCAGACCATTTCATCTTTATTTTATGGGATAATATATGTTTTATAAGGTTCCCTTTTAAATTCATATTGATAAGAAAGCCCAGTTAAAGGGAACTTCCTAATTTCTTACCCATTTCAAGTACACTCTATAACTTGTTTTAAGCCATAAATATTTTTATAAAACCACTATTTTTATCATGAAAACCTATATTAATTTACTTCTAGTTTAATGTAAAAAATTAATCATTTGTCTACTTTAAATAATCTTATATTTTCTCTTAAACCACATGGAAGTGGACCATTTCTAAAGATTCCTAAAAGCTATTCCAATTTTTTTTTACTTAATTTGGACATCATCTATGCATCAAACATAATTTTACTATCCTTTACATTATTATAGAATATTAATATTTATAATATGATTTTATGACAAATAATTTTTTTTCTCCAAAATATCTCTACTTTGCAATGTAAAAAGGGTATTTCTCTCAAGAATTACTCGATTATTTTATTATATTTTTTCATCTATTTCAATAACCTCTATTAAAAATTATTCTTAATTGGGATTGACAATTTATGATATCATCTACCACATTTTATTAAATGGTTTATGATCAGTTTGGTTATGGATGCGTTATCTTGATACCATTCACCATATTACTCAGAATGGTTAGTGATTATTTTAACTGATTGGGGGAAGATTTTTACATTTAGTATGTATATGTTTTTTATTTTTACCCAATTTATATGAGGAATGAATTGGACTTATTAAGTGATGGTAGGGTCCCTATATAGCCCCTCGATGGATCGATAAGTCTAATGATATGAAACTGATATGGACTTGGTCGAGGTGTTGCCCATTTATTTTTAGATGTGGATTTGGCCAAGGCCTTAACCATTTATTTTTAGATGTCTTAGTCAAGGACTTGACAATATGTTTCAGATTTCTATAATTATGAATTCCCTAATTATGATATTAGTAATTGATAAATTTTATCATTATTTGACTAATAGAGTATCCATGTTTAAGTTTCATGTGATTATTTATATGGAATTATTTATTGTCTTTTATTTATATTGTATTATTCTCAAGATTATGTTTTATTCGATTGTGTTTTAGTTATTCACCTTACCATATTTTTTAGGTTTATGATAGCTTCCACTATATTATTTACCCTTAATGAGCATATGATCTCACTCCTTATGTTTTATTTTTCACCAGGATGGAAAGATTTATATTATGAATGACTTGTAGGGATAATCTAAGAATTTATGGATATTTCCAATGGAGTTTTTATATTATTTTACCTTTAAACTTGTGTAATGTCTTGGTTCTGGGTACCGCCCAAAGGTTCCTCATACCTGGTTGGTCACATGGCCTCAAGCACATTTCCCTGAACGCTAGAGGCTTCTGACTAGCAGCAAGGGCCTTGGGTTTGATAGTAGAGAAACTATTCCCTCATTGGAAGAGTAATGTAGTGGAAACAAATAGTAAATAGTAGTGGAAGCTATAATACCATACAATAAATTAAAAATCAGAAGACAGATAGTATAAACAACTACAACATATATAATAAATGATGCATGCCACGTGTATCTAGGAAAATATCCAAACAAGTCACAATTCTTGAAATACAATACTAAAACCAAAGTACAAGAAATAGTGAACTCCAACAACATTGAAAGACTTAGCTTGGTCCCATGATCTGCAGATCCAATAGAAATCGAGTACCTGAAGAAGAAGGATGCTTTCCCTTACCTATACCTGCAACCATATAATTAGTTTGGTCCCAAAAGCATGACCCAAACAGGGTGTGAGATGAATCCCAATAGGCAACCACCATAAGATCTGTACCTAACTATCAGTGAATCTATATATAGCAGGGAACATGAAAAATGAATCAACAAACTAGGAAGTACTCAAAATTAAACAATCCTACAGTTTCCAATTACATTTATTTACATTTATTAATTATTAAAACCATTGAATAATGAATCTAGGGATCTAGCCAAATCTATATATCCCTTCGTGTGATATCAACAATATACGTCTCATAATACAATCTAAACAACTAAGTAGGATTGATTCCAAGCTTGTGCTTTGGCTTGGCAGACTCATCAAAGACAAACAAACAATACTTCACAAAAACCCTCTAGGAAAGCTCTCACGATCTAACCCCTTTGGCCTAACATACCACTAAGCAATAGAAAACGACCACCTAGTCAGCTCTCACAGTCAATACCCCTGGGTTCACATGGGATCAATAATTTATACATGACCTCCCCATAGCTCTCACGGTCAATACCCCCTGGGTCAAAATCTATACCAAGGCTCCCACGGTCCTATGTAAGTAAACATGTAAACTCCCATAGTTTTTTTAGTCCAAGGCTCTCACAATCCAAGGAAGATCATCACACACACAACATTCATTAAATGCTCTACATGAAATCCAACTATTACATGGATTAACATTAATCAAAGCAAATTATCGATATTAAAGGCTCTATATGCAATTAAAACTATTACATGGTTAATATTTAATCAAAGCATATAAACAGACATCACATATAACCAAACAAATCCATCCTAAATGACTCAAGGCATGAAAACACGGTATGCATTATATGAAACCTAGGCTGAATGACCAATAACTATCAAACAAGGGAACACACCCATGGGGTGCCCCATAAACAAGGGTATAAAATCTTATAGATAGGAAACAACCCTTAATCAAACAACCAAACCATATAAAGTATTAAGCAGGGTAAAAATCCAAAATACGTAATACCCCAACATGGGTATTCAGGCATTTTAACATATATAATCCAAAGAAAAATTGAGGAAAGAAACAAACCACCTACCTTGATGTCATACGATGATCACTCTTTAATTTCATCCCTTTAATGGGCCTAGAACGACATAGGTCTATGAAAAGAGTAAAAATGACCAACACTTGATAACTCGCGAGGGAGGAGAAATTAGGAAGAGAGGCTCTATGGGAAGAGAGATCTCACTATTGGGAATCTAATGCACCCAGCGACATCTTGATCATAGCTCGGGCAAAGTAATGGTAGGGGTTCAAAGTTCTCAGGCACCTCATTACTCTTCTGTATGAAACATGGGAAGAAGAAGACAGTTGTAGAGATGAGAAATGACCCTGCTACAATTAATCAATTAAGAAGAAAATTACATGCTGTATTCATTTAATGTACATGTCATGTACTAGTATCAACTGAATTCCACTTTAGGCGGTCTACTAGGTCACATACACAGCCATATACTTGGCCGTTACACGTCCATTACACGACTACATGTGCCAACCGGGTACACGGAATGTACTTATAAGAATTCCCCTTTCTTCCTTTTCTCTAAAAAACAACCCGAAATAAAGATCCATACCTAAAATGCAGATCAAGGTTCTTAAAAACTTCCCCCTTAAATAAAACCATCCCCAAATTTCCCTTCCAAGGGTGGTGAAGAAGAAGCTTCAAACAACTTTGGCCACTGTGATCGTACATCATCCTCCCTTTCCCAGGTCACATCATGTACTCACTGGTGCTGCCATAGTACCCATACCAGAGAAACAGACCATCCATAAAGAACCTTTGTGCTGCGATCCACAATCTGAATAGGGTGCTCCTCATAGGATTCCCGCACCGCCAACTCAACCTCCTCAGTTTGAAAAACTTGTGATGGGTCTAAAAATTAATTTTGTTGCTGAGAAACATGGAAAACATCATGCATAGTCTGGTACCTTTGAGGTAACTACAAATGATAGGTCCCCAGCCCGAATCTTTCCAAAATCTCAAACGGCCCGATGTATCTCGATGAATGATTCCCCTATCTCCTAATACTCCTATGTCCCAACCTCATTGTGACATGTAAGAAAACTTGATCTCCGACTTCAAACTCTATAGGTCATCTCTTTAGATTAGAATAATATTTTTGGTGAGACTGTGCAATAGCCATACTTTTCCAAATCAACTCCACCTGCTCAGTGGTCTCTAGGACAAGACGAGGTCCCAACATAGCTGCCTCTCCTGCCTCCAAAAAACATAGGGTTGATCGACATGACTTACTGTAAAAAGCCTCATAAGGTGCTATCTGAATTGTCACTTAAAAACCGTTATTGTATGAAAAATCCACTAGGGGTATGTATCTGTCCTAAGAACCCCTGAAATCCAGGACTCATGATCAAAGCATGACCACCAAAACATTAATTGTGCACTGGAACCCCATGAAAACATAAAATCTATCAGATGTATAACCTTCCAAGATCATCAATAGTGAATGTTTCCTTGATCAGAATGAAATTTAAAACCTTTGTGATCCTGTCGATAACAACCCAAACTGCATCATTCCCTCAAGGAGAACTTGGTAAACCCATCACGAAATCCATCACGATATTATTACAATTCCACTTGGGAATGGGTGACTACTGTAAAAGTGTTTCCAGTCACTGATGCTCCGCCTTCACCTACTGATAGGTGGAACATCTTATAACAAAACTAGTAACATCTCTCTTCATACCTGGCAATCAATACTGATGGTGTAGATATCGATACATCTTGGTGACACAAGGATAAACTTCCCATGATAAGGTATGAAAATCTCACAATAGATCCTCACGTATGTCTGCGGATACCCATACACACCCAAGAAAACTCAAGACCTTATCATCGTATATGGTTCAACCAGGCATAGGGTTCTCTCTTGGCACACTCTCCCGTAGGACTAGGCCTTTAAAATCTGATAGCTTCCACATTTGTACTCAATCTAGTAGAGTATAGGTAACAACTATATAAGAAATAAACATCTTCCCCTACTGGTCTTACACCTCCAAATGCATCTTAGAGAATAAAGCCATAAGATGCCACTCACTATTGGCCTCCTGAACTGCCTGTATTTGATTCCTCCTGCTCAATGCATCAGCCATCGCGTTGCCCTTCCTAGGTTTTTAGGAAAGATAAAATTCAAAAGTATGAAGGCACTTAACCCACCTTCATTGTCTCAAATTCATATCATACTGAGTAAATATGCACTTTAGGCTTTTGTGGTCAGTGAACAGCACAAAATTCCCTCCCAAAAGATAATGTCTCCAACAACGCAAAGTATGAACAACTAAATCCAACTCGAGATTGTGTGTCAGGTAATTCCTCTCATGTGGCGTCAATATATGAGACCCATATGTAAAGACTCCTTCCCATCACATAATCACTACTCCCATCCCGATACCTGATGCATTTTAGTAAACAGTGTAACTCTTTCCTGGCTCTAGAAAAATAAGCATCAGTGCTGAAGTCAATCTCCCTTTTATATACTTAAAGGTTGAATCAGATAAATCTATCCAAAAGTACTTCATACAGTTCTTAGTTAGGCCCATCAATGGTGCTTCAAGACATGAAAATTCCCGTATAAAGAGCCTGTAGTAACCAGCCATCCCCAGAAAACTTTGTACCTCAAAGACGCTCTTTGGATGCTTCTAGGAAACTATTGATCTCACTTTCTCTGGGTATATTGATACTCCAGTCTCTTAGATAACATAACCCAAGAAGTGAATCTGGTCCATCCAAAAGTGTAATTTTGAGATCTTGGAATATAACTGATGCTCTCTCACTGCACTCAAAATGATATCAAGATGGGTGGCATGATCGTGTCGAGTGTGAGAGTACACCAAGATATCTTCCATGATGACTACCACAAAAGAATCCAAGTAAGGATAAAACAATCGGTTCATTAGTTCCATGAAAACTATTGGGGCGTTCGTGAGACCAAACAACATAACCACATACTTGTATAGATTATACATGCTCTGAAATGTTGTAAGAGGTATATCTGGTGTTCTAACATGCAACTGATGATAACTGGATCTCAAGTCAATATTTGAGAATACCCAAGATCCTCAAAGCTAATCATATATATCATCAATCCTAGGAAAGAGATATTAGTTATTGACCATCAAATGGTTCAACTTCCGACAATCCACGCAATGTCTGGGGGTACCATCGGTCTTCTTCACAAATAGGACATGCGAACCCCAAGGTGAAGTACTAGTTCAGATGAAACCCTTCACTTACAACTCCTCTAAATGTTTCTAGATTTCCTATAACTCTAGTGTAGCCATCTTATAAGGAGGAATGGACATCGGTGCTGCTCCTGGCGTAATCTCAACGGAGAAATCTACCTCTTGATCCAGAGGTAAACCTAAAAAGTAATTTGTAAAGACATCTCTAAAAAAATCCACCTCTGGAGGAAAGTCCATCTATGAGGTCCCCTAGTCATCTAGATATAGACTAGAAATATGAGCTGTAATTCCTTCCAATCCATGATGCTTGGGTCCAGCTCTACTCGCTTGGACATCCCATTCACCCTTGTGTAGAAAATACATTCCTTCTAATGATGTGAAAATCACACTATGATGATAGAAATCAACAAAGTCCAGGAAAGAGACCAACCAGTCTATTCTGAGAATGAAATCAAAGCATGTCATCTCGAAGACATAGATATACTATAAGAAGTGACACATACAAATGTTAATAGGGCACTCCTTACACTGATTTACACTATCCTTCCTAATCCCCAACAGAGTTTATAGCATCATAACATCCTAAAAAGTAAATATATAGAGCCCAAGGATATCCAAAATGGAAATAGATATAAAACTACCGGAAGCCTCTGTGTCAAAAAGAGAATAAGCTAAAACTAAGGAAACTAGAATTGTACCTATAACCATAGATGGTCCGAGATCCTTCTCCTACTGGGTCAGCTCCACTACTAATGTCTGACATGTACCATGACCCTATGACCCTAACTAACTACCCTAAGCTGATCCACACTACTGTCACTAAAAACCTATAGTTTGACTACCAGGACCACAACCACCTCCTTGTATTGAATGGTATGAATAACTCCAGTTCCCTGACTGAGGAGAAACTAGTGGTCCCTCTCCTGAACATGGAGTCATAACTGATTCCGTCTCACTAGGTGCTAGTGAGAAGAACCAGAAAAAACACTAAAGATGACCCATCTTGTCGCAATCTTGGCACTCAACTGGGTATCTCGGGCACTGAGGTCTCCTTTTTACCACTCTTCGCACACTGGTATCACCTCACCTAGCTACCTATAGATACATCCCTGTTACTAGAATCACCATGTGAAGGATCCCTATAGTGCTTCTTGCTATCAGCCAAAGGAGTGCCAGCCCTAGATGCTGAACTGACCTAGCTCACAGCTCCCAACTTCCTTAGGTTGGACTCGATAATTAGCGCATGGTTCACTATAGCTATCAACAAAGTCATCCTGAAGACATTCACCTATTATTAGATTTCATACCTGACACCATCCTCAAACCACCTAGAAAGTGATAACTTATCACATCCCAAAGCAGGTGTGAAGTACTGAAGCTCTGTGAAATTAGAAGAGTATTCCATCACTAAAAGAGTGCCTTGCTCCAAATGCATGAACTCTTGGGCTCGATCATACCTTAACATCTTGTGGTAGAAGTAATCATAAAAGGTCCTATGGAACTCTCCCCAAGCCATATACTGATGATGTCCCACCTGTCTGATAACATCCCACCATCTCTTGGTGGAATCACACAACATGTACATCACAAGCTTCACCCTCATCTCAGGAGGAATATCCAAATGCTCAAAGATAGCTAGCATGGCCTCCAACGATGACTTTGTAACTTGTGTTCCTCCATACCTAGAAAATTTGGGAGGATGCTGCTGTTGGACCACCCGCATCAGCTCTAAATTAGACGAGGTAGGATGCGGTATAAGGCCTCGACCTTAAACCTTACTTAATATTGAATTAAATGAATAATTCACATTGAGGATCTTTTCAGGTTTAGATTTTTAGAGACTTAGTACATAACTATTACATCTCAAAAGATTACAAAGTAGACACTTCTACTAAGTTTCCATAAAATAAAAACTCTTAAAAAACATGTCTAGTTCCATGTTTTAGATAGCATGACTTTCCATTGATCCCATCCTTGACCCAATTCCACATTAAGTCCTGTGAAAAACTTTTCAAAAAAACTTGGAGTGAGCATAAAAAGCTCAGTAAGGGATACACAAAGAATGAAAACTGTTAGTTTTTAAAACAATAAGTAAACCATGTATACTTTATCAAAATAATACCTTCACCTTTATGAAGTAGTAAAAACGCTTAACTGAATAAAATATCATTACTTACCCTTTTTGTAACCAAAAGATTACCATAAAACCCATATAAAGAACACATAACATATAAAGGTAACTTGGGACCTAAACATACTTAAGTGGAATAACCATACGGTCGACTTCCACACATATCACTTAATGGAATAGTCATTCAGCCAACTTCAATACATACTTAATGGAATAGCCATATGGCCGACTTCCATACCCAATGCATTGGAGGTTATAACGTAACCACCCAACCTGGTATTCACGACACCACCCGTCATATGGTTTATCATGTAACCACCCGTCAAATGTCCAAGTACCATTATAAAATCATAAGACATAAAACAAACATAATGGAAAGAAAACATTTCCACACATTGATCACAATATATCGCTTAAATATATTGACATAAAAAATCAATTATAAAAACCATTTCTAATACAAAAATACATAAAAGAGTATATGGTATTTATTTCATTTTAAAAACATTACGGCTTGTTGCGGAAGCCAAAGACCAAATAATACTCGCGGCGGCGGAAAAGGTCGTTGTCACCGCGTACGTTAAAAGAAACATTACTTTTTGTTGTTTAGTAAAAAGCTTCTTAGAAAAATATTCCTTTTGTATAAATGTAAAAGTCAAAGGGGTTTATACACTGTATAAAATAAAGTTGTGTATAAAATGAAATATGCCTCAATGAAAGGAGATTGAGACGAAGTCCCTTACCTCGGGTCCGACTTGACTCGATCATTCTTTAACATCTTGAATAATAAAATTGATTTAATTTCATCTTACTTAAGAACCTTTTTCAAGTTCATTATTACTTTTATATCACTTATTACCATGTTATAAACATTATTTAATCATTTAAGTTAATAATGTTTGTCTTGTCAATATTTGGTTCTTAAGTCGAAAGTGGACTTCTTACAATTACATGTTGTTCGTGTGGTCAAAGGTTCATTATATCCAGAATGATATTCATGATTTGGATATCAAATATATCATATATATCCAGAATATAAATGTATTTATAATATTACATAATTATTTAGAGGTAATAAATGAAATGCACCGTTCATGGAGACGGTAAGCCGTACGTATGCATGAACGCTACTTTCATTTCTATGTCATATTAATGGAATTAAAACTAAATGAGGGATATGTATATTTTAATTATAGAGTTATATTAATCATTTAGATGTAACATACATAATATATATCCATTATATATATGTACTTATAATAGTACATTACATTTGGGGATAAGAAATGAAATGCACCGTTCATGGAGACGGTAAGCCGTACGTACGCATGAACGCTACTTTCATTTATATGTCATACTTTAATGGAAAGAAAATAATAATGATATAGAGGTATATTATAATTCCAGTATAACATCATATATAATAACTTTAAATCCATAATTTATACATCCCACATATGGCATTAACGAATCAAATCACTTTGAGGGGGCGGTAGTCCGCACTTCCTAAAATGAAATTATCGTGTTTACCCACAATGGAAACCATAAAGGTATGCCACAAATGAAAAATACAGCAGCTTATGTAAAACATAAACATATTATATATCATATATAAATATAGTTTCATCTTAATGGCCACCATTTAAGGTGTTATATGAGTGTTGAACAATAATCGTTTCGTGAGGCAGAAATTCGCCATCCACAGAAACAGTATGCTCTTTAACCATTAGATGAAGGTGTGTGTATGTGTATCTCGATTACTTATTATAAAAACATCCTAGTATATTGAGTATAATGGTTTTGTTTCAAAATATATTAATAAAAATATTTTAGGAGGTTGGAGAAGAAAAATAAAACAAAAGAACACAAGAGAAGACACTACCTTTAAATCGGGTAATTCTTTTTGATTTGAGCTCAAAGGCTTCCTTGGGAAGACTTCTGCCCAAATTGAGGCTTCTAAGAGTAATAGAGGGATGTGGAGAGACAAAATGGGAAGCGTTGGACGATCTAAAGGCTTGAGAGGTGTGGGTAAGGAGGTAGAGGTGAGGGCCTTTTATAAGAGGAGAGGAGGGGCACTCTTGGAAAGTAAAGAAATGTTACTTTATTTTAGAATGAGTTTCGGATTTTAATGGTCCCAAATTGAGTTTTTTAGAGGATAAGGTGATAAGGGTTATAAATACACCCATCCAATAGGTTTTTTACATGTTTATGTCTTATATTTTACATTATCATTCCATTTTATTTAAATTGTTAAATAATGAGGTAATTGCTGCATCATCATGGTGTCATAAATAATTTAATTTATTTAATGTATAAAAATTATAAAAAAAATACTATGATGTATGAAATTATTTTAGATTTCCAAATAATATTTATAGTCAAAAATATGACTTTTATAACCCCATGTACAAATTGTTTTAGTAAAACAACTCATGTTTGTGGCATTTTTATTTTAACATTAAATAAAAAGATATTAATGTCATTTTTCTACCAAAGTGGCTCCATGGGGTCCCCAAGTTGACCCATGGATTGTCTTGGTCGGCCATGAAACATAAAATAAGGTTAGGATATGTTTCAAGTTCATTTCATATTATTAAAACATTATTTTTATCTTAAATTACACTAATTACCTCTAATCGCGATTAAAATCTTAAAAGTTACTATTCAACAAAAAATTATTTTAATCCCATTGAACCACATTATAATTATTAATGACAACCATGTATGTTGGATTTTTGAAATTCAAAACACAAAGGTGGTAAAATTTCATTTAAATGAAAAATCAGTTTTTTAAGTGTCACTTAGTGGTTTCATTATTCATCAAAAATTGAAGTTTTTCAGAAAAATACCAAAAAATCACCCTAAGATATATTTGATATTCTGAATTCAAAAATGATTTCTATTTTAAAAAATTCAAAACATATAAGTTGAATTAATTAATTTAATAATTAATTCCCGCTGTCAAAACAAATAGCATGTTTTTATGAAACAAAAAGTATCAAAAGATTGACACTAGTTCAAGTCCGATTTCAAAGTGAAATTAATTCCAACGAACACTATTGGATTAAATGGTAAAAATATATTATAATTTCAGTTTAAAACCACTTCAAAAGATAATCTAATCATATTAAAAAATTATATTAAAAATTGGTTTTGAATTAAAATACAATATTTTTCACTATTCATTAAAAAATGATCTTTATCGGAAAAATACAGAAAATTTACACAAAGTAAATTTTGATTTCCTGATTCTAAAGAAGAATTTTATTTGGTCCAATATAATTTATAAGAGTGACAAAAACTATATTTAATGATGGTTCTCCATGAAAAGTTGATAAGTGGACCTTTAGTGAAAATTAGAGTATATATACCTAAAATTGAATTCTTTTCGTATTTTAAGCCTTTACCTTTATTGGATAAATGTAAAAACATTTAACAAACATATATAATCATATTTTAGTTATTTCTATTCATTCCCGCCAATACAACAAATACGTGTTAACTAACATTTAAAATAATATTATTTTATTACTAGTGTGCAATGTAAGATTTCAAAGAAACTCTTTGTTGCGTATCGGGTACGCTATCGAACATAACAACCCCTTTAAAGTAAATTTAATATTTAATTCTAAAATATTAATAAATATGAAAATTTTTTATTCTTTATTTACCTGGGATGTTACATCCTTTCTCCTCTTTTGGGAATTGCGTCCTCGCAATTTTATTCACTTATCAAAATAAGTGGGGGTATTTATCCCTCATAGCATTTTCAGATTCCCAAGTTGCCTCTTCAACCATATGGTTTTTCCACAAAACCTTTACCTGGTGAATTACCTTATTTTGCAACACTTGCTCTCTTCAGTCAAGAATCTGGACTGGTTGTTCTTCATAAGAGAGATTCTCTTCCAACTGAACTACCTCCGGGCTCAAAACATGAGATGGATCTGGCATATACTTTCTCAACATTGAAACATGAAAAACATTGTGTACCTGAGATAAAATAGGAGGTAAATCCACTCGGTAAGCAACTGATCCAACTTTCTCTAGAATTTCATATGGTCCAATGAACCTTGGAATCAGCTTTCCTTTCTTCCAAATTGCATCGCACTCTTCCATGGTGAAACTTTGAGAAAAACATGATCACCTACCTCAAAAGATAGATCCTTCCTTCAGTTATCTGCATAACTTTTCTGTCTACTCTGATCTGTTTTCATGTGTTTCTGAATCAACTAAACTTTTTCTACCATCTCATCTACCAATTCTGGTCCCATCAGCTTCCTTTCACCCACTTCATCCCAAAAAGCTGGAGTTCGACACCGTTTACCATATAATGCCTCAAATGGAGCCATATGTATACTGGAATGAAAACTGTTATTATATGAAAACTCAACCAAAGAATGATGTTGGTCCCAACTTCCCTGATAATCCATAGAGCAGGCACGTAGCATATCCTCCAAAGTCTGAATTGTTCGTTTTGACGGCCCATCTGATTGAGGATGAAAAGTTTTACTAAAATTTAATTCAGTACCCAACGACTTCTAGAGGCCTTTCCAAAAGTTAGAAGTAAATCTAGGATCACGATCAGATACAATGGATAGAGAAACTCCATGCAACCTACGAGAAAGTTGATCTAGAGAGAAGGTATCTCGAATAGGAAGGAAATGAGCAGATTTAGTCAAGCGATCAACAATAACCCAGATTGCATTATTACCTCGAGGTGTCTTCGGTAATCCCACAACAAAGTCCATGGATATATTTTCCCATTTCCACTCTGGAACTGGTAAAGGCTGAAGCATTCCTTTTGATAACTACCGCTCTACTTTAACCTGCTGACAAGTCAAACACTTCACAATAAAATAAGAAATATCCCTTTTCATTCCATCCCACTAGTAATACTCCCGCAGATCTCTGTACATATTAGTAGTACCAGGATGAACTGAAAATGGGGAACTATGAGCCTCATATAACAACTCATTCTTTAACTATGAATCACAAGGCACACATAATCTCTTTCCAAACCTCAAAACATAATCATTATCAATGTTGAATTCAGGAAACTTACCCTTCTGAACCAGCTTTTCTTTTTTTTGCAACTCACTGTCTTGCTTCTGTGCTTGCTTAATTCTGTCTGATAGGGAATATTTTACTAATACCTGAAACAAAATAGAAGAACTTCCTGCACAAACAACTTCTATGCCAAAGTTAAGCACTACTCATACCGGCCATAAAAACACAATATAAATGGGGAGACATTCTAAAAAATACCATAAATAAGAGTAATAACTCAACTATAACTGAACAATCCCATAAAAGGTCATAAATTCTTGAAGACCCTTTATACCACATAACCCTTAACATAAAAAAATGATATGAAATAGAAAATGAATTGAACACTAGAAATCATTCAATAAATATTCAATGAGACAACTTTTAATTATATAGAATAATATTTAAAGGAAAATATCACAAGTCAAGTAAGTAATATAAAATTCAACTGATATAGTATAAATCCAAAATATCATACATTAAAAAGATGTTGGAATATGCTACCAAATACCTATAAATAGGTTTTTTAAAACTATTTTCTCATGAACCAAATATATTTAGTATATATAAGATTTAGATATAATATAAAAATCAAAATAGCTACTCAACAAACCCTAGATTCATCATAGAGAACTCAAATGATTCCCCATGTTAGAAAAGGTAAAGAAAAGATAGAAAAATTGAAGGGGTCTGGCGAATTTATAATCAAAATCATAGAGGACAAAACTATGATGTGTTGAGATCAATCCCTATCATGGTTTACTTTGATTAATATTGATATAAAAACAAAGATAGCTTAAAAATTATTGTAATTTTAACTAAAGAAAATATAAATCATATAATATTTTCTATTATATCTTAGAATATGATATGATGTATGTCATGATGTGTGTAATATTTGAAGTTAAGTAATATTTAATACCTTGTAAAGGATATTTTTATTTATGATATAAGAGAAATCACATGACTTCTTTAAAGGTATCTTAGAGTATTATATATGAAAATAAAAAGTGTTGTGATTGTTGGAACTCATATTTTCATCACATCGTATATTAATCTCAATATTTTAATCCCAAAAAATTCATATTTTAAGGTTAATTGTAAAAAATTAAGTTTTCATTATTATTTTGAGCTCAATTGTGAAAATTTATTACATTGGAATTTAAATATATTTATATCCTATTGATATTTGACCTATAAAAAATTATATGACTATCCAAACTGTTAAATTCCTTTTTAAGGATTTTATAATTGATAGGATACATTACATTGACTTAGACCCAAAGATAAATCCATAAATTTAAGTATAAAAATGATCTCAGATTGTGATTCTTCGAATAAATGCCTAGTTAAGATGGCCTTCAAAAATGGGACCACATATCATAAACTAATAAAATAACAGAGAAAAAAATTATCAATTGTATAGAGAATGTTATAAGAGGGATTATTTATAATTGTATAAAATATCATCCCCCACTCCAGTAAACTTAATCTAATTTCCAATTTATTACATTGGAAAAATATAAATGTGATATCATCTTGAATGACCGAAAAGTTTAGTAGTCTTGAAGAACTAGATACATTCATGATTCATATTTAGCATTGAAAATATAATACACATATCATATGAATGACTCTTTCATCCATGATATTATTTATAATATCCTTATTCATGTCTCATGGATTGGAGAAAACTAAAGGGTGTTCTTATATTCCTATTAAGAGTTACATACAGGGGAAGATATCATGAGTAAATAAGGCCCAATAAATATGATAAGGTAAATAAAAAATAATTAATTCCATTTAATCAATAAAATGACTTCAAAAATGCATCCATGTATAATATAAATACTATAATCTCATGGATAACAATAAATTAATTCTCAATATAGCTGGGGTCCAAGACAAGTGGTTAAGGTGACCCTGTTATCCTATATCCAACAAGGGATCAAACCATGACTTCCATAAATTTGAGGGATTTCTCATAGGTTGTAGGTGGTCCACAGCATGCAGTGAGTGGACAAACTGTATTATCAGTAGATATAATGGCAAGCTATTGTGTGCTGATGTGGTAATGATATAACAAGAGACAATAGGACCAGCTTTAGGTGGGAGTTCGGGGTCAGCCTCAGATAGAGAAATCACATTGTAGCAGTGGTACAAGATCAACGACGGTGGTTCAACAGCACATGATGCCTAACATCAAAGTTGATTTTGGAAGTATCATCAACTATACTTAGTAGAGGAAAAAGTTTGGACATCTAAAATAGGTGAGAGCCGCAATGATGGTTCTTACGGTGGGCTTCCTTGGATGTCGATAATGATATTCAACAGTTGTGTAGTGAAATTTACACTAGGGAAAATTAAGAATTTGAGGCCTTTGGGTCATGGTATTATGGGTAGTGATTATATATGATTTAAAAACTACTAGGCCTATAGGACATGTAATAGACTCCTACTACCTAGAAAAAAGTGGTGTATCCTAGTTTATTAAAACAGAGGGAATTCCTTTATTAATTTTACAACAAATTAATTAATTCTAAATATATTAATTCCTATTATTAGACATCATGACCTTAGTAATCATGATATATATACAGTAAAATCCTTATTCCATGAAAAATTAATTGAAGTGTAGGTATACACCAGAAACCCACTTATTTTTGCCAACTAAATTTTCTCATGCGACTAGTCGATGAATCTAGGGGTTTTATATAATCTTTTTCAACCCATTAATACATGTACAATACATACATCATACATTGAATGAAAATTTAAATTCATAAATAATAATCCTTATCCTTAAATATTTATATTGAGTATAGAATAAAGAATATAAATATTTCTTAAATTCAATCCAAAAACATTCATAATAAAACACTGTATATACAAATGGTATAAAATTCTGGAAATGACCATATTTGAGATATAAATAATATTTTTATCTAAGAGACATCTAATTTCAAATGAAAAATTTTCACAAGAATTTCCATGATTCAAGAAAATTTTAATGACCATAAAATTTGAAAGAGATTTAAGATCACCACCAAATCTTAGAAAATATAGGGTTTGTAATAAAATCATGTCCATTGGATAATAAAGGAAAAATTAAGTAAAATATTGAAATAATAATTCAATAAATATTATTTATTGTAAAAAAATTTAAACACTAAAGAATAAGATAAATATCATAAAACATTTATAGCGGTGGGAAAGTCTCTTAATGTTTTATATGTCAAAAACATTCCTTTTGACTTTTTTAATGAAATTAAAAAAATACCATTTTCAAAAACATTTATAAATATTCCAGTAAAACCTTATAAAAAGTACACACAACTTATAATTTCATTAATAAATTATTTGGGTAAATAAAAAAGGAACGTTTTAAAATAATTTTGAATAATATGGAAATGGATGAAAAATATATCTAATCAATTGAGAAATAAGATCACCTTTTATTTGAAATATTTCATTGCTTGATTCATGTAACTAAGAGAAAGAAATTTGTTAAATAATTATATAAGATCCTTAAATATCCATTTTATTATAAAATACATGGATTTTATGAAGGATATATTTCAAGATTCCATTAATTAAAGTAAGAGAAATCCCCAAAATGAGACTGTTAAAATAGATCCATACCTCTTTAGAAAATATTAAATTGAAACCCCTTGAAATGGTAAACATGAAATGAAACATTAATAATCAGGAATAAATATATATTAATTTTAAATATATAAAACTTCTAGTATATACACCACCGAAAAATAAATAGGTGTATAACACCAAATAACTCTAAATAGAGTGGATATTGTGATGTAATATCTTACCTCAAGTTCGACTTTCCTCATCAATGATCTAACCTCCTGTAAAATAAATTTTACTTTATTATAAGAAAATATAAGATCCATATTCATAATAATAATATTATATGTGACCCACTTATAACATTTTATCACATGATTGATAAGAATATTTTATTATTATCATAATTTCGGTTATTAATGAATTTATATTCCATGTAGGTTTTAATTCGGTAGTCTTGGTCCCTGAATATTACTCAACATTACACCATCTCTAGAATTTTATTCATGATATAAATATTAAATTTATAAAATATATAGATTCTTATAGTCATCGAAAAAATATAGTGATTGAAAAATGAATTAAACCATTTATGGAAACGGTTGGTCGTACGTACGCATGAACGTTGTTTTCAATTTTCAATGGATATAATGAAATAAAGGTAAATAATAATTTAACATTAAAGGTTCATTTTTATATCATATACAGCTTATATATTTATTAAAATTATCATTGTTACAATAAATTTAAAGTAGTAATGAAAAATGAATTGCATCGCTTTGCGGATATGGTAGTCCACATATACGCACAGGCAACCTTATCATTTTCCAAGGTATTGGAAGGTAAAAAAATAGATATGTTGTAATAATTTAATAATAATGACAATAATTTAGTATATTAAATATATATTATTTAGTTATATAATTGTTACCAACCTTGTTAGGAGGTGATGGAAAACATATTACACAGGTTCATGAGGGTGAAGTCCATTGTACACACGAGCAGTTGTTTTATTTCCCATTTGATGGAGAAAGATATGTATAAATATTATAACATCAACACAGTAACATCTAATTATATTTAGTATCATTTTTTATTATATTTTAATTTTTATGATAAAATTGAAGGTGTAAAAATAAGATGTAATAAAGAAAGAGCTTGTTTAATATGATTACCTTTTCTCAGTGAATCTTCCATTGGGTATCTTCTTAGCAACAATATGACTGGTATTTTGGGAAGAAAAAAACACTATACTTTGTCTAATTAATTTAGGAACATAATTTTTTAGGGTTTTATTGAGCTAGATTTCTCAATTTGGTGTAAAGAAAAGAGATAATATGTGTCCTTTTACAAGTGAGGGGAGGGTAATTCTTGGAATTTCTTAAAGCATTAAATTAATATAAATTATTTTTCATCTACAAATGGATAAAAATTGAAATAATTCTCTAATAATATTATTTTTAGTTTAAATAATATCTTAAAATATAATATTTACAATTTGGGGTGATATTTCCACCATTATCTCTTTGTTTAAATGCCCATTAACCCTATTGGAAATCATTGGGATTGAAATTTTTTCTTACACTACGGGGGAAAAGAATGTGACCATAAAAGTAAAATTGGAACATAAATGTACAATAGATGAAATGTTAGACAATATATTATCCTTGAGGCCCATGTTCAATATTTTCAAGTATTTTAAATTATTTATTAAAATATTATTTGCATAAAATACCATCAATTTCATTTTAACACTATTCATTTTATTTGACTTTAATAAGATGAATAAAAATATATAATTAGAATAAAATCCTATAACATATAACAGATATATTATATTCATCAGTAAATTTTTTTTAATAATACAACTCACTCAAATGACATTACATTTAATATTTTCAAAATAATTTAATTTTTCTTTTAATTGAAAAATATTATTTCAGTGTTGTGTAAGGATTTAAGTTAATTATATCATCACTAAAAATTATAAATACGTTACTATAATTAATAAAATTTAATTATGGTCAAAATAATAATTAATATTCACTCACAAATTTTTATTCTAATGTGAATATATAAGAGATATTTTAGAGTAAGAGAGTGACATTTTTTATTTTTCTTATCTGAAATATTATATTGCTCATTTTCTTGTACAGGTGTACCATAAAAAATTAAATTTAACTCCTTAGGTTATAAGGGAATAATTAAAGTCATAAATATAAATTATGACAAAATATTTTAACCTTAACACTTAATTCTAACTTTGGTTAACCAAATTTTTCAAATACCAAGGTGATAAATTTTACCACGATTACTTTTCATATTTCCTAAAAACTAAAGGGAAATATTTACCAAATTTTAATCATCTGATTCAAAATATAAATTCTATTTTATAAAATTCAATTCATATAGGATGAATAAATTCATTTAAAAAAAACCGATATAATGCGATGAAAACATTTTTCCCAGATAAATATGTTTTTATGTGTAAAATTATTTCTACACCAAGATCAAATATAATGATGATTCAAATGGTATAAATTAAATTATTTTTATATATAAGAAACTATTTATATTTTAAAAACTATAAAAACAAAAATTAATATTTAAAAATACTATGAAATAAAATATATTTTTTAATTGATATTTTCAGTATTCACCTAAAAATTAACTTTCAAGGAAAATTATCCAAAATTCAACATAAATTAATATTAACATAATGATTTCAAAAATGATAAAATTATCTTATAATATTTTCCCTATATTTTTTCATAGTTTTTTTAAACATGGTGTATAATTTAGAGAATGTTTTTGATAAAATTAATTTTTTTTGAAGAGAAATATATCTTAAATTATTAGGTTGATACATGGACACAAAACATTATATTTTTTAGAAATTCATTAATGTATGGTAAATAAATTAATGAGAATTAAAATAGTCACTAGTATAGAATAATTTTCACAAGTAAAACTATCATAACATTTTCTATACAACTCCAAATAAACCAAAATTTTTTGGGTGTATTGAGGAGAGATAGTGGAATAATTTTTTAAAGAACACATTTTAAAATTCATCTGTGTACCATTCCCACAAGTTGAAAACATTCAAATCCCATATTTGGTACAGAAAATATAAACCCTCGTGCCTATAAAAAAGTTCCTCCTAATCTATTTTAAAACGTCTTCAATTTTAATTGGCTATTTTATATAAACATTTTCTGTATCTTGGTAGGGTAAATTATATGTAATAATCATCTATATATTTTATATTACTCTTCTCTTCATCCCAATTTTCTATTTCTCTTTATCTTTTTTTCTAAAATCTTTACCTTCTAAACTCCATGGAAATAGAGAACAAACATTGGTGCTAGATTAAGGGAGGGGAGTAGTGACACATAATTTCTTATGCTGCAAAATTTACAGTTATTTTTTTCCATGAATTTCATTATTATAGAGGCTTGTTTTAGATAGTGTTAATTTTCTCTAATATTTTATTCTTCTTCACATTTATCAATACCCCTCTTATATTTAATCAGAATTTTCTATGCATAGTATTAGTGTAACATTGTGGTGCTATTTTGAGGGAGATTATACCACATGTAGAGGGTTGGTGTGTGGTAATAAAATTTATAACGGGTGAGTGTTGAGTTATAGGTTTTATCACTATATTTTATAGAATGGTGAGCATATTTTATAGAATAATTATTACTTCTCCATGATCTCATATGGATTAAATCTTTTCTCTCAGAAATTTCTCTGTTTTTTTCACTTGAATATGTTTTTAATTTTTCTTTTGATTTTAATTTATATATTTATATATCATATGTATTTTTAAAATCTCTATTATATTAGAATATATTTTTATCATATATTTTAGTTTAAATAGTAAAAAAACCAATATATGTTAGTGTCCCCCTTGGGAGATCATACCTCGAGTACATTATATTATTTTTAAGAAAATGAGAATTTATTGAATAAGGTTTAATGAAAAAATATATCATATCAAATATTCATCATTTTTTGGAGGCCAAGAGATTTAATATACTATTTTTCATATAAAAAAATATAAATCATAAATTTCATAATCCAAAAAAGGAACTTCATTTATCATTTTTATATTTCTTTATTCAAAGATAGAATTTAATAGTGATTTTTATTATGTTTGACATATTATTAAAAAAATTTATTAGACCACCAGAAAGGTATCTTTGAATATTGAATTTGAGAAAAATTATAAAACTTTGGAATAAGAGAGGATATAAATTGGAATTATTTCAATATCCATAAAGTAATTGGAGGCTCACAGTGAGGACGAAGAAAACGAATAATTAAAGTTTTTTTCCAAATTTTTTAATTTAAGAACTATGTGAGGATGGAGTTATAGAGGTTCTAGTGTTGATCCTACCCATATGATTTTTAATGTAGGTTATGAAATAAGACCTTTCAACTGATGATCCTTTTCTAAATCTAGATGAATTGATGATTATTGGGATGATTTTGTAGAATAAAAAATGGTGTATGGTTCCCCCATATGTGTTAATGAAAAATCAGTACCACTAAACCTCTATCTATATCAATAATAAGACACAACTAAGTGGTTGAATTCGAATAAATATTAGAGTAAATTTCTCCCTCTATCCAACTCCTACAACATATCCCCAAGAGGCACTGTGAAATGAAGAATAAATTAATGGTGATATTACTAAAGGGAATAATATTTATTTAAAAACAATTATTTTTAATTTTAATAAAATTAATTCCTAATTACTTACCACTGTATTGAATTTTATTATTCATCACACACTTGTACTACCACTATGTATGGTGATGAAGAAGATAATATAATTACTTAGACTTAATTATTAGTGGACATACCTAAAGCGAACAAGTTTCATATTAATCTACTTAATGGGGAATATTTCTTAGGAAGATTATTCATGTTTTAATCATATTGAAGTTTAATTTTTTCTTTTCTAAGTTATATTTTTATAAAATTTACAGAACATCACATGAGTAGAACATGGATGTTGAAGTTGAATATGATAAAGAAATTGAGGATGAAGAAGTGGAGGAACCATTCTTTCTCCTTCCCCCACCTAGAAAACTATAAAATATTTAATTTGGGAAGGAAATATTTTATATTATCCATAGAGTCATCTAAAACCAATGTGATTGATTTTACATTGGAAGGGAAACAATGTGGCGGTTCAAATCATGCAAGCCAAATCCTCTATCAAATTTTGGGGTAACCACTAGAAGTTCCAATTTGGGGTAGTCAAAAACTATTACCCAAGGGGTGTTAAACCCAAGTTCTATCCATTTCTGCTTCTTTTTTCCATTATCTGTATTTATCATTATTTTTATATTAATAATTTTTTTATAAGTTATTTTATTTTATTTTTCTATTTCTATACTATTAGAATCTAAGATCTTAACTTGAGGATATCTATGAACAAAAAAAATAAAGTTGTGTCTTTCCATCTCTTTGTTTTTTCAACCCTTATATTTTTATTTTGGATTCCATAAATGAAAGGGTTATTAAATATTAAGTGCGGTAGGGTATTTAAATATGAATTTATGATTTTATTTGTGTATTTCATTTTTTTCATGGTTATTCTATAATAGTTCATGTTTTTTATAATCCCATTTTGGTTTGTTTTTTAGATTCTTAATCTTAATCGAATACTTTAGAAATATAAAACCTACTTGGTATTTTTGGGACACTTTTATATTTGAGAATTTGATGATTTAAGTGAATGCAGATATAGTTTTTTTTTTCAAATTCCTATTCCTTATATTTAGGAATGTTTGATTAAGTTTGAAACTCATGTGGACTAGTACATCCTAAATTGAATATATTTCAAAACAAGAGAGGTTTCATAAATTATTTTTCATATTATTCAGATTTCATTTTATCATTAGAGTATTCAGTCTTGTTGTGTGATATAAAAATTGTGATTTTTCTATATCAAATATTTTATGTTCATATAAAAATTTCTATGTTACTGAGGAATTTCATTGTCCATGAATAATTTTAACATTTTTCCTTTCTTTAAAACTACCCTTATTTGTCCCATATAATCCATGACTTTCTTTATACATTTAGGCCACATTAGAAGTACATTTTTCTTTACTAGTATCTTCCCATAGAAGTTTTACATGTATATTTCATGTTTTATGGTGGGGAAGGTCATTCCATGTGTTATACATTGGGATACAGTTCATTATTGGGTGGTAGGAGGTGTGTGTCAAGATTTTCATAATTTGAGACATGAGAATGATTCATTGATCTTAGAACATTATAAAAATAATCCTTTAACCAATTTTATTAAAAAAATAAATATTTTAAATATAAAAATATACAGATTAGCATGAATTATTCATTGTGTTTACTTTCATGACTCTTGATCCTCTTAAAATTCAGGGAATTATTTTAATTACATCATTTTTTTATTTTCATCTCATCCACCAGGAAAATTGGAAAATTTTGTTATAATGATTTTTTTTGATAATTTGAATAAAATCATTTATTATATTCATTATTTGACTCATGTCTCAGGTCATTCAAAATTGGGGTATTGTGTTCCAAATATTATGAGGGGGATCAATTGTGTTATTTCCTATGTTTCCATATGAATATTCATGCATTCTTTTTTTAATAATTTGACCTCCTTCTTATGGGATTAAAATTTTTAAATGTTTTAATCACCAACCCATAGCTATATAATCCACCTTGAAAAACTATCATGATTGAAATAATTTTTATATATCATAGTTTGTAGAGACAATAATATTTCAACCCTTTAGAGATCACACATTTTCTTTATAATTAAAATAAGATCCTTATAAAAACACTTTGAATGAAGATAGAAATACATTTTTGGGGAGGTAAGTATGACATGATCTTGAGGATTAACAAGATATTGAATGAAATTTTATTATTTGTGATGATTTATATATTTTTGATTCCTATAGGTGGTTTGATATTTCAATAGATGTGATAATTTAGTAGTTTTTTCAATTATTTTTTTGGAATTTATTTTGACATTTATATTTGATGATTTACCATGAGTGAAACATTTATGTGTGGGGGAATGATGAATCTCTTGTTTTTCACGCATTTTATTCTATAATAAAAGTTTCTTATACCAAAAAAATCATATTTTATGAAAACAATTAATAATTTCATTTTTTTTATTTTTCTGTTAATTATGAAGATAGATGTATTTTGGGAATTTAAATATATTTATATCACCATTTTATTTTAGTTTTAACATATCATTCAATTATCCAATGTGAAAGATTCATTTTTTTGATCAAATAGTTTATTGGATACATTTTATTGAAATAAAAAAAATTTAAATCCAATAATTTCATTCCCAAAAGAAACTCTCAATTCGGGCCTTGGAATCTTTTCCCAGATTTAAAGACATTAAATGGTGGCCCTATATTTCATAAAATAAAAAACCAATAGAAAATTCCCAAGAATATTTTGAACAACTGTTGAAACATGAGATTTTTGTGTTTTCAAGGTCATTAATGAATGATAAATCAGTGTGTGAAAATTCAAATAGTCTCCATACAAAAATTATTTTCCTGAGTAAAATTGTAAAAATTATTTCTATACGTGACCAAATTTTCGGAAATTTGGTGGGTGTATAATGGAGAAAAACATGAACAACCTTTTATAAGTTTTTATTTTCCAAATCATCTATTCACCATTACAACCACATTAAAACATTAAAATTAATTATTTAAGGAAAAAAAATTCACTCCTATGGGATATAAAAATTTATCTCCATCTCTATTTCAAAGAGTTGGAAATTTGAGTTGGCCATGTAGCTAATAATAATTAGTATCATGGTCAGGTTTTTGAATTGTAATTATTTACTTAAAATTATATATTATTCTTATATTCAACGTTATTTTTTAGTTCATTTTACCATTTTTAATATCTCGGTGTTCCCATATCAACTCTATAAAAATATAAAACTCACTTGTGTTCTTAATCAGGGGGTTATCATAGTGTTCATGCACTACTATATTTTAAATTATTTTATTCTAATAATTTTTTAGCGGTGAAAACAATTACTAAGATCAATCACTTTTTATACATTTGTTTCTTCTCATTTCTCAAAATTCATATCCTCTATCATCATATTGTTTCATACAGAGGGTCAGTGTAGCATTATGGTGATAACATGAAGGAGATTTCCCCAAATAAAGTGGGTAAGTGTGAGATAATAAAATTAAAATAGGCGGGTGCGGCTGGATAATGTTTATCTCAACAATTGATAGAATCATGTGAATGTTTTACAGAATAGTGATTGCTTCCCTATAAACTCCCCAAAATGATAGTTTTACCTTCACTAACATCTTTATAGTTTCCCTTTTTATGTTTTTATTTTATTCTTTTTATTTTATATATTTATATATCACATATATATTTAAAATTCCCATTATATTATTATATCATTTCATAATATATTTTAGTTTAAACAGTGATAATATAAAATCAATTCATTTGAGTTTCCTCCTTGAGAGATCCTCTCTAGGGTGCACAAAATTCTATATTATTAGAAAATTAAGATAATAATAATTATGGATTCATGAATAATCCCTCTTATTAGTGATATTGTTTAATAATATTTTATAATTAAAAATGGTTTTCAGAATTTAATTGTATATATTTGGGGATTATTCCACATTGGAAACTATTGATTATCTTCATTT
This sequence comes from Viscum album, assembly GCA_963277665.1. Classification (NCBI taxonomy): domain Eukaryota; kingdom Viridiplantae; phylum Streptophyta; class Magnoliopsida; order Santalales; family Viscaceae; genus Viscum; species Viscum album. Next base: position 1,653,360,897 of record OY728157.1, on the reverse strand, counting down.
TATATGATGAAATTAATGGGTTAATCAAACAAATTTTTATAAGTGTTAAATTTATGGAAGTAATCTAATGAGTGTTATAAATGGTTTGTAACTAAAGGTGTTACTTAAATGTTTCAGAACAAGTGAGTAACTTCCATGAAGGATTAGGGAGAATCTCTATAGCCTATATAAGCAAGTAGAGTCCTTGAGAATGGTATCTATTCCCCGTGTGGTCCTTATCAATTCCCCCAAATTCAAAATTCTTATCTCCTTCTCCCTTTAGTTTGAGTGGTACTAGAAAACCACGGTCATAAAGAGGATCCTACCCAAACTTTTTGTGATTTAATAACTCATGGATACCCTAGGTGGAATGAGTCATTTTTTTTATTAAGTAATCCTAATCATTCTTTCGTCACTAAAGATTGTGGCTTAGTCATCATCATGCAATAATATATGTATTTAATTTATATTACGAAGGGTTCTAGTATTAAAACGCGGGTGATCTTGATTATGGTTTTTTATGTCTTATGTTGTTGAAATAAGTTTTATTTGAACCTAAAACCCCATTTAGTGAAATTAGAGCAATCACTACAAGAAAACTGAATATTTGCAATGGGCAATTTGTGATGGGATCCCGTCGCAACAGACCTTTTGCGACGGGACTCAGTCGCAAATCGCCCATTGCCGAAAACGACGTCACAAATAGGTGTTTTTGCGGCGGTCCCGTCGCAAGAAGAGTATTTGCGACGGTATTTCCCCCCCGTCTCAAATGGGTTTTCGTTTATATATAAAAAAGGTATTTGCGACAGGCCGTCACAGATATATTAGTTGCGGCAGGTTTCTGACCCATCGCAAATGGGAAATTAAAATAATATTTGCGACGTAGGTATTTACGACGGACCGTCGCAGAAATGTTTTTACGATGGGTATTCTTCCCGTCATAAATGTTATAGTAAAAAAAAATTTTACGACGGGA